>WEIV01010205.1:113605-211403 GCA_013390005.1 Calyptomena viridis | reverse complement strand
GGGAAGTGGAAGTGTGAAAGATTCCACTTCAGTCCAACCCCATATTCCTCAGTCCTTCCAGGGCAGAGAAAAGGGCTGGAGATATGGAGCTCCTCATGCTCCTGGCACAGGCATGGATGCTGTGCCAGGACAAGGCACCCATGTTAAATTCAGGCTGTGCCTCCGGGATGCATCTCAGCATCCCTCAGCTGGGTCCTTCCCCTGTNGTTTCTTTTCTTTTTTCCCCCCCTTATTCCTATTTTCTCTCCCTTCCATCTCCCCACTCATCCAACACTTCTCACTGTCACCCATCTCTTCTCTGTACACACATGGAAAGGGTCCTTCCTCTTATCCAAGCATTGGGAAATTCTTTTGGTTTAATTAGGAATGAATGAAGGCAACAAAGTGATTTTTAAGGGGCAGCACCCAGTGGTGGGATGCTGGTGCAAGGATGTGGAGCTGGGTCCTTCCCCTGCTGCTGGAGAAGGAGCTGGATATATTCCATTTCTTTGTATGCTTTATAACTTTATCTATTGTTTTAGGATCATATAATTTACTTTGTTTTAAATACAAGGGCTGCATAACCCACCATCTGTATTATTTTGTGGACCCTGACATAAATTTCCATTATGGTGCTTATTAAAATGTCTCTTTAATGCCCTGAACATCGACAGCGCTTTGCAAATGTGTGGTTTTTTTTCCCCACTGCCTTGTGAATTGGCTGGATTTATCCCTGCCAGGAGTCTTTTGGAGGGTGATGCTCGGAGGGAGGGAGCATCTTTTTTATCTCATCCTGTTCAGTGAAGCTTGTGCCCCTTGTAGGGGATCCCAGGCCACCTCAGTGGGAGTGAATAGAGGGCAGCAAGTCCTGCTGGGACAACACAGCCATTGAAATACACCAGGATTAAAAACTGGAAAAGCTTTTATGAAATATGTGCAGCTCTTTCTTTTTACCCTGCCCCCCAAATCCAAACATTTCCTGCAAGTGCTGCTGTTTTATCAGAGTAGGGCTTTTCCTAGAAGAGATCTTTTTATTCTGCTCAGTGTTTGTGCAGTGTCTAGCCAGGCAAAGATCCCGTTCTCCATGTGTTCCTAGGCATCCTTCTAATAACCGTGGTTAATAATGAATGACAACCATTAAATCACTTTAAATATGTACGAGCAGCACGATGGAGACCCTTGATTCCTGGCACTGGTAATGCCAGTCAGGTGTGGATAAGCACGTTGCTCTCTTGTGCCACGGCCACAAAAGGGGGGGACCCTGTAGAGAACTGGGGTAATTTGCCTGGTTGTTGCTTTATTTAGCAGTAATTCCTGGAAATGGAATGAGGAGAGAGATTCCCACGTCGGCTCTGTGGGTCAGGGGGGCATTAGTTCATCGTGGCGCCGGCAGAGATTATTTGAGGCAGCAGCTGCTCTTCCTTTGCAGTTTTTGAGAGGGCAAAGCTTGTTTTGTGGCAGCTTTATTCCTGCAGGCAGAAATAATCCAGATTATAGAGACCTGCTGTGCTTGTGAAAGGTGGTGAGCAGCATCCAGGAAGGCTTCTGTGGCCATAAACTTGGTGTCTGATTAGGGGCTGTGCTACCCCTATGTATAGATACAGATAGCTATAGAATATGTCCCTTCCACAGTCCCCATCTCCTGCCCCGATGATGGACTCTCTCTGGCAGGATCCAAGGGGTGCTTTAACCATTTCTGGTTGAGTCTGTGTCACCTCTGCCCTTGCTCCAACAAAACTGCCCCTACTTTCTGCCTTTATCCCATAAATGTGCCCATATTCATAGAAACAGTAAAGGGCAGATTTTGGCAGAGCTCTTAGGACCTCTCAAAGGTTCCAGCAGCCAAGGGGAACATGTGTGCTGCTTCTTCTCACCCAGGGTGGCGAGGCTGCCATCCCCATGAGGTGGGGTGAGATGCCTCCAAACCCTCTCCAAGCTCCCAGCACCCCTCATAGAAGCCAGTGCAGAATTAAGCAAAACCTCCCGCTGTTGTTCCCACACCAACCCTGTGCTAGAAAAGCACAAACCAGAGCAGAATTTTTTCCTCCCTGCTGCTGCTCATGGGATTTTCCACTACCCTGCACCTTGTCTTTCCCACTCCTGTCATCACACTCCCTTGGTCTCAGCATGCTGCTGAAGTTCAAAGGAGCCTTTGGAAGATGAGGCATGAATAGTGCCCAGATGCTTTAACTCATGGTGGCTTTCAGAGGTGTCTCCGTGCCATGTGTGCCCTGGGGAATAATGGAATGACTGCATGGGGCAGGAGGTGGCAAAAATAAGCTGTTGTTTCTGGCTGCTCAGTGGAGTAGAATGACATGAAAAGCCTGTGATGAATTCCCCTGGTCATTATTCCTGACCAGCTGAAGCGGGGCAAAAGGGGGAATGCTGAAACATCCACAGGTAATGGTAAAGGAAGGGAGGGAGGTAAGGAAAGGGAGTGGATAAATTATTTAAGGTATGATCATTAGAGCAACGGGTTGGAAGAAAAAGTAAATTTTTTTTTTTGCTTTTAGCTTCACTTGCAATATTGAAAATGGGGGGAAAAATCATTTGGGATCAAACTGGAATGCAACCTTAGTAACTGATGGCTGAAGGGAAATAAGAGAATTGATGCTGGGTTGACTGTTCCTCATTCAGGGAAGGCCGAGAAAAGCTTTGCTCAAGTCTTTTTGTAGTGAGACAGGCCAGAAGGCCAAGGGAGCAGCAAAATCCTTTGGGATTGTGCCTGTAGAGGTCTGTTCATGATGCTGTTTGTGATCTGGAAAACCAAACTCCTATTGCCTCTCCTTTGGATGGCACCTCAGGTTTTGTGTGGATAAATCCCACAGGTTTGGGGCAGCATCCCTGGATGGAAAGACATCACTTTCATCCCTGCTCCATTGGTGGTGGGCTTCCCTTCCTTGCCTTATAAAACTGGACTGGCTGCACCTGGATTTCTCCTTCCTTTTCCCATGCCTCAGTGGGAATTTCCTGGTGATAACTGTCCCCCTTTCCTGGCATGAAGCTGCTGCAGTCTCCTGAATACCACATGTTGCTTCTTCCCAAGCCCTGGCGAAGGCAATGCTGCAGGCTCTGGACAAGTGCTTTCATAGTCTTTTAAGATTTCCAGAGCTACTCTTGGAGGGCAGTTAAGACCTTTGGCTGGTGATAATTGGATTTGTAAGACAGTGCAACATGTGATAAAGTGCTCTTGTTGGACAGGATCCCAGTTTTCTTCTATCATTGCTATTAATGTGATAAATGTCGCTGTCTCAGCTGATAGGGCCGTGTTGGATAATAAGATTGGAATCAGCTTTGATTTCTCCAGTTCAGTTCTGCATCACGGCTCGGCGAGAGCAGGCAGGGAGAGACCCAGCCAAGGTGTCCATCCCTGAGGTGGGGGGAGCTGTGTCTCTTCATTCCTTGCCTTTTCCTGTCTGGGAGGATGGAAGATGAGGAGATGGATCCAAGGCTGTGGCTGAAGGTTTCAAACCTCTCAGCATGGAATGGGAGAGGAAAGTGGCCTTGGAGGAGCTGGAGCAGAGGGTTGGATGTGCCAGGCAATGAAACCTCTCCTAATTAAAGCTGATGGCAAACAAATGCGGGAATAGGAGTAGAACTTGGAAGCACAAGTCCATTTTGGAACTGAGCAGCTGTGAAATTGGTCCCACTGACCACAGCTGGGGCTGGAGAAGGAGGGAAATCAGGGCTGGGATAAAACCATTGCAGCTAGAGATGGTGTTATTGTTCCCTGTATATCTTGATGTGCCACAGTCTATAGGACATTCTACTTATTCTGCTCCTGGACTGTGGATGAGTAAAGGGAGAGGTGGCACTTTGGTAGCCCAGTGTGCTCCATCTCCCCTGCCATGGTGAGCCAGGCATTGTGCTGAGGCAGAAAAAGGGAGACAGGATGAGGTTTTTCCATGTCAAACCTCCAATCTGTTGGAGAATTAATGGTTACTCATTGTGTGGAAAGATAAGAGATTTCTTCTAAAATCAAATAGTCTTCTGGCTGGAGATGGTTTTCTCCCTGTGTCCTTCTCTGTGTCTCTCCCCTGGAGATGTGTTGTGCTTCACTGATTCCTTGGGAATGGGATGAGTGTGCTGGGGAGGATAATGCTGCAGCAGCAATCCCGTGTGGGTGAGCGGTAAATAGTTATGACATCCTGCTCATGGGTTTTTTGTAGGACTCGTGCTTTTTTGTGCTAACAAATGCCAAATGAAACCTCCTTCCTCTGCAAGGGGGGTTTGAAGAGGCAGCTGGAGGCACCAGCCTTTGAAATTAGGTGGCAAACTGAGCCCACTGCCTATTTCTGCTTAATATTTTGTGGAAAATGAAGGCAGCAGGAGGAGAGGGCTGTGTCCAGCCTCCTGCCTGCCCCTTGCAGAGCTGCCAGCCATGGCTGGGGATGGAGAGCTGCTCAAGAACCTGGGATTTGGTGTGGAGGTGGGTAGTGGACAGAGACAAGTCATTAAACACCCCCTGTGTGTAAATTTGGCTGCATGGCCTTTGCAGCCGTGCAAAGCAGAAATCACCCCATAGCACCATGAGGCTGCTCCAGTGATCATCCCAGAGTTATTATCCTCAGGTTCCCTTACTTAGAGACCAGCTGCTCGCTGCACTCAAAGGGAAAGAGGAACACACACTGTTCAAAGAGCCAGGCAAAGCACTCTGGGCCTGCTGAGCCCCACGTTGGTAAATGTTATTTCCCATCTTCATTGACTTCCCGGTGTGTCCTTTCCACTGGCTCTGATTGCCTGCCTTTCCCTCTCTGGGAAGGCAGGGGTTTTGTCCTTTTTGGTGATTGCTTTGATCTATAAAAAAAAAATTAAATAAAATAAAGGGAAGGCCAGCAGGCAGCAACAAAGAAAATCAAAATTAAAGAGAAAAAGTATTCATAAATAAATTTCCAAGCCCTAAATGATCTGCTGCGTTTGTGCCACACACAACTTGGAAGTGATGGGGTTGAGCACTTGATCTGAAGCTGAACAGGGTTGGGCAGAATGCAGAGAGCAGGAACTGCAGCAAAAACTGCTCCTATTCTGGGCTTTGGGAGGCAGGGCAGTAGTCACAGCCCCAACGCTGCCAGAGCTCCAGGAGTGTTTGAACAACACTCTCAGGGACAGGGTGGGATTGTTGGGGTGTCCTGCACAGGGCCAGGAGTTGGCCTTAAAAATCCTTGTGGATCCCTTCCAGCTGAGATATTCTGTGATTCTGTGTTTGGACTGAGAACTGTCTCATTCTGCTGCCAAGCAGAACCGACCCTGTGTCTCTTATCACTCCAGGGTCTTATCTCTGCCGTGCCTGCTCAGTGCTGTCAGCTGTGGCAGCTTTTGAGTGTCAAATATCCCCCAAAAATGTGCTCTGCAAGGACGAGAGATCCCAGAGCAAAGTGGAAAAGCAGCTGCTGCCTTATTACACCTGGCCTTGTACCCAGCGAGTCCATCATCGCATTGTCGGGACTCTGACACCTCGTGTAGCACAGAAATCCTGCTGGGTATAATCACTGTTAGACAAGCAGAGAGATGGTGCCCTGCTTTGCCTAAGAGATGGGGTGAGCAGAGATGGCACGAGGAACTGTTTTCCAGCTGGTAGAAAAAGGCCAGGCAGAGGAGAGATGCTCAGGGGCTGCAAAACCCCTCCGCCAGATGTTTGCCAGTGGTTGCTCCCACTCATCATTATTAGCACTGAATTCCCTGTATCCTCTTGCTGTGTTTCCAAGGCCCAGCTGCATGTCCATCGCCTGACCACTAAGCACCAACCTTTGGTCATCCTCTATTTTAGCTTTTCTGGGGTTTGCTGTGTTTTATTGCAGCCCTGAAGCAAAGGAGTGCTCCTTCATGTAGCACTTGATGTGCCAGAGCACAGTCTTTTTTATTATTATTATTATTAAATGCTGTAGGTTTTTTTTTTTTTTTAAATCTGGAGAGAACGGATATTTATAATTTACCACCTAGGGCTTGGTAATTAATATTTGTGTAGAGCTCTCAGCGATGTCTTGGATGTGAAATGTATTATATAAATAAAGACCGTCTTGCAAGTGGCAGGGGAGGAGGGGAATTAAATAAAAAACAGGTTTCTGTGATGTTCATGGGCAGAGGTGAAGCTGTGAAGGGATCCAGAGTCTCCAGCACCCCAAAAGGGCTGTGGGAAGAGCCGCCTGGGAATGTTGTGTGCGTAGGTCAGGGGCTCCCAGCGCTCCAGGCTCTGCAATCTGGAGGCTGCTCACGGCACGTGAAATGAATTTGTGTTCTTACACCGGTTCTTAGCAGAGCAGAAAATATGATGCACTCACAGGGTCTTTGACTGCTTGTATGGAAAGACCAGTGATTAAATGGGCCGTGGAGATTGAGCTGTGGTGGAGGTGCTGCGAGGGGAGTGTCAGCACTGGGATGCTCCTGTGATTAACAGGTCCCTTCTCCCCATCCCTTGGAGCTGCAGCTTCGGTTTTGTGGAGAGCCAGCACCCCTCAAACTCAGTCACAGGGACCTGAACCCCACCGTTCTTAGGAAATCTCCATTTTTCCCAGATCAGATTGTCCTGATGGCACCAGGAGTGAGAATGAAGGAGAAAGTCCAACCACCCCCTGTGGAGTCACCAGCACCGGGAGGCTTTTCCTATTAGAATCCCAGAATGCTGCTGGTCCTGGTCTCTCCATTCCATGGATTTGGGGATTGGCAACACCCCTCAGCCTCAGATTTCCTAATCATAGAGTCCTAGAGTGGTTTGGGTTGGAGAGGACCTTAAAGCTCATCTCGTTCCACCCCCTGCCATGGACAGGGACACCTTCCACTATCCCAGGTTGCTCCAAGCTCCCTCCAACCTGGCCTTGGGTGACCCTTTTGAGGGGGCATTAGGGATCACCAGATTCTACATGTGGTTAAAATACTGCCCAGCAAACTGCCTATTCAGAATTTGACTTTAAAAGAAACCCATCCAAAGAAACTGAAAAAATGTGGAAAATGGTTTCAAACCTCTCCCCAATACCTTCCTTGTCTTTGCACTCTCATGGTTGTTCTTAAAAATTTCCATTCATCCCATCACAGGTTTTCATAGTAATAAGAATTTCCCTAGAAAAGGGAGGTCTGGGTCAACTGGCATTTTTACTGAACTAAGCCCAGGCCACCAATTTTGGGTCAAGGAAATGAAAAAACCACCTGGAAAAACTTTTTTCATTTTCAAGAAAAACATTTGGATTTTTGTTTCAATTACTGGGTTTGTTTTTTTATTTTTTGGTTTGTTGGGTGTTTTTTTGTTAAATGTAACAAACTGTGGTTATTAAGGTTAAAGAAACGCACTACCTAAAACAGAGAACACCTGACAATGAGACAAAACCTTTATTTTCTGGTTGAACAAAATATTTAATTTGACTCAAGCAATTTTTCACCTGATTTTTCACTTTTGTCATAAAATCAATTTCCTGCATAGCTCTGTTCTCCCACGCTGCCGTCATTGTGAAGTCAGGGAATCCTTTTCCTTTCCTTTCTTTGCGTTATTTCCCTTTTTTTCCTTCTTTCTTTTTTCTTTTTTTTCCTTTTCCATCCTTTTTTTCCTTTTCTACCTTTTTTCTTTTCTAGTTTTCCTTTTGGTCTCAATTTTTCTCCTTTACTTTTGTCTGATTTTTTTCTTTCCTCTTCTTTCCCTTTCCCCCCTTTTCTCTTCCTCCTTCTTCCCTTTTCCATTTTCCCTTCCCCCTTCTCCTTTCTTTCCCTTTTCCTCTCCTTTCTCTTCCCCTCTTCTTTCCTTTTCCACCCCTTTCTTTCCCTTTCCCTGATCTTCTTCGCCTTCCACCCTTCTTTTCCCTTCTCCCCTTTCTTTCCCTTTCCTCCCTTTTCTCCCTTCCCTGCCCTTCCCCTCCCTCCACCTTTCCCTTCCCCCTCCCTTCTTTTCCCCTCTTTCTTTCCCTTTTTCTCCCTCTTTCTCTTTCCCCTGTTCTTTCCCTTCCCCCTCCTTTTCCCTTTCCCTCCTCCTTCCCTTTCCCCCCATCTTTCCCTTTCCCCCTTTCTCCCCCTTTTGCCCCCCTTCCTTTCCCTTTGAACCTCTTTGAACTGCACTAATTATATCCCAGCCCTTATGTAACTAATCTGCAGGTAATATTGTGATTATATATCGGGAGCCATATGGTCCTGTGCAGTCACTTCCCGCGTTGTTAAACCGCTGAAGCGGATAAACTCCATGTCCATGCACAAAGTAATTGCACAAAACTAATTTGTGTTTGCAAACAGAACTGAAATTAAGTATGTAAATAAGCAGAGCTGCAGACTAAATATTATAGTAGGGAAGGAGGGAGGGGAAGGGGGGGAGGAGAAAGTGGAAACAACTTCATAACTGTAAAGTACGATCCGTGCAGGAGATGGGAATGGGAAGTGTTTGTAATGTGCAGGGAGCTGATGCTGTGAACAACTGTTGGTTTGGGGCTATAAATCCTCCCTGTCTCTCCATCCCTGGCCCTGCCTCCAGCTGCAGCACCAGCTCCGTCATTCGGGGTGGAATAGAGATGTTTTATAATTTAGTGGTTGTTTTTTGGTGTTTTTTTTTTTTTCCTGGGAAATAGATCTAGTTTAACCCCATGTCATTTGTTTTATTTGAAAATTTTTAAAGAGGAATGTTTTATATCCTGAGGGGAGCAGTGGGAATAATGGATGTGGGATATGCTTCTGGGATGCATCAATTCGGGGTTCAGGCAGAAGTTCCCTCTCCCCCAAAGGGCAGAGACCCCCTGCCTGGGGGGTACAAGCCTTTTATGCTTTCCCTGACCCGGGGAAGAGGCTGCTTTTGACTTTGGGGGACTGCTGTGGGGTCTGAGTACCAGTTCTTACGTTGAGCAATAGGTGGGATCTGCAGGGATGTGTCTTAGGGAGATGAAAATATATTTTTGCAATTATGAGATTTGGGCACAAAGCTGGATTTGTCACTTGTGCACACTCCAGAAAATGGGGTATTTAGAGCTGGGAAGACCTTTTGGCTCCACTCTGAATGTCTTGGGGTGTCTGAGAGGATCCCAAGCAATCCTTGTGTGCGCCATGATCCCGAAGCTGAGTGAAGGGAAACACTGTTGGCTGCTGCAGAGGAGCTCTGAAGGGTCCCTCCATCTCCCATCCGGCAATGGGAAGGTTCCCTCTGCTGGCAAACGCCAGGCTCTGGCCCTGGAAAAGCTCTCGGTGATTGTACAGAGCCAGAGAAAGGGTTTAATTGCGAGGTGCTTCGGAAAATGTCACTGCGTGTACACACACGTGAGATCCTGTATTTACCGAGAGGAAGGTGCTGGCAATCCTGCCTCCTATTTATAACCCTGCTAAAGGCTTGTCTTGGGACTGGAGGAAGAGCTCAGCTTCTCTCTACAAGTTTTTCCTCCTAAAATTACCCTCGTGTTTGGCTCCTCAGATGGGTGGCTCTGAAATGGGTTGAGATCTGCTGGAGTGTGGTGTCATTATTCCTGCTATCATCATTAATGGTGATGTCCTTGCCATGGAATTGGTGGATTTCAGCTCTGTTAGAAACTGAAAAGCTTTAAAAAAAAAAAAAGCCACCAGGAAAATAAAGCAGAATTGCTGTTTACCAGATGGATAAGGGGCAGAATTGCTTGAGGGATATTACAACTCCTTGTTTTCAAGATGGTGCAAAAGTACAAGGTAGAATAGATACATTAATTGATAAATAAATAAATACTCCTCGAAAACAGATGGGTCCCCTTGAGCCCAAAGCCATCTCTCTTTGTTTCTTTTCCAAGCTCCTACTTCAGAGCAGGGTGTGAGTGTGCCCAGCTCTCCTCTGCCGCAGTCTGTTCTCAGGACACAGGTTTGCCACAGGTAATGCATCTGAACTGGCTCTGAGTCCCCCAATTTCTATTTGTCTTACAGGGAAGATCCCCCCCCAGCAGCCTGAATGCCTGTTCTGCTCGGGGTGCCCTGCCCTGCAGCCAAACCCTGCTCTTCTCCACAAAGAGGGTGCATAAAACAGTAAATTAGCTTTTTTTTTGCCAGCTTTGGGAGGGGGTCCACAGTGCTCTTCCCCAAAGCTCTGGGGGTGCAATGGGCTTTTGCAGCGTGATCTGTTCCTGAGAACAGCCTGTTGGATGGATCATTTCTTGGGTGGTAGCTCAACACTCTGGATTGTCTCTCAAGCTCCTGTCTCCTTGTGTGGAATCACAGGGAGAGCTGGGAAAGCACCCATAGGGACTTTCTGGAGCTCTCTCTCATCTGTTGGAATGTTTCCCAGCAGCAAATATCAGGGATAGACCTAACCCTGTGCACACTTTGGCTGAGGAAGGTTTATCCTTCAGCAGGTGTGAGTTTGAGTGGTTGCTCAGGTAGAAACCAGAGGAGAGTTTGGTCCCGTAGAAACTCATGGAGCATCCTCAGGTTTAGCTGCTGGGAAAGGTGTTTCCTCTTGTTGGTGCCAGAGCCAGAGAGGCAAAGTTATCACCCACCCTCTGCTGTCAATGTGAATCTCTGTACATCATCCAGGCTGAAATTTGGCTGAATCCAGGGATCTTGTTGCAGACTTGCAGCTGTAGGACAGGGATTGTGCTCTTTGCCTTGACCTGAGCTCAACCCCAACCTGCAGCAGGCAAACCTTTGGGTTGGGTAAATGGAAAGGTAAAATTTCCAGCCCTGGGAGAGGCTGCTGTGAGGCTGATTTTTACCCTTAGCCATGATCATTTGGTTCTGTTGTTGTGCAAATGTTTTAAAAATAACTAGGGAGGAAAAAAATGCAAGTGCAGGGGGAAAGCACTGATAAACACAGCCTGAAATGCTGTTACAGGCAGACTTTAGAGCCTGAAATCACCTCAAATGTATTCTGAATTACCTTGAGCATATTTAGACAGATCTATTTTTCATTGCAGGACATTAATGTACAGACTTGGGGGATTTTTTTTCCCTGCACAAACATTTCTGTCGCATGCTGGGGGGAAGGAGTAATAACCCTCCTTAGCACCAGGACAAGAAGAAAGACTTTGGGAGGGAATGGCTGGGGAGATAGTTGGGGGCATGGCTGCAAGTCTGGACTCTGGGGAGCTATTTTTTTGCAGTGCAATCCAAGGAAAACTGGAGCTTCAGAGCTCACTTGGGATCTGGAGCCTTCTCTGATGAGGCTGAGAGTCGATTTTCTTACCTGCCATGTACAGTTTGCGAGGCTGTTGTGCTTCGTGCAATATTTGTATCCCTAAAGGTTTGTGAATTCCTGAGTTATCCTGTGCATGGGTTCGGATTTGAGGCACGAATTGTATGAATTAATATAAATAGGAGTAAATTAACTTTGTCTCCCAGGATCCGGGATATTAGGGCACCATCCCTCTGCCAGGCAGGGGCTCTGTGAGGATCTCTGGATGAATTAAACAGGAGTTAGAGCATCCTGTCTCCCAAATCCTGTTTTTGTAGCTGAATTGGGGTTGTGTTTGCAGCACCTCCAGCTCTTACTGTGTCCAGCTGCAGGAGGATGTGGGAATGGAGATGCTCTGCAGGGTTGGATGGAGGAGGAGGAGGTTGCTGGAAAAATCCAGCAACAGCAGCTGGTGGCCTGGAGACGAGTGGGAAGGTCTGTGTGAACAGCAGGTGAGGGGCAGGGGGAGCAGCACGGCAGATGTTGAGGGGCTGGCGGGGAAGGTTTTAGAAGAGGAGGGTGCAAAGGCTCCTCCCAGTGCAGCTCCTGCCAGGCTGGATCTGCCCTGCTGGGAGGAGCTTTGCAGGGAGGAAGAAGGGAGGAAGATTTGTCCCACGTATGGGTAGGTAGCTGCAGCTCTGGGTTTTCCTGGAATGGCTCAAGGCAGGGATGGAGCCAAAGACTTCTCCTGGATTCTGGCATTTCCAGAGGTAGCCCTGAAGGCAAAAGGGGTCTCCTATCTCCCTCCTCCTCGACTGGCTCACTGCCTGCTTGGAGTAACTCTGAACATTCCCTGTGTCCTCATGATTAATGACTGAGGCAGAGACACCACGGCTGCCACTCAGCTCCCGTGGTCAGCAGCCTCCCACCCAAGCTGTGCCTGACCCTGGGAAGAACAGCATCTCCTTGGATACAGGACCTGGGCTTATATAATATCCTTGGAATCCCAGCGGCATCCCTTGGATAGCTGGGAATTAGATGTTCCCTTGTTGTTTTCAGGAAGGATTTAGGTGTGAGGTCAGAGCACCCCCAGGGCAAAGGCTGTAGCTGGGGGTGAATGCCATGGAAAATGGCTTGGAGCATCCATTGCTGTCCCACAATACTGGGCAGGTGTCCAAGCTGATGACTTTACAGCAGGGATGGGCTGGTACCCAGAAGAAATGGGGCAGAAACAAGGTTAAATCTCTCCTCCTTTTTCCTCTTCTACTGTTGCTACTCCCTCTCCTGTTCCCGGGGTTGTATTCCATTTCCATATTCCTCTGCCTTTGGCATGGCTGTGTCCTGTAGTCCTTTATGTAAATGCTTGGTTGCTGCTTGTGGAGAGTTGAGAGGAACAATATTAATAGTAAAAATGTGTGGTTTTCTCTTCATCTCGATCCTTTCCCTATTAGAAAGGCAGATGGAGATGTAGAGCAATAGGTAGGTTTAGTATTCTGCTAATAAAACTCCTACATGTGGAGTCCTCCTGCAAATATAATTTAAAGAAAAGATTCTAAGAGGATTTCCTATATTTTAATCAGTCATACTGTTCATTTGCTGGTGCAAACCAGGGGGTTTTGTCCTTTCATCTCCCTTATCTCCAGCATTTCCATGCATGACCTTCCAAGGCCACTGCTGTTGTGCTCATTCCAATTGTCACCTCCATGGAGTCCCATCCATGGCAGGGCTAAGAGTGTCCTCTGAACATGAGAGTGATTTGCTAATGAGGCTGTTGGATGGGGATCCACCTTCCTGTCTTTGGGACTGCTGGTTTGAAGCTGGCTGGCAAATAAGTTTGGATAAGCTAAAAGTAAAAAAAAAAAGATATATGTTTAGGAGCCTTTTATTAAGTCAATAAAGCCTCAGTTGTCAGAGAGAAGCGTGCCCTTAAACTGGTGACCTTGGTGTTATCAGTGCTGTCGGGGATCTTTATTACTTCCATCACACTTGCCAGGGATGGAGTTTTCCTTGTGTTTGGTGGTGACGTGACTTGTCTGGGTGCTGGGGGGGGACGAGCCACTAAGCAGAGTTTTGGGAGTGAGGTTTGCAGCTCTTCCACACAGCCCGGTGCTGCAGCTCCATCCTTGCTGCAACCCCCTTAATCCCCCAGGCAATCCCTGGGAATAACTCCATGCTTTGCAGACCCTCCTCCCTTCATCCATGATGGAAAAGGACAAAATGAGCTCAACTGGGCCACTCCCTTAAGGATTGAGAGGCCCAGCTTGCCTGGGGCAGAAGGATGGAGAACTTGGTGAAAGGGGACTGATAGCAAAGGAATGTGTCTTGACCCCCCATTTTCCCCAGCCCCCTCCCCAGTTTTCCTTGTGGGAACTGGCCCCTGGTTTTTCCTGCCTAAAGAAGGCAAGGATTTGCCAAGTAAAAGGCGAAGAAAGCGGCAGTGACAGCAAGACAAAAGGGAACATTAAAAACCACCCAGCTCCTCCAGAAGAAAGCAGTGTGGGCTGAAGAAGGATCCTTGAAAAGTATAAGGCATGAGTCCGAAGGAAGGGTGAGGGGAGCATGCCAAATTCCCCTCTAATCCCCTCGACAACAGCCACATATAATGGGTTGCCAGACTTTCCCCTGAGCTTGTTTTGCTTTGGGCCGGAGATTTTTGCGAACTCTGGCATGTTGGGAATTTTAATCAGGGCCAGGGCCTTGTTCGTGGTGATGTTTATAAATGTGAGTGGAGGAGAAAGTCCAGATTTTGCCCTTAAAAAAAAAAACCCAAAAACCAACCAACCAACAAAACCCCACAACAACAACAAAAAAGCAAACAGGAAAAAAAAAAAAGAGGGAAGCTTACAAGCTGTTCCCATCCTCATTCTGTCCTGGCTGATGGAAAATCACCAGCGCTTGCCTCATGTAAATGGCACTTTATCCACTGGAAATGTGAATGCTGTCACCAGTGCCCAGGTCTGTCAGGCTTATCAGCTGAGCTGCTGAGACGGAGAGATGCACCCAGTCCTGTTCACGCCAGGAGAGTGATGGATAATAACATTTGGAGGGGAGAACAGGCAGTGAGGCTGATGGACGGGAATTAAGGCACCCTGTGGAAGTCCATTGCTTATTCACTCCTAGTTTCATATTCAAGGGAAATGGGGTTTGCTTTCCTGTTAGTTTTCTTGTTTCCTTTCATGCTTTTGAAGAGTCAACCCAGCAGAATTAATTCCTTTCTCTCCTTGCTCCCATCTCTGCATGTTGTTCCTCATTTGCACCTGTAATAGGCTCTGGCAGATTTACTTTGGGGGTTTTGGGTGCTGAGGAAAAGAGGAATTTGGTAGTTTTCAGACAAAACAAGTAGAGGTGTGGGAGCAAGGGCTACACAAAAAGAATCTGCCATAGGGGGCTTGAATTCTCCTCCAGAAATGCTGCTCAGGCAGAGGTGTTTGTGTCTGAAGATATCAGGGAATGAGGGATTGCAGCCAGGAATCTGGTGATGGAAATGCCACCGAGAGCTGTGAAGGCAACACTGTGGAAGAAGGATGGAAAGATGCTCCCAGCAATGGCTTTGGAGAGGTTTTGGTTTAAGGAGATGTTTTCCCAGCCCTGAAGGAGGGAAGAAAAGGAGCCTGGAGTTGGCTCCTTATTAAAAAGTGCAGCTGGACAATGAACCCCCAAATAAAAAGAGGTGAAAAAAGTTGGTTTTATGGGAACTAGTCACCAGCTTGGCATCACTACATGAATGAAAAGGTTTCCAATCTCCTGAGGAAAGAACCACCAGGAGGAAGGGTCTGTTCCCACCCAGTGGGATCTCTCCTTAACTAGTCCCAGCCCTTGGAGGGATTATTAATGCAGATCAGAGCTGTGTTCCATATGTATGATCCTGAAATATCTGCTTCCAGAGGGGACCTCAGGCACGAGTGCTATAATGTAACAAGTTAAACTGCTTGTTCGCAGTTCCACTAAAAGCAAATGGACTGGGAATTTGTTTTAAAAAACTGGACGGAGCTTTATCGGCCAATTAATCAGGATGTATAATGGATAAATTAAAGGGCAGAGTCAAACGAGGCTGCCAAATAAAAACCAATAAAGTGCAATCTGCAAATGGACAGGACATTATGGGATGCTGCATAACAGCAGCAAAGGGAGGGAGCAGCCCATGGCCTCCCCTTGGCTTCCCCGTGCACATCTTGGAGGAAAACCCATCTTGTGGCTTAAATTAGAAGTGCTGCTGTTTGAGGGGTATCACCATCCCCATGGTTAACTGGAATTCAAATGAGCCACAGGCTGGATCCATCGTGGCTGGAGAGTTGGGAGCAGCAGAAATCCAGATTAATTGCAGGCAGCCCCAAGGGGTGAATTTTGCAGCACTCACGGGACCATCCTTTTGCCTTTTTTATTGACATTGGTGGAAATAGCAACACTCAGGGTCCCTGGATGTTACAATCATTGCTCTGCTGCTTTTATGGGCAAAGGTCCTCCAAGGAGCACAGGCAGGGGGCTAAAAGGAAGAGCTGGCAACAACAGGAATGAGTTGGAAGAGGTAATTTCCTCCCAAGCTGTGCAGGCTCTCCACAGTTGATCAGACACTGGAAGAGCACCGTGGAACTGCTGCAGCTCCTGCAGCACACGGACCCCTCTGGCCCTGGGAAGTCATCAGGAGCAGCAGCTCGGCAGATTTACAACACTCCTCCCCACACGCCTCCACAAATGGGGAATTTTCTCCCCAACAAATAAACCCCAGCAGTAAATTGACTTTGCAGGTAGGGTTGTGGGGCTCAGCTGTGGGACAGGGGGTGTTTTGCTTCCAGGCTGAGCTCCCAGCTGTGCTCAGGCTCCACAGTCAAGTTGTATTTGTCGTTTAGGTTTAAAACATAAGTAGACTTTGCTCTCTGCCTGCCATGATAATCCTGCTTTCTCAGGGTTTGTGTTGTGCCAGTCGTAAAATCGAGAGCCCTCCCCTCCAGGTGATTGAGGTTCTGTTGGGCTTCCCGGGAAAATGAGGTGGCATCTGCTTCTCCAGCACTGGGTATCATCTCACAGCTCCAGCTGGGGCCTCTTTCAGGTCACTTGGCACATCACAAGTGTTTGATGCATCCTCTGAAGGGACAACAGAGGTGTGAACCTGTCAGGAAGCAAAGCCACAAATAACCAGAAATAGATTTTTAGTGGATTTTTTATTTTTTTGGAAAGTAAAAGTGTTAAAAAAAAAGACATGCAAGAACTTCTTTTAGGCCCTCACTAGAAAAAAACCAGCTGGACAACAGCACCATCAGTGCTCTGCAAGCAAGGAGGGAGATATATTTTAATAATTTGAAGCAATATTTAGCTTATTGAAAGACAGATTGATGGAGAGGAGGTGTCTAGAGCACTGGCCGTGCCTTTTCCTTGAGAGCTTTGGATGCCAGACTGATCCTGCCATGCATGTTCTGCAGCACTGTTCCCCGTGGAGAAACTTCCATAAGGAAATCTTCTAGTTGAGAGACGAGGCCAAATCCTGACGAGCATATTGTTTGTGAGCAAACACCGACAGCTCGTTCCTCAGCTGCTCAAACGACACAGCCATGTGTGACTTCCACCCGGCTCCATCAATTCCTCCCTCCTTGTGTTCCTCAGCCATTAACATGTCACTGGTGCTGTTATGGACTGAGGCAGGGCTGTGTCTGTGCGGGGCTGGTGGAGATGAGTGTCAGCTCCACAAAGATTTTCCGTGCTTACCCAACTCTTGTGTCTTCTGTGAAAGACAGGAGAGTGCCTGCCTGCTTTTCCAGGGCCTTAAATCTCTGTCTCCTTTCCCTGTCTTGACCCCAAAACCACAGGCAGTCTAAGCTAAGCATGTGTGTGTAGGATCCAGACTTCCCATCCCAGGCATGGATAAACACTCCGTGTTTCCCTAGCCGGGGATCAGGGGCTGAGTGTTATCTCAGTAAGGAGATTGGGATTAAGTCTGGTGGTTGTTTTGTTCATTGGAGGGTCTTGGAGCGGAGGAGAGGAGGAGGGTCACCTGTGCCATCCCCATTGTCCTGTTGAGGCTTTGTGGGGGCATTGTAGGAGGAGGAGGGAGCTGGGCTGCCTTTGAAATTGTGGCATTGCAGTGGGAAAAGGAGCAGCTGGCATCCCTGTCTTGCAGAAACACGGGATGTTCATCCCCTCCTGCCTGCACAGGGGCTGAGTGGCAGCACTTCCTGCTGTGGGCTGCAAAGAGGTCCCTAAGTGCCCTTAAAAAGCATCTCCCTGCTCTCCCGAAGGTGTTCAGAGATCAGGGCATGCTGGTGGGATGCATTCCAGTGGGTGCTGAGCACCCGCATCTCCCTGAGCATCCCCCCTCAGGCAGCCTCAGTGCTGAGCTTGCTGAATAGGGGCTCTCAGGATTAGTCTCCTGGACTGGCTCCGCTTCCAGAGGCTCAGACTCAAAGAGGATTTGCCCAGGGATAGAACAAATCTTAACCAGCACATTTGTTTACTTGCAAATCACGACTATTCCCATGCACCCAGGCCAAGCTTTGCATCATGTTTGTGGCCAGCAGAGACTAAAAGAACTTGCTCAGCAAGGAAACAGCTCTGTTGGGTGCAGGTATCCCCTCATTCCCACAGGGAGAAGGAAAGTGGAGGGAGGCATTGGGTGCTGTTGAATCACTCACTGCTCATGGCAGATGCTCCTTGTAAGGGCTGGTCCTTGCCAAGGATGCTCCTTGCCCACCTGCATCCCTCTCCTGGTGAAGGAATCACTCCTCAGCTGCCCTGAGGAGCCTTCCTCCCTGCCCTCCTCATGCCATGGGGTGGGTGAGCCGATGGTTGCAGTGGTAGGGAGGGCAGCGTGGGAGAGGGTTGGAGCCTAGAAAATCTGGGCATGTTTTCTTCGTTTGGACAAATAGCTTATTCTCTGAAAAATTCAGTTGTGGGTCAGCCAGCGCCATCTGTGAAGCCCTGCCAAATGTGGTGAAGAGATTCAGCCAAGGCAGAAAGAAAAGGAAAAATTAAAAAGCCTGGAAAATGTCCACTTCCAAAACCACTTTGCAAAACAAACATTTCAGGTCTTTCTTTCCAAATTACGTTCCCTGTTGACATGTGCCTGTTTAATAATATATATATATATATTTAAAGGGTTTGGAGATGCTGACCTTAAGTACTCAGGTTATTTGATTTGTGGCTTCTATGTGAAATATTTTTGCTCCCTGGATGCAAAGCTACGAGAAAAGCAGATCCAGTCTGCTCAAGATTTGGTGCTTGCACAGGGACTGTTGCAACCTGGCTCCATCCCTGGCAGGGTGTACAAGCCTGTGTGGTGGGACTGAATTCTCTGGGGAAGGGAAACAGTTTTGGGATACAAATAGTCCAACATCTGCTTTGGCTCCTAAACTGAAGACTGAATTTGGGAGCCATGGGGTGCAAAAGTGACTGGATTTGCTGTTTCAAAGGGAGTTGACTTTTCTGGAAAAGCTGAGCTACACCTGCTTGTGATCCCACTTCCCCTTTAATATCTCTCTTTCATGGTATCTCTTCTTCCTCGACATTTTTGGTTTCCCATCTGTCTTCCTCCAAGTGCCATGAGCCCCCAAAACAGTGTCACCAATCCTTTCTCACTCACAGATTTTCATGGGAGAGAGAGAATAACTAGGGGTGGTTGCCAATTTGGACAGAATCATATAATAATTTAAGTTTGATGAGACTTCTTGGACATCACCTTGAACCTTCTGCTGATGTGGAAGTCACCTCCATAGCACTGGTGTTGTGATAGAATGGTTTGGGTTGGATGGGACCTTAAAGCTCATCTTATTTCAACCCCTGCAATAGGCAGGAACACCTTCCACTATCCCAGGCTGCTCCAAGCAACATCCAGCCTGGCCTTGGGCACTTCCAGGGATGGGGCAGCCACAGCTTCTCTGGCAACCTGTGCCAGGGCCTCACCACTCTCACAGGAAAGATTTTTCCTAATATCCAATCTAAACCTGCTCTCTTTCACTGTGAAGCCATTCCTCCTTGTCCTGCCACTACATTATCTTGCCTCATACTTTTAAAGCTGCTGTACCTGCAAAGCACTGGGTATTCCAGTAAAACAGGCCTCCAGACCAGTGCATAAAAGGAGGTCTTGGAGTCATCAGCTTGCTAGAGCAGTTCATTTGGCTAAATATGCCATTGATTTGTTTGGGCTGCATTCCAACTGTGTGGGCTTGGTAAGTCAATACAACTCCAGCCCTGCTCTCTGCACTCAGTAATTGCAAGGAAGTTGGTTATATTTAGAAAGTGCAGTGTTCTGTGTGTGCTCCAACAACAGGCGATGGGAGAGTCACACCCAGGAGATGAGCAGGATCAGGGCTTGTTGGGATGTTGCACAGGTGGGAGAGCAGAGGGAGAAGGAGGCAAGTGAGGGCACCACATTTCCCAGTTGAGATAGTCGTGTTCACTGGTCGTGGCTCTGCTTTCTGAATATCATGGAATGGTTCACGTTGGAAGGGACCACAGTGAGTCATCTGGTCCCACCTCCCTGTAAAGCAGATTCCTCCCAGAGCAGCTGGCACAAGATTTCAGATGGTTCTGGAATATCTCCAGTGAGGGAGATTCCACACCCTCTCTGGGTGATCTGCTCCAATGCACCATCACCCGTAGAGTGAAGAAGTTCTTGTATTACAAGTTTCAGCTGCAGGTCTGTCCCCCCTTGTGCCCATGAGGGAATGACCCTCTGCTAATTTTGGGTGGTAGTTGGAGAGGAAATGGTGTCTGATGGAGGAGATTCTGTCTGGGAACGAAGAGATCCAGGCCCTGTCTCTGCTTGCTGTCCCTTCCCTCCACTGTGCTGAGTGTGATGGAGTTTGGTCCCTGATCTGGGTGTTGTCCTGCTTCCCAGTGCAAATCCAATCCCAGTGTAGTGGTTACCAGCACAATAGTCACTGTGATATGTGATTTTAACACTTATTAGTGACTACAACACTTACAATTGACTCTACTATGCCCAGAGTAAAACACTGTGGGTTGGTAGAGGGGTTAAAGAGCAGCCTGCTGGAGCCAAAGGCATGGTCAAGTGGGACTGGTTTTCCTTTTTCTTTTCTCTTAGGAAAATCTCTTAGACCAGACAACTGTAAATACTCAATATTTCCCCTAGAAATGCAGGAGTTTTCATCAGACACCTGCAACCCCTTGTCCCCAACTTCAAACTCCCCAAACCTGTTCAAAACCGAGGCAGAAGGACTTAAGAGGTCCAATTCTCAGCAAAAACCCAAATATTCCTTCAGAACATCACTTTACATGACTGCACTGAGGAACAGGCAGGTTTGTGTGTGCACCCCTCCCCATGGGGGTGTTTTTCCCAGCTAATCACGAGCGTAACCTCGGTGTCCCTGATTGCTGGCAAGGTCTGTGCAGATTTCACAGGGAGCCTCCATGCACTTTAATCCTGAGCCTAATGCTCCCCCCAAAGCCAGCCCATGTTCCCAGGAGCAAACACACCAGAGCTTGTTAGGACACAGCACAGCAGAGCCCACAATGCCAATCAAGGCACATTCATGAGGCTGGGCAGGGTCTTCTTGCTCTCTCCAGTGATGTGTAATTGTATATATTTAGACTGACAAATCTTGGCTTGTAGCAGGGATGAATTCAAGGCTAATTTTGCCCCTTGCAGGAAGGAAGGGGTTGTATGGATGTTTTTTTCCATGGGGAAAAGGACACCTGAGCAGGGAGGTTATTCATATATTGTGCTTATTCAGGTGGATTTGTAAGTTGAGCTGCTGCTCTGGGAGCTTCACCTGTGCCCTCAGCACAAAGCAGTGGGAATGTTAGGATTTTACGTGCCTTCCCTGTTCTGTTAACACTGTACATGGAGAGTTTTCCCATGGAATGTTGTCTGATGAGGCTTTTGCTCTGCACAAACATGGATTTACAGCACCTGCACCCATACTTGGGTTTGTTTTTAATGCTGGTATTTCTTAGCTGCCTTCCACTTAGTGGCACTGTCACTTCCATGTCCGCCACTGACTGCCAAGGAATAAATACAATTAAAAAATTAATTGAATCAGCATCTTCTTAGCATGGAGAGAAGGAAAAAACAATGTGTGTGCTGCTTCTTCCTCGTCTCATTGGGCTTGCTGCATCCCCTCACCACCCCTGCAGCTTCTAATGTGTCTTTGCTGGTGCTGGAGCACAAATAAAGTGTGGAACATGTGTCTTTCAGATCCCTTAGAAACACAGAAGGAAGGAGGCGATGGTGGCCAAAGGATGGAACTGTCAGACTTGAAGAAAAGCCATTTCCAGGCAGGGAGGAGGTGCTAATTAGATTAAATTTGAGATTTCTGCCACTCATTCCTGAGAAAATCTAGGGGAGGGGGGAGAGAAGAATAAAAAAATAAAGCTTTAAAAATAGAAATAATAAACCACAACAAACACACACAAAAAGATAAAAACAACTAGGTGAGGAGGGGGTTGCTGACTACAGGGTTTGCTGCCTTTTTCCACCTGGTGCCTCTCTCCCAGTGCATGCGGCTCTGCTGGAGCCCTTTGGAGCTGCCTTCCCTTTGATGCTGTGATTGATTTCCCCTGAGGGATGGGAGAACACTACCTGGGGAAGCAATTTATGAGTATTTTTAGCTTTGTGAGCACCGAGGGGGATTCCATAGCGGGGCTGAGCTCTGCGCCTGAACCTCTCACAGCCCAAACCCTGGCACTGCAGGTTTGGTGGGAAGATGTCAGAGCAAGGAAAGAGGGATTGTTGCTGTAAAAATAGGGAATCCTTATAGCTCAGCCTCCTCATTCACTGGAACAGGTTGCCCAGAGAAATTGTGGAAGCAATGTGGAAGCCCCATGTCTGGAAGTGTTCAAGGCCAACTTGGAAAGGGCTTGGAGCAACATGGAAAGTGTCCCTGCCTATGGCAGAGGGTGGAATAATCTTTAAGGTCCCTTCCAACCAAGCCATTCTGGGATTGAATGCTGATCCATGGGAGATCTGCCCTGAGAGAGCACTTGGAGGCAGCAATTCAGAGCAGGAGGATGGATGGAGGAACTTTGCTCTTGCAGAGGGCAGAGCAAACAGCTTAGAAAATGCAGTTGAGGTTAGAGGTGTTGCTTGGATTGATGGTATCAAAAAAAAAAGTCATTCGGGTTCAGGTCACAAACGAAATGTTTCAAAATGTCAGTGGATTTAAAATCTGGGAAAATATTCTGACTGGATTTTCACTCTTTTGCCTCAGTAAAACCAAAGTAGTCTGCTGTTTGCTTTTGAGCTTTCAGGTTTGAGGCTGGTATAAAACAAATGTAAAGGAAAGGTTGTGAGGAAAGACTGTTTTAAACAGAATTTGGAGTTCAAGTCCAGAACAAAAAGGCAGTGAATTGGTGTGTTCGTGGTGCTTCTCCTTTGCAAACCCGGGACTGAGGAACAAAAACAGCTCTTTCTGCAGAGTATCTCATCCATCCCTAATGATGAGATGGGGAGAGAGGGAGCCAGAGCTCCTGGGTGCTTCTCCAAACTCTTGGAAAGCTTGAGCCAGGGATTTTGGATGGACTTTTGAGCTCTGGGCATCCAACAGAGATGATTCCCAGTGCCTGGTGTGATGCAGGATCATGGGGAGGAGTGCTGAGGGTGGATGGTCCAGGCTGGGAGGAGAGATGCCCAGCTCCAGCCCCCCTGGCACAGCTCTGTTTTCATTCCAGATGGATTTTTCCATCCTTTGGGGTTGGCCTTTGTGGAGCTGAGCCTGCTGATGAGAGCCAGGGTGCTCTAATTGGTGAGGAACTGGTCCTGAAATGTCACAAAGATTTATATTGCAGCGCAGCCTCTCCAGGTGCTAATTGTGCTCCAGGCCCTTGGATAATGGCTCCAGGAGACAATAATCCCAGGCTCCCCCACGCTCCGTCCTCTTTTTTCCCCCTTTCATTCCCTTGGTGCATCTGGAGGGCTGGGAGGGGTGAGTTCCAGTGATGCCCCCCACCTGCCCTGTGGGGAGAGGTAATTCTGTCCACAGCAAAAAGTGAGAACAGATTTAATAGGACTGGGAAACAACAGAAAATGTCACTGCAGATGTGACTTAGGAGTGGGATGCAGTTTTTCCGTTGCTGACACAGGAAAATTTGTGTTTGGATTAGAAGTGTGGCTGCTTGGGAGACTTCTCAGGATATGTACTGACATGGAGCATGGAGCTTCCAGTGGAAAAACCCCAGATTTCCTCCCTCCAAGAAAGGAAAAAACCTCAGGGTTTTTTTTTTTCCCCCCAGAGTGGCAGTAGGTTACTGGGATGAGCCATGTCTCATGGTTTGATCTCTGCAGTCCCACCTGGTTTGGGTAGTCCTGAGCAAGGTGGAGGTTGCTGTGGGTGAGTAATGATGTGTTTTTGTCAGACAGGACAAGTTTTTTCCTTCCCTGAGTGAAACAACAATATTGATCTATCGCCTTGGTCAGTTACATAAAGACCATCTGCATTAATCTGATTTAATGGGGATTTAGCTGGCATGGGAGTGAACCTGTTACTGTTCTAATCTCATTTCAGCAACACACTGCTGCTTTTTTTAATACTGTTTTCCTTTCCCCCCATGTCTGCTGTTCCAGTCTATTTGGATCAGACTTTTCCTGGCTGGTTCTTTACTTGGTTTTGCAGCTTTTTCTTGGTTTTTTTTTGTTTGGGGTTTTTTTTTTTTTTTTGCATGCTGGTTGTACTCCCTGATGGCTCAGCTATCCCAGCCCCTCATAGTCCTCCCAAAACTCTTCGGCTTTTGAGTTTGCATCCCAAAATTCAGAGTATGTTGATCTATTTCTCCCTTATTTACACATCCCTGGGTGTTCCTGCAGAGAGGAGATGCTGGTAACTTCTGTGGCCCTGTGAGCCCTCTGCTGCTGACTTCTCCTGCTCCCAGCCCTTCCCCAGAAGCTGCTGGAGCACATGTTGAGGTCCACAAATTCAGGCCCAGAGATCAGGGTGAGCTGGGACTTGCAGCACCAGGTTTCCTGATTATCAATCCTGCAGCAGAGCCGAGAGGCCTGATGGGTTTTCCCACCTCCAGATGGTGAATAGGATGAGAAGCACATGAGTGTCAGGGGAGGGAAGATCAAACATCATCTTTTTGGTGCTTCTGCAGGAGGCTGGGGAGTTGCTGGGACCGAGCAGTGAGAGGCAAATTAAAACCTTGCATTAATTCCATTAACTATGATCATCTTCTCACCAGGGATGAATTTAACTGCTCACCATTAGGATTATAATAGACAAAAAAGTTGCATTGAGATGCCCATGCACCATTAACTCGACCCCACAGTGGGGAAGTGCATGATCCATCCTGTGTGTTCTCTCCAGAGCCTTCCCCGGGTGCTGATGATCCCACAGACCCTCCATCCCTTCTCCCGCTGCCTCCCTGGGCAGAAAAGCAAGGAAAGTGTTAAAAGGCACCATGAGGCACCAGTTTAAGTTGCCAAGTGACTGACTCAGTCCAGCTGTGCCAGAAGTGCCCATGACAGCCAGGGCTGCTCAGCTGGATCTCACTGTAGAACCCAGAGCAAACACATCATAAATGCACAGTTGCCTTTTGCGCCTCCAGTCTCTGTCTCACTGAGACAGCAGGTGGGAACTTTGGGGATTTGGGTGTTTGCTGAGCTCAGTTTTTGTGCTGGGATGGTCAGTACATGGTGGCACCTGATTTCTGCTCTGGTCTGAGCTCTTAGTTCAGTCCTTTTCTTCTGGAGGGGTGGTCAGGACTATTGGTTATTTCCAGGTTCATCTGTAAGGTAGAGCCAGGCTTTTCCCACCCTGCCAGGACACCAAGGAGCTGTCCCAGAGGGTGCATCCACCCCATGGCTGAAGAGGCTCCCAGACCTGCTCTGGGACTCACGTAGTGTGACACCTTCCCAGAGCCAGGAGTGTGGTTGGGATTTCTGATCCCAGAATCAGGGATCCATCCTCAAACCATCCTGTGCCTGGTGCAGGTCTGCCACCCTCCTGTGGCAGGTCTTAAACTGAGCAGATCAGTCTGGCTCAGCCAGGAGGTGGAAGGTTTGGCATCATCATTTTCTTGGCATCAAGAGAGTTTTGGTTTAAGCCTTGTTTTCCCTGTTGCCCTGCAAACATTACAGAGGAGAATGATGGGATGAGGGGAGAGCCAGGTGACCTGGTGCTCCCAGTGCACGGGGAGGCAGTGGGAGCATCTCATGCTGTAACATGGGGACAACTGGGAAGGTCGCACACAGCACTGGTTATGGACTGGGACACCTGAGTTGGTGGTTATTTGCAGCTTTTGGCAATTAGGAAGCCTCTGTTAGAACAGCTCCACCTCTGTGGTGGAGGAGGAGGAGGCAAAGACATGCAAAATGAGCTGAACAAGCAAAGGAGAAATGTCTCAGAATGAGCTTCTTCCGTGTTTTACTGTGGGGAAGTTGTGCTTCCCTCAATGCCCCCCTTGTCAATCCCTCTTGTCCAAGTCATTTCTGTGCAATGAGGCTGCATTTCTTTCTGTGAGGCTGGAACTGGTGGAGCAGGTTTATGTCCATCCCACCCCAGGTTGGATGTAAACCTCCTTAGATCCACCTGGAGTCTTCCTGTCCCCCCTGGGTGTCTTGGAGCCATCACCACTTGCAGTGAATTCTCTCTCAGCTCCATTGACCAGGTCTTCGCTGCTTGAATGGTCAAAATTTGGACCACTTCAGACTCTGAAACCTCAGGGCCATGCTTGGACATGTCCTTCACAAACCAGGTCCTCTTCTTTGGCTTTCTATCCATTCTTCTGTATCCACACACGTCTGTGGCTCAGGTATTGTGGGCAAAAGGGATACTCTGGACAAGCCCAGAGCTCTGAGCTGGGACAGACAGCAGGAGAAGAGCAGGTTGGGGCTGGTGGCACAAAAATCAGCAGCTTTTTTTACTCCGTGGCTTTGGGGTCAGAGGGAGCTCTCTGCAGCAGGACATAACTTGTCAGGGAGCACTGGCGAGTTCTTTGGCAGTGGGTGATTTTTCCTCCTCTTCTGCATGGATTACACTTGTTCTCTACTTGGCCTTTTCAGCAGGGAGAGCAGTTTGGATACACATTACCTACACGGCAAAGTGTGCTCTAATTGGCCAAGAATTGGTCCTAAAATGTCAGGAAAAGATTTATTTCCCAGTGCAGCCTCTCCAGGTACTAATTTTTCTGTGGGCCGCCAGATAATGGCTCCAGTGCACAATAGCTCAGTCCCTAATCAGGATACAGAGCTGTAATTGGGTTGAAGGGATTTAAAATCATTAAAGCCACATTCAAGGGGAATAAAAATGGAACCCCCCACCTTTTTTTTCCCCCCCAAGACAGAGTGACTGTGTTTAATGAGCAGCTCCTGGCATGTAACTGGTAATAGGCAGCGATGAAGGTGCAGCAAGAAGTCCAAGGGCAATCAAGAGAGACTTCATGGCCTTGGAATGACTGGTTAAGGAATCAGGAACACAAGTATTTCTCTCCTCTATCCTTACAGTCGGAGGGAGTGATGAAGGAAGAAATAGGAAGAGCCAGCAGATCAATTCCTGGCTGTCACTGGCAAAATTTGGGGTCTTCTTGCTCATGGGTTGGTGTCTCTGATGGGGTACCCCAGTCTCAAAGGATTTTTGTGAAGGAGTTAAAGCTTTAAACTAGATTTGAAGGGGTAAAGGAGTAAAACCAGTCTCACTGGAGATAACTCTGGAGACAGCACAACATTGTTGGCAACAAAGCTGCTTAAGAGGAGGTTGCAAAGCATCCAGAAGTAAAAATTCTCAGGTCCTGCCTTTTTGGTGATTTTCTGGTCTGGCACGAGGCCTGCCTCGGTGGTGGGAGCCAGGAGTCCAGCTCTGTGCATCTCCAGGTCCCTCCTTACTGCTGCTCAGCCTTGGGTGCAGAGTGAGGTCAAGGTGCTTGTCCCCATTTTATGGATGGTTCTGGGTCCATAGTGGTTGTCACATTGCTGAAATCAGCGAGAACTGGTAAAAACCAGTGGTTTTGCAGTGGGTGAGGAGTGGTAGGGAGGGAGCTGAGCAAGGGTCTCCCACCCTGAGCAGAGCAAAATTGTTTGCTTTTGCTTCAGTTGGCTTAGATTCTTCCCTTCTTCATCATCCTGCTTCATCCTTTTGCTTATTTATTTCCCTCATTTTCACATCAGATCATTTCTCCAGTGCTTTGAGACCTTTTAAATTCCAGATCCATCCCTCCAAATCCTTTGAAAGACACTGGCTCAGTGTCACCCACCCACCAAACCCACATTATTATGCAACTCTACTGGAAGTGCAGTGTTTTTTGTCCTTCAAGCTGTGCACTGTGTTGAATTAACACTGTTATCTGACCCACTACAACTTCAGGTATTAATTTCCCCTAAGCTGCTGCACCCTCGACTCCTTCACAAGGATCATGGGAAAGGTGACGTCAGGAGACTCACCGATGGTGGGGAAAATACGATGTCCAGGTTTAATTGGCAATGATTGTTTTGTCTTCTGTACAAAAGCAGCAAATCCCCAGAAGCTGGTGAGGAGCACAGCTGTTTATGGTGAACAGAAGCCGCTCCTTATCTCCTTGTAGCAACCTGTCTCCAGGAGATCACGGCTTAATTAACTCGTGTGTTATCGAGAGCAAAATTGTACAGACATTGTTAAAAAAAAAATAATATTAAAAAGTAAAAAAATAGGAAGAGATAAAGTGGGAAGGAAGGAGGTGACCTGGGAGCCAAGTGGAGTGAACTCTATAGAGAGCCAAGGCACGTGGCTGCTGGTGGCTGATGGAGGGGATGGGTGGATTTGTATGTGATGGATGAGCTGAGCTGCTGGAGAGGGGACAGCGATTCCCTGGTCCCAGGCATGGTGTGAGGGTGAAAGGCAGGGATGGGCTTGCCCAAAACAGTACTCCAGGGTTTCCATCGGAGGGGCTTTGCACTGGGGGTTTGTTAGTAAGGGACAACCGTGCATGGCTGGAGCAGGAGCCTCCCAGGCAGCCTGTAAATCAGCACGGGGTTGTCCTGCCTCATCCAGGCTGTTTGGCGGATAAGTGCACTGTGCTGCTGCTCCTGATCTCTCCACCTCAATGATTTGGGGACAGGCAATATCCCTCAGCCTCAGAGTTCCTAATCACAGAATCACAGAATGGTTTGGGTTGGATGGGACCTTAAAGCTCATCTCGTTTGACACCCCTGCCATGGGCAGGGACACCTCCCACTATCCCAGGTGGCTCCAACCTGGCCTTGGACACTTCCAGGGATGGAGCAGCCACAGCTTCTCTGGGCACCCTGTGCCAGGGCCTCACCACCCTCACAGAAGAAATTCTTCCCGGTATCCCATCTTAACCTATTATCTATCAATGTAAAGCCATTTCCCTGTGTCCTGTCACTTTCCTTCTTGTCCTATGGACAAGGACAAATAAATCCCTAATGACTAAATAGGTCAGCTATTTTCTATCAGACTGGTGTGCAGAGACCAAGTGGCCACTTGCAATCAGTGGGAGGGGAGAGCTGAGTCCTTCCCAAACGTGCTTCTCTTTGGTCAAACCTCAGTCCTGGCTCTTCGATTCCAAGTTGTTTTAGAACCCTGGCTCAGCAGCCTTATCCCTGGATTTGACAAGCTTTCCATCCATCCCAAGCATTGGCCAACTGCCCCATCCAGGTGCTGGTTCTTTCTCCCAAGTGTTTCACCCCAGAACACAGGGAATGGCCACAGCAGTGCAGATGTTCCTGGGGATGTAAAGGAAGATATTGCTGAAGGAAATCGTAAAGCAGCATCTCATCGAGGGATGCAGAGTCACTTAGAGCACAGTGCAGAGGGAGATTTGACAACCTCTCCCATTCATCGCTCAAAGTGCTCCACAGATCAAAGCCAGAGAGACAATAATACATTTTGAACTAAGAACATTAATTTGTATCCAGAGCATTTTAATAAATAATTTCTTAAAATCCAGTTCAGCCCTGTCATCTCAAGCCAATTCCATTTAATATCCAGCTCTTCCACTGACGGATTTTTAACACCATAATTAGCATGTGTGGCTCTTAAAAGCCTTCACCGGTGTCTCAGGCCTTCTCTGCATTACAGCATCTCCTCTCCAATACTCCCAGCCCCCTTTTCCGATATTGTTGTTCCATTTGTAGTTGTTTATTGTGCCTGCTGAGACAGATTAAAGACAGGAAGGAGCTGGAGAGTTGTTCTTAGGGGCTCCTGTGCAGTGTGGAGTAAGGAAGGCAGAGCTCATGGATTCGAAATCCGGAGCCTTGCTTCTAAAACCATGTGTCTGACGAGTGGAGGTGGTTTCTGAAGCATTTCTTTGTTGCTTTGTTGGATCTTTTTTATTTGATTTGGGGTTTTCTTGTGGGGTTTTTTTTTTTTTTGAAGGGGAAAAGTGAGGAGTGCGAAGGGTTTCTTTTTCCTTAATGAAAGCTGAGGTTCTTCTATAACCACCTACGAGTGAAAGCTGGGGCTTAAAAGGAAAATATGAGAGGTTATGGAATACTTGGTCATACTGTAAAGTTTGGCAGTGCTGGGAAATATCCTTATGTGTTATCACATAGAACAAAGCTCCTCATGCTCCATCCAAGGATGAAAGTGGGTCCAGCAGAAGCCAAACACAGCCCAGTCCCCTTATTCCCTTTTAAGTCTTTAAGTGGGCTGTAAATTGTATCTATCACATACATGCTTAGAGCTGAGTCTCCTCCCTCAAGCAGAAATTGCTGGTGAGTGCTGGAGCCATTTGCCAGTTCCCATTTATGTGCAGGATCTGATTCACAGAAGGAGCAGGATTTTGTTTTCCTCAGCCACCGGAGTGTGCACAGAGGGAACCAGACCTTGTCCAGGGAAACAGAGATACCAAATGCTTTCTTGTAGTGATTTTGTTCCACTTCACTCTTGGCTGAGGATGGGCCCAAAGCAAAATCCCAGCCCTGAGTAAAAGCCTGAAAGCTGAACCCACTCCCAGCCTGCGATTACTGTTTATCTGTGATAGGAATCAAACTGGAAACCTGTGTCTCTCCTCTGCAGCTGCGTGATTGTCCTGTCCTGCAGAGGTGTAAGCCTTGGGGGCATCCATCTGTCTCTAAATCTGAGCATTTCTTTGCTGGAAGACTTAATGCTTTGCAGCAAGCACTGTATAACTCCCAATCTCTCCAGTTACCTGAGAGCAAAGCAAGTGTTATCCTTTCAGTTTTGCCATGGAATGAAAATCAAAGCAAGGCTTTGAGGCAAAGAAAAACCAAGCCCTGTTTTGCTATTCAAGACATGCTCATGTTCTCCACATCATGTGAGTAGTCAGTGGGGAGAGCGCTGAGGCCAGCATGGATCTGGGATGCTCAACAGCACCTGGCAGTGAGCACATGGATGTCAGGGTGTCAGGCTCCCAAAACCCCTGGTAGACACCCAACCCAGCTTAGTGTGAGTCAATGCATTAAAGCACAGCAGAGCCAATTTGGCCAGCAAAGCTCCATCCTTCTCCTCACCTCTGGGATGCCCAGAGCTTATGCAATGCAAACTTGCAGAAAGCAGGAGCAAAGCCCTTGTTCTGACTCATTATTCCGACTGCAGCACCTTGGCAGCAGATGCTTTGCAGAGGGACACTGCCCGTCCCCGGCCGTGGCATGGGACCACAGCTGGTGGCTGTGACAGGATGATGGGCTTTGGCACCTTCCCTCCTCCAGCTTGGAGCTGGCAGGGTCCATGGAGGTTGCAATAAAGTTTAGGGCAGGTGCCTGTCTTATTGTTGGCACTCGATTCTTCTTCTGGCTGCTCCGGTGGTATTTCTCGTGGCTGGTTTGCAGCTGCAGTGTGTTCACCCTCACACTAATGGGGACAATTATTCTGCAAGCCTCAAAACTTGGTGTGGAGTTAATTCCTGCTGCAATTTGTTAAAAGCCTCCCTTCTCTCTGCTTTCCCTGTTAAGGATTGCATGGAGTCACTGGGTTTGATTCCTGCTGCAGTTCCTCAGAGCCTTTTGTTTCAAGGTGGCCTTTTTGGAGAGAAATGTGAAAATCCACCAAGGAATGATGGGCCAGCTCTGCTTTGTAAAGCCTCACTCTCCTTTCTTTCTGGAGTCCCTGCAAAATGTCAAGTGCTCTTTTCCTGTGTCCTAAGTGCACACACTTACCCAGATTCCTGGTGTTTTGGGAGCAAGTCTGTTTGCTCACACTTAGGTTGAATAGGAGCCACTGGCACAGGTTGCCTGGAAAAGCTGTGGCTGCACCATCACTGGAAGTGTTTGGATGGGGCTTGGAGCAACCTAGTCTAGTGGAAAGTGTCCCTGCCCATGGCAGGGGGATGGACCAAGGTCAGCTTCCAACTCAAACCATTTGGGGTTTCACTGATTCTCAGTGTTGGTCTGGAGCTCTTTGAAAACTGGACCCTTAGACCTTGAAATTGCAAAAACGGGTGGTTTTTGGTGTGGTGGCCAAGAAGAGCCAGAATGGTTGTCTCCATTTCCCCAGCCTTTTACCCGCCACACCATGAGCTCTTGAGAGGAGATTTGGGCCCAAGACATTGTGTTCCACAAGCAGGTTGTTTTCTGATGCACAGGGATTTCATCCACAGTTTCCTGCCCCGGCATCACTTTTGGGCCACACAGGGTGAAGGTGACACTTTCCCTTAATCCCCAGCCCCAGAGGTCGAGTTTGACATGGGTCAGCTTTTGTACAAAACAAGGGAAAAAACAAACAAACAGTTGAAAGTTGAGCAGGACAAGGAAAGTTCAGGCTGCTTTGTAATGTCAAGGTGAGCAAGGCGATGGCATTTGCGTTGGAGATATCCAGGACTCAGGATCTGGGATTAGTGTCAGCTCTTCTGTGGCAAACTAAATTAGGAATGCAGAGGCTGTCTCTGTTTATGATACAGGGTTGTTAGGTGCTTCAGGTACTGTCATTCTTATTTAAGGATATATTTAAGGATTAACAGTAAGAAGTCCAGCATTAGCAGGAGAGAAATGAATGTTAGTGAGCTTAGGCTTGAAGGGCTTATTTTTGATCATCATCATGTGAGCTGCTTTAGGAGAGATGAGCTCCAAGATGGGGAAGGAGGGGGGAGACTCTTGTATTTTTGCAGGAAAAGAAAACGTTTTGCAAGTTTGAATAGAGATCAGAACTCGGCAACAATGAGGGCTGCATGAGTAAAGCTGCATAACTCCCCGAAGCCGGTGCCTTCCCCGGGCTGAGGATCTGGCTCACAGCATCCAGACTATTTTTAGCCTCTTTTTTTGTGCTGTTTCTTTCTTCTCATACAGAATATGCACAATCAAACAATGTCCACGGATTTCTTTGTTGTTTGAAATCATTCCGTGTTTTTAATTGGCAATCTTGGAGTTTTTCCTTGATCGTAGCTGACTGCAAGTAGGTTACATTTGCTCTGCGCTGTCTCAGGCACTTGGGGTGGCTTGGAGAAGTTCCCTCCTGATCCTGCTCCTTCCAACCAGGTACAGCACAAAGATTTCTTTGCTGCCAAACATTTTCTTACGTGTAAACTCCATGTTTTGCTTTCCTAGGCTTTGGCTTTGATATTTGCTTCCCACAAGCACCTGGCACCAGGGAAAAGCTGCTGAGGATTCGCAGCTCTTGACATCCCAAGATTTTCTTATTTTCAGGGCTTCTCTTAAAGCAGAAATGGGCACAAAGATTGGTTCATTTGTGCAATGAATTAAGTCAGTTCTGGTGGCTGAGAAGCTGAGGGAGGTCTCACCATCTTTCCACCTCTGTTTAAAGGAGTAGTATAAAATGTGCATCCCTGTTTTTGAAGTCTCCATGATTCTTGTTTGGGTTTTTTTAATAATTATTTCAAAATATTGTAATTGTCAGGTCCAGCTAATTCTTTGAGATGAACGTGGGGTGTGGTTCAGCCCTTTGTGCTGAGCCCTTTGCCAAACACTTGTTGGATGCTGGAGTGGGGACCCCATGACTCCAGTCAAGTGCTCCTCGGATGCCAGAGAAGAGGGTGGCCAGGCTGAAGGCAAGGGATAAAAGTCAAAAAGATGCCCAATTTTGTGTTAAAAGTGCTTTACCAAGCTGGACAACTACTGGGTCTCCATTACTTATGTGCTTCCTGAAGCTGAAACAATTGTCATTATCCCCCATCACTTTGCATGACCTACATTTGACTTGAAAGCCTCCTGCTAATAATTAGTTTGAATTTCAGTTTAAAAATAAACACAATCATATTCTAGGTTTTAAAACAGAGGAAGAAATCAAGCCCCTAGATAGACGAAATTCACCTTTCCCTGTTGGTCTCCCCTTGTTTTCCTCTGATTTTCAGATGCACAGGGAAGAAGGAGGGGATTTGCTGGGCTAGGTGAAGGAGGAGGGGTTGGATGTAATGAGACCACTGGGCATTTTCCTGGAAAACGGCAGGAGCCTCAGCGCTTGGAAGATTTGGGCCATCTGGATAAATAGGGTCAAGCTCAGCGTTGGCAGGGATGAGGCAGCGCGGTGTGTTGGGACAGCTCGGCCTCGCCGGAGGAGCTGTGGAGAGGGATGCCCAAAGCCTCTGGCAGAAGGCTCATCCCTTCCCTTTCCCAGCTCTCCGGCATAGCCAGCATTGTGCTGCTCCTCCTCCTCTCTGTCCATCTGCCTGTCCATCGGCATGGAGCATCCCAAGGCGTGGGAGGCAGCGTTGGGTCGACGCCTGGGACTTGGCAGGAGATCGTTAGGCACCGAACGGGGCAGGTGTTAATTAGCAGTGGTGGGAAAGAGAGGATGTGGCTTGTGGAGATGGGATCTATCCCAGAGAGGAGAGATGCAGCTGGGCTGCATCCCGCTGTCAGCTCCGGGAGAGGGAAGCGTGTTCCTGGCAGGGCTCAGATCCCATCCGATGGGATGTGTTCCCGTAAGGTCTGTGGTGTTTGTGGCACTGGAAACACCTCATCATCTGCCTTTCTCCACGCACCTCAGAGCTTTCTGCTGCTGGAGGTGGAAAATGCAGAAAGCTGTCATGGTCCTAATGCTTATCCAAAATCCCAGTGTCCTCATTCAGTTGTTCCATGTCCAAGCATTTCTTGGCCTCTGGTCTCCTTTTTTCATGGTGTGATACCATGTGCACATGTCTCATGGAGGTTTTGGGTGGGTTTTGTGCTTTTAAGAGAAAAAGTGAAAGGTAGAATCACCAGAGGATGTATCCCTGGGAGATGCATCCTTTCCTGGACCAGGTGGTCCCTTCCCACCAGGTATCTATCCACCCCCATCCCTCTTGCTCTTGCATTCAGCAGTGATATCCAAGTGGGTTGGATTTTTGGAGTGTGTTTTTTTAGGCGGATCTCACAACACAAGTGGCTGCACCTGGGAAAAAAAGCCTGGCTTTCTGCTTAATCCAGAAATCCCCTAAAACCCCTTGCCGTGCTGGATGGCACCATTCGGATCATTGTGGTTTCACTCTGAGCTGATGATATTTGTGTGCTTCGAAACAAGACAATTCCTGCTTGTTGTTATTCCTTTATGGCAAATAAATTCCAGTGAAACTTTATAGCGAGAAGACCAAGAGAGCTCTGTGTAAATGAGTGTGAAATCCTATAGAAAAGTGGAAACAATGGGGTGCCCCTGCTGGAATTCCATAGGTGAAATTCACCACCCATGGGGAAGGGTTTTATTCTCTGGTTGCTTCAGCAGCACTTGCCCATAAGGTGAAATCCTAAGTGATGCCACTTCAGGTGCTATTTTTATTCAGGAAAATGTCAAATCCTTTCTCAGAACTTAGTGACTTGTTGTCTTGGTAATTTCTTGCAAAAACAGGATCTATAAAAATCCCCTATTTTCTTGGCACTAGGCTTTTCTTGTCTATTTTGGGTGTAAATATTTTTTAGAGTCAGAAAAAAAAATAATAGGAGTTGCTTTAATTCCACAAGTAGTGTAATTTCCCCCCCTAGAATGTCTCTTGTAGGGTTGTGCACCCAGGTTTATGATCCTGGCCCTGTGTCTTTTGCAGCAGATTCCTTGTGTACCCAGGATATATCTGCCCCATTCTCTCCTCATGCAGTGATTCCTAATCTGAATCCCAGCTCTTGGGAAACTGGAAATTCAGTGTTGAGCAGGGTTATATCCATTTTGAATTGAGTGTGGCAGCGTGGAGGGGAAACTAGGCTGTTTAGTGGTGTTTTTTTCAGCAAAAATGAGATTTTCAACAACAATCACTTTGAGAATAATTAATTTCCAAATTTGAGTCATTTTGAGTCATTTGCGAATTAAAAAAAAATCAAATCATGGGGTTCTTCTGATAACACTGAGATGTTCTGCTCCTCCTTCTGCACTCAGGGGAGGTTGGGGTTGGTTCTGCTGACAGAACCTTAGACAACTTCAGAGAGGAGGTTTCTGCCCCTGCCTGGGCTTCCTGGTGAGGGTGGCTGCTCTGTCCTGTCCTAGTGAGGTTGGAAGCTCCAGGCAGTTGTGATGGGCACCTCCATGGAATCACAGATGTTGGAAAAGACCTTAACATCATTGGGTCCAAGGAATGACCCAGCACTGTCAAAACATGTCCCTAAGTCCCTTAAGGTGATGGAAGAGGAAGAGCAGAGCTTTGTTCTCACCATGAGTGGTGTTACATCAGACATGATGGGGCTCCTTGCAGGATGGAAGAAGATACTTCGAGGAAAGTAAGGTGGTTTTTTTGGGATGCTCCTGCTGGGCTCTGATGCACTTCAAGTGAGATGCAAGGAAGAAGCGAGGCAGGAGCTGCACGGCCCTTCTTGGGAGAGAGGGAGATGATGAGCTGTGTCTTTCCAATCACAACAAGATCCCCAGAGTCCAAAAGGAGCAAGGCTTGGGTGTAAAAGCCAGAGCTGCCCTAATAAAACATTTACTGGGGTTTGGAGACCTGTGTGCTCTGACACGACGTGTACATATTAAATGATCAAAGTTTCCGTGCATTCGGAGGAGCCGCCTGCTAATCTAATGCAACCCTTGGGCTTTGCTCACCACTGACTCTGCATGAAAGCAAACGCTGGCTCTGTTTTCCTGTTTAAGAGATTTCCAAGCTGAGGGGGGTGGGTCACAGTTCAGGAAGCAATAGGATCTGGCCTCTTAAAGGCTTTGGCAAGAGGAGCTTGGGAATGCGGGTTATAGGGCAGAGATGGATCTGGCTCCATCTCCCAAGTCCTGTCCACCTCTGACTCTACTCCAGGCTATTGATGCTGCTCTGGTCTCCTCCTCCTCCTTTTATCCTTGCTTTTCCCCTCCCTAAACCACTCTGTCCGCATCCCGTTGCCCAGCCCACAGGCCCTGCTGGTTTTTCAGTTCCCAGCCTGAGTTGCAAAGTGCTGCCATTGGATTAAAACCAAAGCAAAGCGGATGGGGAAAAAAACCAAACAACCCAAACAATCCCACTCCTTTGGATTTATAAACTGAGTGCACTCGAGTTGGAAGGTGCCAGGAGGAAAAGGAAAACACAGAGCCCCCGGGGTGCCATTTTTCAAAGCAATGCAGCTCTTTATTTGACTGCCTGCACTTGTTTTAGCTGTGCAGGGAGGAAAGCAGGGAAGAACCTGTCAGGGTGCTGGGTTGGAGGCACCGGAGTCCCTCTGGCAGCCGCTTGTTCTGAGCCGGCTCAGCACCTCTGCAAACCTCCAGCTCTCCCATCATCTGCTGCTGATGCAGAACAAATACTTCACCTCCTGCTTCTCGCTGCTCCGGTGGTTTGGGACTGATGGGTTTGGTTTTCCACTTGGTTACAGCATCTTTTCTGCTTCTTGAGCATCTCCTATGTCTTTCATGTAATTCCTTAACTAGTTTCCATTTACTGGCGGTCGCTTTCTTTTAAGGTACTTGAATCTGTTTGATCATCAACAAATTACTCTTTCTGTTCCTCTGATTAAAAATTAAATCTGGGCACTTTTTGAAGGCTTCCTCCCCACCCCTCTCTCTATTGCTCCATCCATGCTCAGTGGGGAATCAGCCCTTTTCTAGGAAAAGAAAATAAATAAAAATTAGAGTTCAAAGTGTGATATCTCCTCTTAAAAAGAAGAGGGTGAGGAGAAATAAAAAAGGCCCCACCATCTATTCTTACAGATGTGACATCAAAATGGGAAACTATAAAGGACATGTTTTCAAAGGCTTGTACAGGGACCAAGTTGGATCAGTAGGAAACAGGCAATTGCAGGTTTGGTGCTTTGAAAATCTGTCCCCAAGCCACCACAGCCGTGTTGTTTTACCTGGAGTGCTGGTGTTTCTCCACCTGCCAAAACAGGAGGCAGCTAATGGGAAGCAGAGGATGCTATAGTCCCTGTGTGCTCAGAGAGGGGTGGGAACGCACTTGGGAGAAGAGGGTGACACAGTGGTTGGGTGCTGATGTCCCCAGTATCCACTATGTCCTTGTGTCACCTTGGCATCTGCATCTGTGTCTGCCAGCAGAGGCATCTCCTTCCTTGCTCACTGCAGAGGAGCTTTTGGGTGTGAGTAGGAGAAAAGTATGGCTAGTCCATTAAGAAGGGATGATTCCCAGGGCAGGAGAGCAGAGCCATGAGATGCCGCCTCTTTCTGTGTCCCAGTGGTGGCCTCTGTCACTCGGGCTGTGGGGATGGACAGCAAGAGCTGCTGATTCTGCTGAGAGCTGCCCATGACAGGGGAGGAGTTGCATCAAAGCAGGGCTCAGGTGTGGGGAAACTACCCAGCCTGGAAGCACATTGGGAAAAACAGCCCTGCATCCCTGTGATGCCCCCGTGGAGCTGCAGCCTGGGCTATGGGTTCACTCCAGCAGCTGAGGAGCAGCCGGGCAGTCCTGCCGGGTGGCAGATGTATTAGCAGCACACTGTTACCCAGGTAACTGCCTGTCCTCCCCTGAATCCTGATTATTTGGTTTCTCACCATACCCCGAGGGGCCCCCACAACTCATTCCATCCTCATTCCATTCCAAACCTACAGGTTCCCAGCTCAGTTCCCTCCCTCCCCGAAGGGCTTTTCCCCCACTGGGCACAGCTGAGGCTGAGCCCTTGGGGAGGTGGAGATCTCACCCTCCACTGGGACCTGCTGATCATGCTACCCTGGGGCTTGGAGCAGCCAAGATGTTCCCTGGGGGTCTCATCCAGCCCAGAGACTACGCATAAAGCATCCAGTGGGGGTTTTCTGCAGGCAGAGGCTGCTGGACTCGAGCAGCAGCAGCTTTATTGCTTTAATTGAAATTAAAGGAGATTCCAAATGTGTGTGAAACCCCTTGGCTGCCCCAGGACAAAGAGAGCAGTGTCAGGGTGAGGCATTCAGGTGCAAACCGAGCTCAGCTCCAGGTTTGTGTATATTCAAGATCAGCAGAGCATCTCTGCTGCGGGCAAAATATCTGTGGGCACAGGGACCAGCCCCATGCTATCCAAGCCTGGGTTGTGCATCTCTGTTTGCTAGGGAAGATCGTAACAGCCAGGAAAAATATTCCACAGCTCCTTGTGAGCAAAAGCTCATGATCATGGAGCATCCTGGCAGTCTGATGTGGGATACAAACGTCTGGAGCCCACGGCTGTGACATCCGAGTGCTCTCAGTGACTCAGATGCATCAGACACCTGCCTGATGCAATCGATTATTTATTCTGGGGAGGAGGAGCTGCAATTAATCTCTGCTTGTCTTTAGTGCTTCTTGTCTTTCTGGCTGTTAAACTGCTCGTGTGGAGGGAAAGGTGCCTAATGGTGGGGAGCCTTGCCTGGGGAGGAAGCACCAGGAAACCTTTGGCTTCTGGGATGTTCCTGTTGTCCAGCATGTCTCTGGTCATCCAGCACTCAGTGGGTGGAATGAGGAGGGAGATTTCTTGGTTTGAGTGGGCTCGAGCCCAGCAACGTGCTAAAATCCTGGGGCTGATTGTCTCTCTATGAATCCCTTGCTCCTGCTCCGTCACCTTGGATTAATTACAGTACAATGCAATATACATTTATATGGTGTCTGCACAAGTGTCTCAGGGCCCTTTGCAATCTGAAAAATCTAATTAAGGTGCAGCCTCCAACATGAATGCTTATCACCAGAATGTGTGCAGTGAGAGGAGGCCGCCTGACTCTACGGCTCAACCCGGAGCTGAATCCACACTCTCCTGGCATTATTAATTACTCAGAGCTTGGTGTCCGAGACACCAATCAATACCACAGGCCTGGGTAGATAGAAGACTTTGAGTGAGTGTGAGGGAGCTGAAGATAACCATCAGCTAGAAACGTGGTAGAGGCTGTTCTTGGCCTGGGAGGAGGAGGAATCACCTTTGCAGAGACATGTGAAGTAGCAACATGTGTTTTCCAGTGACTTTGACACTGGAAGGTTATTTACTGATGGAGAAATACATGGTTGATACTGAATTTTTGCCCAGGGAAGGTCCTGCCTTGGCTATTGAGATGCAGCATCATTCCACAGGGTTTGCTGCAAAACTTATTTGGCATTTTTAGTTGGTCTCATGAGTGGCACCAGCTGTTGGGAACACCCATAAGGGAGGGAGGGAGCTCCACAAGTGTGACAAGAGTGTAAATAACCAGGGGAAAAGGGAAAGGAAATGTGAAGTGGCCCTTTAAATATGAGCCTCCAGAGCCTGGAGCCCAACTAGCAGTTCCCTCAAGTATTCAAATGAGATTGCAGCATCAGATTGGTATGCATTAGGCTGGTCTCAATGAAAATTAACATGTAATTGCTTCAAATGAAGTAAGTGAGGAGGTAATCTGTTCTTAAATTGGATTCGCAGGATTTTGTGGTACCATAATGCAGCTGTGAAATGAAATATATTTTAAGGATGATGTCCTCAAGGGGAGAGGGGAGGAAAGGGGGGTCTTTACTCAGAAGGGTCCTTTCCCTCCCTGGCTCTTTTGTTTCTGGTCTCGTTAGTGCCATTTTATAAATGAGGAAAGGGTTTTGGTGCCATGGCATGGCTGGAGAGGGTCCCATCACTTATGGCTCCCTCATGTTTCCTTCCTTGACATCCTTCCTGTCCCTTCCCTTCCTCACCTCTGATTCTTCACTTCCCTTGCTCTGCCAGTGCTTCTCCAGCTCCTTCTCTCAGGACAACCATTCCATCCTAATGGGAATATCGTGTGAGCACTTGAACTGTGTTTATGTGGCAAACAACATTCTGGTTGTGTGATGTGAGAAGTTCTGGCTCTGTGGTGGGTTTTGAGTGTCTGTAAGAAGTTGTGTAAGTTCTTGATAGGGAGTTGGTGTCTATGAGGAGAGAGATATCAGAGCAAGGGGTGCAGTTTACCTTCTTTTCTTGGCCACTTGTGGCCTTTTGCCGAAGGAGAGGGTCCTCTTCCCATCACCCTGTGACCTGGAGCAGTACTGCAAAGCTTGGGAAGGCTTGGGATGCCCTGCTTCTCCCACACAGCCTCGTGTTGCCAGGACCACCTCTCTGTTTTAATTGCCAGGCTTTGCTGGTTGTCCTTGTTCTGTCCATCTCTCCCCATCTGCCAGCACGAGGAGCTTGGGCGTTGTGGTAAAATTGCAGTTAGGAGTGTGAGGGAGAGCTGGTGTAGGAAGGTGATGTGGTAACCTGCAATTATTCCCAGGCTAGAAATATAGAGATGTTATAGTATATACAGATACAGTATAGATAGCTAAAGAATATACAGCTAGAGAATGTATAGAGAGATAGATGTGTGTATGGTATATACAGATAGTATAGCAGCATCTATTTGCTTCGTGAAGTTGTGGCTGCCCTATCCATGAAAGTGTTCAAGGACAGGTTGGATGGGTCTTGAAGCAAGCTGGTCTAGTGGAAAGTATCCCTGCCCATGGGAGGGAGTTGGAACAAGACGAGATTTAAGGTCTCTTCCAAGCCAAATCATCCCATGATTCTGTATGGACCCAGCTGAGGAGCAGAAGCCAGTACCAGTGCAAACTTCCCCCATCTCCACGTCACAACCCTGGGCAGCTCTGCCGACACCTTCAAAACCTGGTTCCTGATCTTGTGCCCTTCCCTGTTGTCCCCATCGGTGCCCTTCACCCCTCTGTTTGCAGCACTTCTCCCTCCTGCTTGCCCCCTGCTCCTCCTCACAGAGCCTCCAACTCGCAGCATCCTTCAGCAGCCTCCAGCTCCCTCCTCCTTCTCCCTCCACGGTCCTGGCAGAAAGCGCTCACCCCTCACTGTTCCTGTTTTGTGCCTCAACTTCTAAGGAAAAGCCACTTCAGTGATAATTTCCCACTTGTGATAAGTTAAGTGCATCGCTTCCCTTGGAATACATTTTCAGTGCAGTTGAGCTCAGCAGTCCCTTGCCTGTGTGCGTAGTTAAACGCGCTCCTCTGCCGCCCGTTGGAGTGGATGGCATCGCTTTATTCCGGGGCCATTAGTGTCACTTGGCAAAGCAGAACCAGGATTTATTCCTGGGGCACAGCTTGTAATTGAGCGAGTTCAGCGCCGGGGATCGCCAGTAACTGCTGGGAGCGCAGCCGGGAGGAGGAAAGCGGGAGCTGCCAGAGGGGCTGAAGGATGGGGAGTTGGGGTGGCTTGAGTGGCTCAACCCGGGGTTTGTAGGAGCATTTTTCTAGAGAAAAGTTCCCAGCAAGGAGAGAGATCTCTGGTTTTTTGGAGGTAGAGAGAGGAGACCTTGTTTTTCAGGGTTTAAACTGCTCTGTAACGCTTGCTAGGGGGGAGAGGATGAGATCATTATGGAGTTATTTCCTTCTCCTGGCATTTTCCACACCTCTCTTTGAAGCTACCGGAGCCTGGTCCTGGGCTGGGTTGGTGCTCTCCCAGCAGGAGTGAGGATCCTTACATAAGCAATCCTGGAAGATGTCTTTTGCCCAGGACTGTTTGCCTGCTGGCTTCCAGGAGCCCCCTAAGGATTACCTGGGGTTTGGGAATGTGGAAAAGGAGAAAACCACGAGGAATAAATGTCCCACAGCTCAGTGCAGGAGCTCCCCAGCAGGGCCCATGTCATTAGCAAACCATTCGTGTCCCTGCACAGCTGCCCACAGGCATTTTGGTGCTGGCGTCACCCCTGGTCCTCGGTGCCATCGGCACTTTTGGAGGGCACCCAAGCAGATGTGCAGGGATCATGCTCTGGTGGTGCCCCACGGGGTCAGCCACAGGGTGGGAGCTGAGATTAGGGACACGCTTCCTCTCCATGCAGTCTGGGAGCCACTGCCCTCATTGATGTCTTGTGGCACGCTCCGAGATGCCGAGACGGAAGATGCTATAGATGTGCAGAGCCCTGTTGTTAGCAGAGACAATAGGAGGATAAATAGAAAGGCTGGATGAGCCGAGCACAGGACTTGGAAAGGTGCTGGTGCACTGCTGCATTGCAGAGAGATAAAGACTTTTCCAGACAAGCCATCCCTGCCTGCTGCATCACGACCTGCCTGCTCTGCACCAGCCCTCGGTGCTGGCATAGGAGTCTCCCGGGATCATCAGGGAGCACACAGAGGTGCTCCTGGGATCAGTGGCTGCCCGGTCAGTGGGAGCTCCAGCTCTTTTTGCGGCTCTTCCTTCCTTCCCAGTCCGGTTTCCTCCTGTTTCCTTGGCATTTGCCAATAAGCGTGTCTAAGGCAGCACACTGGGAGTTGTTTGCAGCTCTGCGAATCCCGGGCAGTGAACCAAGGCGGATCTTTTCGAGCCCAGTATTATTATTAATGTAATTAGTGTGAATCATTTGCATGTATAAACTTTCAATTGAGGAGATCAGGTACTTTATAAACATGAGTTAACTCACACTCCCTGGCAAGGAGGTGCCAGCTATCTTTAAAGCCTTGCAGAGGGCAGGAATGAAGGGCAGGGACGTGCAGGTGGGAAAGGCAGGACTTCCCAATCCAGAGCCCTGACTCCTTCTGCAACAACTGTCATGAAACTGTCTGGCAGGGAAGAGAGGGGGAAGCACAAAGGGGTTTTATTTTTCACTTCTGAGCACTGCTTTTGACCAGCTCAGCGTGATTTTAAAGAGGTACTGGGGTGGCAGCTGATCTGAGGGCACCTCCTCACCCTGCAGCCTTTGGAGATGCTCTGGCTGCTGCAGGGTGAGGGCAGGAGGAAGGCGCCAGGCCCAGCAGGGACCCCTCTTTCCTGCTGGCACCCTCTGCCAAGTTAATCACTGGGTCAGCTCCAGGCACCAGGCTCCCTGTGCAGGGAAGAGGTTTTTCAGTCCTGTGAGCCACACTGTGCTGTGAAAAACTCCTTGGGCTGTGTCTTTGGTGGTGTCACATCAGTGTGAGCTCTGGGGATGCCCTCCAGCTGATCTCACAGTGAGGGCAGGCATGGCTGAGATGGTCCTGGGGCACAGGTGAGGATGGAATGCCAAGAGCCATGCAGCCCCTGGCAGGGCTGAGCCTCCAGCCCCTGGGTGGGCACTGGGGGCTTTCAGCAGGACAAACCTGTGGATCATTTTGATCCAGCAGTGATGTTTGGGTATGTGAGCAGACGGTGCTGCAGTGAGTGTGTGTGAGTGAACACAGGCTGGCTGTACAGGGAAAGGGAGCAGATGCTGTAAATCCTGCTGAAGAAGGGCTGGATTGGTAGGAATTGCTGGTGCGTGACTTAACCCAGTACAGCGAAGAGAGGGGAGCCAGACTGGGATGTGACAATGAGGGGTTTGGATTAATATTTATTAGTAACAAAGCTTCCAGAGCATGTTCTAGATAATATCCACACCTCAGGCTGTCCATGGTATGTTCATCCCAGCCTTTTGGGAGCCTGGGCAGTGCCTGTCCCAAGGAGCATGGCACAATCTGACCCCACCTTTCCCTTTGCTGAGGAATTGCTGGCCAAAATTCAATTCCAAACAATACAGGAAAGTCTGCGAGAGTGAGGAGACTCTGTGCCTTGACTGGGATTGAGTTGTTCACAACCCGGCCTTTAATTAATCCTAATAAATAACAATAAAATGTGATAATCACAGAAATAAATCTGAGATGTGGAGCTCCTGCCTCCGGCAGTGGCTGCTTTAGTCAATCATTTATAGCTCAGCTGGTGGTGCAGAGACTGGAAGGTGATGCCTGAGACACGAGATGCTGGGATCAAGGCAGGGCCAGAGCACCTTATCTCCTTGCCCAGCCTCAGTGGGAGGATTTGCACCCAGTTTTAAGATAATGCCAAGTCTAATTCCTGGTTTCCAGCTTGGAAACCCCATAACAGAGAAAAAACGCTACTGGTGTGAGATTGATTCAAAATCCAGAAGTGCCTGGGAATTGCTGAGTTAGATGAGGAAGAAAAAGAAAAGACATAAAGGGATGCTTGATGGTAGATATGGCACTTGGGGACACGATTTAGGCTGGCCTGGGCAGTGCTGGGTTAGTGGCGGGACTCAATGGTCTTAAAGGTCTTTTCCAACCTAAGGAATTCTGTGGCAGGTCGGTGCCATTGTGGAACTCCATCAACTGGCCTTCATTTGGGAAGGTGGTTTCTCTAGGGTGGGCCTGCAGTGAAAATTAAGTGGTGATGGAAGGAGAAATTAGGCCAGGGAGGGCCAGCTTGGTCACAGCCCAGGTTGGGCCACCACATTGGCTGTAGTTACCCAGGCTCAGCCCCATCCTTGCCTCCCCGTGATGGAGCTTGTACCCTGATAATTGCAATGAAAGCAGCAATCAGGTTGGTAATTTCGCTGAGCTCTTTTCAGTTCTAATTAACATTATTCATTTCTTGTGTGTCCTGCTGGGTTGAGACAATCTGTGCTCTCCAGCCCAGCCCTCTGGAACACCAGCAATCTGCATAAGAGGCAACAAAAAAAGTGTTGTGTGCCAATTACTACACTTCAGTAATTAAAAACCTCCTTCCCCCCTCTGCCAGCCCACCTCCTCTCCCACCATTTGCTGTGTGCAAATTCGGGCAAGCAAGGAGAGGAATTCAGAAGGGCATGTGCCATCTGTGTCTGTGCTGGCATCACAGGGAGGTACCAGGGGCTGGATGAGGCATGGGTGGCATCAGTGGGCAGGGCTCTCAGCTCCAGCACCCTGTTGCTTATTTATTCCTGGTATCTGATTTTGGGGCTGTTTTGTCCCCACCAAGGGCTTTGTTGGCATTTTCAACCCTGCTCGTCCCTGTGCTTGTGCTACCTATGGTGGCAGAAGCCTTATGGCAATGCTTTCCTTCTTCCAATTTGTCTCAGAGTGGTGTCCCTGGAGCCAGGAGGGCTGTTGGCTGCACCCATGGGGCCCTTTGGCTGCAGGAGTTCAGCCTCTCAGGCTGTGGGGATGCTGGTTTGGGGGAGAACAGCCAGTGGATAACAGAGCCAAGAAGTTTTGGCTGTGGGAGACATTGATGGTTCTGGACAGGGCATCAGCAGCCTGTATCCCTTTGCACCTACCACTTGTCATTGAGCTGGGAGTGTGGGGAAAAGGCAGGAACAGACAGGTTGAGTCAGGTAGGGAAGACGTAGACATGCAGCTCTTGCCTTTTGGCAGTCCATTTAACTCTAAAAATGCCCAGATTTGTGGTCATTTGGAGTTGCCCTCATGGCAGCAGGGATCAGAGGGTCTGTACAGTGTGAGGAGCTGCATTTCTGTTGCAAACCGTCCCTGCCTGCCCCCAGGATGATGCATCAGCAGGAGCTTAGCAGTGTTTCCATCCCTCAGAGGAGAAACCTTGAGGCTTGGGACTCTGGGTTTATTGGGAAAGAAACAGCAGAGAGAGGGAGCGGTATCCAGAGCAGTATCATCTCCTCCTTGTGCTGGCAGACAGCAGTTTTATATCGTCTTGGAGAAAAAGTCCTTGCCTGAGCAGGAATGAAACAAGGATTAAAGATCTTGAGAGAGAAAATTGCCTCATCTGTGCTTAATTGTTTTTAGATCATCTTTTTGGAGGCAAGCACTGTTTTCTGGCACCCCAAGGACCTCTCCCTCCCCTCACTCCCTGGCACATCATGGGATGAGAGGGAAAGTGAGAGCCTCCATGAGGTGGAGGAGGCATCCCAAGGCTTTGCACCTTGCCAGGAGGGGGCTGGGAAGCGGGGGAGGCTGCGGGCTCAGTGGTGTCTTTGCTCTCCACCTGTGCCTGGAGCGTGGCTTCCTGGCCAAAGCCAAAGGCTTTCTGCTTGGCCGCATGTGTGTGGGAGAGGAGCCTTCCCATCCCTGCACTGGGCTGCTGGAGAGAGGAACTGCTGGAGGAGGGAAGGGGGAGCAGATGGAGGGGCTGGAAGAGCATCAGATCACTGTGACCAGCCTTGGCCATGGAGACCCCGACTGGTGCCCGTGCGAGGAGGAGCAGGTTGGATGCGGGGCTTGGAAGGAACACGGACAGGAGCACAACCTGCCACCCCCTAAATAGCCCAGTGCCTCCAGAGGTCAAAGCACCTCTTTCCCAGGAGCTGTTGCTGTGCTTTATTATATATATATTGGCTCAGGAGCTTTAAGAGGCAGGGAAGAATATAAAATAGCAACTTGAAGCTTGCCGATCCCAGGGACAGGGAAGCGTGTCTGGGTGATAAGGAGAGATTGTGCCCAGGTGCTGTGAAGGGCGAAAGCACTTATTTCACTGTTGCCTCATGCGTTACCTGAGCCCCGTTGCTTTTCAAAAGCACTTAAATGCCCATATGATAGAGGGAATGCTTGGATTGCACACTGTCTGGCTCTATTATTATCCAAGGATCTCCAAGCTGATGCATTTCATAAAGAAAACTGGAGTGGAGGAGGAGAGAGGAAATATATATTCTTAGTTCAGCCTGCTTACAGGTCCTCAAGGGTAATGTCTGCAGAAGGGACCAGTCAGAGAAATTCAAGCCACGTCTGGTTTCTCATCACCCAGCCCTGGACACCCTGTGTTTGTGCAGAAGAACCACCACAGGAGCCTATTTCATGGTACCAGAGCCAAACTCCAAATATTCAATTCATTGTATTCGTGCCCCATAGGTCTGAGCTACCAGCAGAGCTGAGGTTCAGAGTTCAATAGACTAAACCTATCCTCTGGGAAGAAATTTCCAGTTTAATTCAAGTCGAGCAACTAAACTCTTGGGTTTTTTACTCAAGTTGTAATGCAGCTGAGAACAAGAGCTGAGTTCTTGGTGTTCAGCCCAGGCTGAATCTATTGCACTTTTTTATGTAGATCATAAAAATCTGCTCACATTTAATTTATTATTATCGTAATATCATTATGGAACAGCAGTAAAATTGTTTAATTTATCAGATGTTTTTCATACCAGAGCAGGAGGATGGTGCAGGAGTTGGGTTACTGGCTAATCAAGGGTGTCCTGGGCTGCAGACAACCCATCTCACCTTGGGCACATCTCCTCATGGGAATCCATCACTCCTAACCTCCAAAAGTTGTGTGTCGGGGCTGAGGGGATTATTTTGGCTTCTCCTGTAGTCACTGAGGCCAGAGATACCTCCAAAAAGAGGCTGAATGAGATGAGGTAAATTGTTCCCAGGCAGGTACCTTTGTCTTCCCTGGCATCAATAGTAGACACAGGAAGAGAAGGCTCCCATCATAGAATCATTAGGTTTGGAAAAACCCCTAGGATCATCCAGTCCAACTATTTCCCAGCACTACCAGGTCCTCCAGCTCCTCCACTAGAGTCCCCAAGTGCCACATCCACACAGCTCTTCAATTCCTGCAGAGATAGTGACTTCACCACTGCCCTGGGCAGTCTGTGCCCAATATCCAACCTAAACGTCCCCTGGTGCAACTTAAGGCCATTTCCTCTTGTCCTATCACTTGTTACCTGGGAGAAAAGACCAACCCCCACCCATATGGAATCTCAAAGGAGGTTGTGAGGACCTCCAGTAGGGAGAGAAAGGACACAATCCCTAAAGTTTTGGGAGAAATCTGCATGCCACAGATCTATCCATCCTTGCTGTCCCCTCCTCTCTTAGTGCAGAGTGGGATGTAAATCCCATTAAGCTCTTTACATTCCATGAGGTCACCCCACATGAGACCTACCAGAGGCTGCCAGGCTCTTTTTCAAGTTAATTTGCATCCCAGCCACCACCCAGGTAATGAAGTAGTTCAGGGAAGAATATAAGCAGTGGATCTTAGGCTGAGTGGTTTTATGCAGGGACCTTATACTCTGGAATGGGCACCCAGCAAAGCATGGCTAAGTCCTGATGGCTCCATAATCCTAAAATTTCTCAGAGACAAGCTGGGTTTCAGCTGTTTGCGGGGGCTGCAGGTTTTAAGCCTAGAGAAGGGCTTGATGTTTGTCTGGAGATGATTCGTGGCAATGGAGTGTTCAAACCTTTCTTGGGGACATGGGGATGGAGAGGCACAGAGCTGGCAGAGACCTTTGGGAGGATCAAGACAGGTCCCAGCTCATGTTGACAGGAAAACAATCTCCTCCAGGAGCAAAATCTCTTCTAGGTTTGCACCATGTTGTCTCCCAGAGGGGCTCAGTTGCTTAATGAGGCTGAATATAGAAGATTTCTACCTCCAAAACATCCCTCAACAAGTGAAATGCTCAGCTGGGGTGAGGGAGGTGCAGCGATGCAGGTGATGGGTAGAGAAGGAAGAGCTGACAGAGGGGACAAATAGTCAGATGCTCAAGGTTTCTCTTTAGAGGTGTGTGTCAGAGCTGCCTTTCTCCAGAGATAAATTTTCCTCGCTCCTCTGTGAAGCTGCTCTCCCAGCACTGCTTTGCATTTCTTTGTCTGGCTGCAGAGATGTGAAGGTCTGTGGGGAGAATGACAAGTGATGAGTTTGGGCAGGAGGTAACAACCTGCATCCCTCCAAAAAAGGTGTGGTTTGGATTCAGGATGGAGGTTTTGGCTCAGGTCTGATTGTCTCAGAGTTTGCAAAGAAGTAAATGGGAACGGAGGAGGGAAAGGTGCTTTGGTGGTTGGTACTGGGTGGTTCTGACCTCCCTGCATCTGAAAACAGTGTGCAGCTCTTGGACAAATCTCTGGAGCCACCAGTTTAGATGGATATCGGTGCCTTGATAAAATGCTGACCTTGTCCTCTTTGGACAGTGAAAGCACTTGGTCTCCAAAACTGCTGCTGACAGCAAAGCTAAAAATAGTTTCCAGAGGACCAGGAGGGCTGGGGAAGGGAGGGAGAGCACCCAAGAGCAGTGCACTGATGGGTCACTTCTCTGCCTCTCCCCAGGTGCTCCGTGGACAACCGAGTCACCCGAGTGGCCTGGCTGAACCGCAGCAGCATCCTGTATGCCGGCAATGACAAGTGGTGCTTGGACCCTCGGGTGGTGCTCCTGGCCAACACCAAAACCCAGTACAGCATCCAGATCCAGGATGTGGATGTGTACGATGAAGGCCCCTACACGTGCTCCGTGCAGACAGACAATCACCCCAAGACAGCGCGTGTCCATCTCATCGTGCAAGGTAAGAGGAAGGGAATTCCTGGAGGGGTTGGGCTTGGGGGTTTGGTTTCTGTTCCTTTTTTTTCCCAAGTGTCTCCTCCTGCATGGAGCGTATAACACAACTTGGTGCAAACAAAGAGTCTGACCAACATGCTTGGAGTGTCCCAGTGAAGCTGGGCAGTGCATTTATCCAACTTCCCTGGCATAATCCCAGGGATCTGATGCAGGCAGCTCTGCCTCCTGACACATTCTCTGTTGCTGTTTTTGTTGTTGTATTTTGATGAGTTTTTTGTTTTCCATGCTGGAGGCATTGCTTAAAGTAAAACTTGTGTTGGGGGAAAAGAGAGAACTGGCAGATTTGTGTGCTTTGCGGGGGAGTGTGTATGCCTAGCAACAATATGTGTTTGTATATTGAAATTCCATACTTTCAGGAGGAGGAGGAGGAGGAGGAAGGCCGGCACAGGGTGCTGGAGCTCTTTTGGTGGCTAAGTGGGTGCATACGTGTGCTCTTCAGCAAGTGTGTGAGCACACATGGGACAGACAGGCATGGCCACACGTGATGGTCAAGCAGATGGACGTTCATGGAGTATAGCTCCCATGTCCATGTGGTAGGATGTGAGCTGGACAACAGGGAGCCTCCTGGTGGGACATATGGGGCCTGGTGAGCTCTTAGCCTCGGGGAAAATTAATGGAAAATTTCTAATCTCTTCCTAGCAACCTTTTTTTTTCCTGCTGCTTCTTCTGTGATTTGGCCAGGAGCCCTCTTAACATGACAGAGCAGCTTGAGTATTGGAATCTCGTCTTGGGCTAATTTTCGAATGCTGATGGGTGTATTGATTTGGAAACAAGCTGGGTTAAAAAGGCATTGGTCTTGTACACAGAGTCGGGTTGAGCTAATCCACCGTCGATATGCCAGGCCCGAGCATTATTGACAGCCTAATGAATAGAAGGGGGGGAAAAACCCAAACTCAGGGCCTGTATTTTCCCTCTTCCCTCCCTTTTCATTTTCCCTTTCCTCTTCCAGCAATCAAGCCAACTAAACAGAGACGGACTTTCTCCATCTCCATTAACCATGGAGAGGAAGTGGATACATATCCAGCCTGGGTTCTGCCTGTTTATCTTGCAATCTCTTGTTACCTGACTGAGTTTCTTAAGCCAAAGTCGATCACCCACAAGTTCTGAAGTCACTATCAGATGCTGGGGTGATGCAGGACAGTTTCTATCTGTTCTCTTCTGATTCCCGTTTCCTGATCTAAATTTTCCATATCACCAGATATCCAGGTCCATCCCTCCCGTGTCTTGCTGCATCATTAGGAAGAGATTTTTGGGGGCTGGAGGAAAAGGTCAGAGCTTAACTTCTTGCAGCAGTACAGTTAAGTATAGGATGATTCAGTGATGGGCTCTGTCCTGTAATGTGCTGAACATCCTCATTGCTGCCAGCAGAAATTCCAGCTCCAGAGAGCGAGCCCCCTAATTTAAAGAGCTGTTGCTTGGCTCACCCAGCCCTTTCTTGGAGCAGGACATGAAAGTGAATATCATGTCCAATTAAAGGGAAACCTGCCTTCATGACCTCGATGAAAATTTGACTGGGGTGCCAGAATTAACTCTTCTGCCTTGGAAAATGTGCCCTATAAATATGCATTCCGGAATAATCCTGTCCAAAATGACATTCAGCTTGTGGAAGTAGTGCTTATCCCCCCTCCAAGGAAAGGGAGGTACCCAAGCACCAGATTTCAGGGATGTGCCAAGTTCAGCACATGGCTCTGGGACTTTTTGCCCTTTCCTGCAGCCTGATAGGAAAGGAGAAGTGGTGAGAGAAGGTGGGAAAGTGGGTCTCCCTTTTTAAACAGGGTTAGTCCAGGTGTAGCCAGAAAGAAGAAGCGGTGCAGGTTGCTCTAAGCAGGTCCTGACTTTCCCCTTGCTGCACCAGGAAAGGCCCCGGGGCACAGCTCTGGAGACAGGAGCACTTCCAGCCTCTCAGGATGCAATTAAATCGTGCCCTGGGGCAGGCTGTGCTCTCCAAAGGGGCTGGCTTCGGGGGGCAAGGAGCTCTTCCCCTTCCAGCCAGGATTTCAGCAGCCTTTCACTCGCCCAGACAAGCAGGATAGGTGCATATCAGCCAAGGTCCAGACATTCCCAGGGCATGCCGTGCATCCCTTGTTATCCCCAGGTTTAAGGGATATCATTGGGACACAGCTGTGGATGGAGGGAGTGAGGAGCTGAGGCACCATGTTGGCCAAGGGCTGATGGAGGGAAATGGGAGAAAGAGAGAAAAACAGGAGAGGGATAGGGCTGGGAGAAGGAGCTTCCTTTAGCGTGTGAGGGTTGGGAATGGTCCCCCAAGGCAGTGGGAGAGACTGAGCTGGAAACACCCAGGACCAAGGATGTCCAGATGCAGCAAGGGGAGTGCTGCACATTCATTTCTAGGTTGTCTCTATTGATGGCCAAGATCCCAAAATAGGTGGGTAGAAGGCACCTCAGGAGCTAATTTAGCCTGTCCCCCTGCAACCAGGCAGAGGCATTGCTGCCAAACACTTGTGAAAGCTATTCTTGAAAATCTTTAACAAAGCAGGTTATTCAGTGTCCCCAGACAATCTATTCTACTGCTTTGCTACCTTTATAATTAGAAAATGTATAGCTAATATCTAACTTAAACCTCCATTGTTGCAAATGAAGTGGAGTTTTTCTCAGCCTATTCCCAGTGGATGTGGGGAACAATTGATCAGTGTCCTCTGTAATAACCTTTTGCTTTTGGGAAGGTTGTTATCCTGTAGCCATCTTCTTTCTGAAACCATCCAATCTTGGTTTCTCCCACTTTTCCTCATCGGTCAGGCTTTCAGAAACACTTGTCAGTCTTGAAATCCTGCTGCAAAAGGGAAAAGGTGATTGCTGCTGATCCCAAAATAGCAGGTCGGTGCCTCTGTGCTAATGTGGGACAAATGAGGCCAGGAATGAGACAACAGACCCTTGGCACTGAATGCATCAAAGTTCAGACCTGCTATTTTGGGGACTGCTCTAAATGGGGTCAGGCTGGTGATGCCAAGTTGATGTGAGCCAACAACGGAGCTGCCAAAGGGATGAGGAGGTTCTTAGCACCTGGATCTCTTCTCCCAGATTACAGACAGATCTTAAAGGAGCAGCTCAGGGAGCATCCATGTCACCAGCAGGGTCTGGAAGGTGTTCCCATTTCTTCAGCACTCATTTCTTCATAGGAGGAATTGCCATAAGACCAGACAAAGCACAGGGAAGCAGCACGGCTTGTGTTTGTAGAAATCTGCTTTGGATCCTGAGGAGAATGAAGTGCTTGTGGGTGTAAATCCCAAAGAGATGAAATCCAGAGAAGCCCCACTTGGAATAGACAAGCTCTGAACTCAAAGGGAGATAGAAACCCAGAGCAAGAAAGATGATTCAGGCCCCATTGACCTCAGAGGAGCGATGCTTTCCCTTCCTCTCCTCTCTTTTATTCCACTCTGGTTTCCTTAGCAAGTCCCACTTCTTGCAGCAGCATCTCAGGCACAGCCTCCCCCTTCTCCCTGCTCCCGCCAGGACACTTCAGCTATTTAAGCTGTTCTCTGGGTTCCTGGGTTTAAAAGAGAGAGCGGAGGGAGGAGGAGAAGGCCGATATCTGGAAAGCTCTTATTTGTATTGATAATAAGCCGTCTCCAATGTGTGTCTGCAAAACACTCCCACTGCCTTGTAAGATGCATTAAGGGAAGTTGGCCTTATCTCAGCACGGGAAATGGACTTGGGGAAGGAGGCACAGCGCCTGCCAGAGTTTAATCTCACTTAGGCACACAAATTTGCATGATAGAAAATGGTGGAATTTTAGTGCTTAAAAAAGAAAGAAAGAAGGGAAAAATAATAATAATAAAAAAAAGCTAAAAGCAGGCAACTGGGGGATATTAGCGCTTTCCTGCTTCTTTATCAGTTTCCCTGCCTCTATCTGGCTCTTGCTGTTGTCACTGGAGCAACTAATCACCCCTCCCCTTTTGTTTGGTGTAAATGAGTTTTCCCACTCTTTCCTGAGCCCAGGTTAATCTCCAAATCCCTGCCTTTGTCTGGGAGTTAATTACCTGCTCGGCGGAGTTGGGGGGCTGTGGGCACAAGTGGCAGGGGGTGGCGGGGGCAGAGGTGGCATTGCCGGTGGTACCTCTCCCTGTGCTGGGATCAGCACTACCAGGGTGTGTGTCAGTGAGATAAAACCAACAGTGGGGCTGTGGAGCCTGAGCTGGCTTTGTTTCAATCACCAAACTCTGCCCAATTAATTTTCCTTTGATGCCACGAGCCCCTTTCACTCGTGGGACCACAAGGAGAACTTTTTTGCGGCTTTTTGATACATGGGAAATGTACCCTGTGAGCAGAGGGGCTGGGAGGAAGGCTCAGTCATCATCATCTTACTTGTGGGGCTGAGCCTGTCCCCTGTGCCACCGAAGCCCACCAAAGGGATTTGCCCACCAGTGGTGGAGCATGTGCAGGCATTGGTCACGTATGAGCTGGAGTTTCACACTGGGCAGGATGCTCCCCCTGCTTCTGGCATGGGTTTTACTGGTGTGTCCACACCTTTCCACCCGTGGGAGCAGCTGTTCCTTGCAGAAGCAAAAGCAGGTTTAGATAATACCTTCTAAAAGGCTTGTGGGGAGCTGGGAGAGCCTCCCCAAACCGTGGGAGGGGAGGAACCGGTGGCACGGAGTCGAAATCCTCCCTCACTTCACCCAGGCTCTCGGCTCCTTTGACTGATGTGTTCCTTCCCCGGCTCTCTTTTGTTGCTAATCACTGTCCCTCTGTCAAAGCATCTTTTCCTTTTGTATCAGGGCTGTTTGGAGGACTGAAGGTCTCTCCTGTGCTCTCACGCACTGTCCTAGTTTTTGGCTCTTTATCCCCATTTTGCCATGCCCCGGGGAGTGTCTCTGTATGTCCCACATCCATTACTGCCCCTTTCTCCCTCCGTCTCCCCCCTCAGGGTTACCAGCCCTTGCTTTTCCATTATGTGCTTGACCATGTTCCATTGTGGAGTGGCCAGGCTCCCTCCAGCCTCCCCCAACTCACTTGACCTCTTTGCAAATCAGTTTAACATCTGTGAGGCAGAGATAATAATTGTCACCTACTTCACAGGGGGGTTGATGAGGATTAATTCATTAAAGTCGACAGAGGTCTTTGAAGATGGAACTCTCTATCTGAGAGCTAAACGTTATTATTAATTAGCAATTATATTGTGGGGCGGGAGCAGGGGGGGAAAAGAGACTCCAGAGTCTGTACTGGAAGCATTTGCTCTGGGCTCACATTCTGCCCTTGCTGCAGCTTCGGGCTGCCCCAGTTTCATGTCCATGCTGCTGCTGGAGGGAGCCAGGCATGCTGGATCCCACCAGGGATGTGTCCCACCAATGCTGCTCCTTCCCAGATAATGTGCAAGGGCCTGCTGGTGTAAAGAATGAGAGGGATGGGGAGGTGAACAGTGTGGAGTGCATTAACCTTGTTAGAAGGAGAACATGTTGATGATGACATAGAATCTCAGAGTGGTTTGGGTTGGAAGAGACCTTAAAGACCATCTCGTTCCTACCCCTTGCAATGGGCAGGGACACCTTCCACTGTCCCAGGTTGCTCCAAGCCCTCTCCAATCCGACCCTGAACACTTCCAGGGATGGGGCAGCCACAGCTGGGCAACCTGTGCCAGGGCCTTGCTGCCTTCACTGTAAAATACTTCTTCCTTATATCTAATCTAAATCAACCTTCTCTCAGTTTAAACCCATTCCCCCAGGGCATCCTCTGGGCTTGCCTGGCACTCCAGTAATGCAAGCGGGCCAGGCACTGCCGGACCCATGGGAGGATGTATCCTGTTCCCAGGGAGAAATAATTGGCAGAAGAATGGAGCGAGGGGAAGGAAGATCCAGTGATTCATAGGACACACAGACCAGTTTAATTTCCTTCCTGTTTTTCATTTTCATATACACCCAGGCTGTGGCTAATTTCTGTTTGTCTCCACCGATGAACCTCTAACTAATCCTGTGTGTCGCTGGGTTCCCTCAAGCAGCACCAACACCAAAGTGGTCCCATCCAGCTGCCCCATGCTTTGATGCTGGGGGCATTCCCACCTCCAACACGCCCGTGATTCCACTATTTCCATCCTCCCCATCTCAGCTGTGTGAGCTTTTGAGCTGAGCTCAGTGAAACTCTGTCTGCTACTCCCTCAGAGCTGCAGAGGTCACCCTCTGATCACCCCCTTTTAGAAAACAAGAGTCTGCTCCTCTTTGAGTCTTTCTGAGCACGTGAACTCCTGGCAGCCCCATTCACCCATCCTCTCCAAAGGCTTTCAGGGAGAGGTCACCCGCCTCACCCAGAGCCATTCAACAGCAACTCTATTAATCCCTTTTCCAGAGCAGGTGAATTCAGGAGTCCAACAGCAGCTCTCCAAGCAGGGGGGACTCAAGTTGCCTGTGGGTCTCCTGCAGCACAAGTCCCTCTCCTTCTTCATGGATTTACCAGCCAAAGGGCTGGCACAGCAGTGCCCAGGATGCACCCAGGATGCTCCTGCAGCCATGTGTGGTTTCCAGAGGAGCGTTGTTCAGGCTGATAACGCTGGTGGGGGTTTAATGAGGTCACTGCAGTTTAATGTTACTGCAGTAATCTCTTTTGTTTTACTACATTAAAATATTTGTGGTGGAACGGTTGGACCACTGTAATGTGATATCGCTACCTTAATGTTATTGTTGCCGTGGTAACACTAATGGCAGCTCAATAACATTATTGCAATTTAATCTTACAACAATAAAATTAAGGGTAGAACAGTGAGACCTCGAGCCTGAAATGTTACTACAGTAACAGCATTGTTATCGTAACCACGGGAGCGGAGTCAACTCGTTGTAGCGTAACATCAGTACCAGCGCTTTGTTGTTACTCCAGGAACACGGAGCATCCACCGAAAATCACGGCAGGGAATGAATGGGAGGAGACGTCACCGGTGTGCCGGTGCTGCTGCTACCCTGGGGCTGTCAGCACGGGGAGGTCACGCTGTAATCCCGTCACTTATCCACCTCATTCCACAGTTGTGGTGTTTTTATCGGGGTCTTTTCTCTTCTCCCTCTGTTGCCTGAGCTCTTCGGAGCAGATCTGTTGTTTTAGCGGCAGTAACTCTGCAGGGAAGGATTTAAAGCACTGCCTCCGTCTAGTTCCAGATCCTTCTGCCCGGCATTTTATAGCATGTGGCTGTTATGGAGTGATAACATTTTATATTTATATGTCATCTTTCAATGTGAAGGATCCCAGCACAAGCTACAAATTATTGTTGTGCTGCAGGGCCAGGCAGGAAACCGGCACACACAGTGAGCAAGATGAGGGGGTTTCATCCAAGGGCACTGATTTGTGTGCAAGTGAGAATCTCCTCTTCTTAGAGGGTCTATCCAGAGTCCCCAAACTTTGTGAGATGGGGCAGGAATCTTTCTGCATCCCAATCCGTGTACCCCAGGCAGCACCCACAGGAAAAATTTTCACCCATGGGGAAAATTCCTCCCTTTCTCAGCAGCAGCATGGCTTGTATGAGGGCTGGACAGGCTTAGTGCAGGCAGTGGGGTGACAAGGCACAGATGACATCCCCGTGCCATACAGGGACTCGCTGCAGTTTTCTTCAGCCTCCAGGGGAGGGAGGCAGAGCTGCTGATCTGTCACCGGCATCGCCGAGCTTCTCTCATCCTTCCCAGGCCCAGCACTCCCGGGGATGCCTGCTTGTCAAGCCCCGGAATGTGTGCTTCCCATGCCCCGGGATGCACACTGGCCATGCACAGGGGTGCACGCTTGCTGTGCTAAAGGATGTGTGCTTCCCATTCCCAGGCATGTACTCTTGCCATGCCCAGGGATTCATGCCTATTGTGACCAGGCATGTGCTCTTGCTGTGCTCAGGGATGTGCACTTTGTGCCCAGGGATACAGCTTTGCCATGCCCAGGGATGCAGGTTTGCCATGCCCAGGGATGTGTGTTTGCATGCCCAGGGATGCACAGTTGTTGTGCCCATGGATGCAGTTTGGCATGCCCAGAGATGCATCCTTGCCATGCCCAGGGATGCGCTCTTGCCATGACACCACACATGAGAGCCAGGCATGATGCCCCAATTGCCCTGAACTACCCACACCACCTCCTCTCCTGCTCAGCAGACAGGGATTTTTCCTCTGCTTTGGGTCCCCGTGTTCCTTCCCAGCTTCTCAGGAGAATCCCATCCCTTGACAGCTCTTCTTGCTGCCTTTGAAACCCAAATTTGGGTGCACTGCTGCTGCCCATGTTCTGCCAACCCAGCCCCGGTCTGGGCCTGTTCAGTGCAGCAGCTGCTCAGCTCCCCTCGTGCCTCAGCATTTGATCTCTCTCCATGGGTATTTGGGTTCTGACGACCGCAGTAATTCCTTGTTTGTCCTTTAATAAAAGACCTGTGAGCCCGCCTTGACACCGGAGCTGGAATCGGAGGGACCTGAGGCGTCCTCTGTGCCAACTCTTTGTGGCAATCTGGTTCCATATCCATCCTGCCAACCCAGCTCCTCCGGGGGTTCCATGTTTGAAAACATGAGCAGCGGCTCATCTCCCATTCACTGTTTTTCTCCATCATTTGCTTTATTAAATATTGATTTTCTGTTGCATTATTAAACCTTAAGTCCCAAGCATAAATTCAGAGTTGATACTTTAATCTGGCTCTTCTTTTTGGCCTTTAGAACTGATTTTTCCAGCCAGTCTCTCTGGAGATGAGTCCAGAAGCAAAAACCTGTTGCAGAGGCTTGAGGAGTCAGAGGACAGAAGGAAAGGGCTCTTCTCAAGGGACTTTTGTCTGTTTGATGTAGCCTTTGCCATGAAGGTGGCATCCGTGGGGATCCTGGTTTGCAATCCTGCACAGACCGTGAGTGAAAGGAGGCTGGGGAGGTATCAGCCAAGCTTTTTCAGGGAATTTTGTACACTACTGGCTGTGGGAAAGGATGTGCCCCTCTCTTCCTTTGATATCATGGGGAGATTGCAATCTAGAATGGGAATTTTGCCTGGAGCCACTGCATGGGCAGGGTGGCAGTGAGACATCCACCCCTCCACGTGCCCAGCTCTGCTCTCTGAGGCTTTCACTGCTTTGCTCTGTCAAAATTGCCATGCTCAGGAGCAGGACTCTGCCGAAGAAGGGAGCCACAGATGGCAGTGCCTTGTCCTAAACATGTCTCCAGCTCGTGGGTGATGCTGCACAAATTGTGTTTTTCCACTCTACAAAACCAGAGATGGCCTTGGCCAAAACTGCAGGCAAATCCAGAGGGATGTGAGTGCACCAGCACCAGGAAAGCCACCAAGTGGTACAAGTGACCACCAGCACATCCCTGATGGCCAAGGTGGATCTCACTGACCCCCTCTCTCCTCCCGTTCCCTATCAGAGAGCTGCATGAACCAGCCTCTGCCAGCAACCAGGTGTCTGAACATGTTTCCAGAGCCAAGAGAACTCCGCAGCCAAAAGGGAGGAGGGGAAAGCAGTGTGGCAGTGCTGGCAGATTCAGAAGGATTAAAAAAAAGAAAAAAAAAGGAAAAAAAAGGCAGAGGGAGGTTTGCAAATGGCTTTTGGATCCCCCATCCAAGCAGGGCATGAAACCTGTGCCTGGCAGCTGGTGTGCTGAGCAGTGATTTAAAAGCAGGCTCCCAGCAGCAGGGAAAGAGGCAGAGGGGGAAGCAGATGTGAACACAATGCTGGAGATAAAGGAGAGGCCAAGGGAACAGCTGCTGAAGAGCCACCCAACTCTGCCACCTCCAAGGGCTAGAAAACCTCCAGCAAATATCCATAGGCTAGAGGGGGTCACTGAGAGAATGAAAGGAGGAAGTGGGTGGAAAATGTGGGGTTTTGTGCATTGTTCTTGCTTGGGTTTTGAAGGAGGTGGAAGCTGGGAAGACAGGGACTGCATTGAAGCATCAAGAGAGTTGTGATCTCATTTTCCTTTCTGTTTTGGTGCTGCAATGGAGAATGAAGAGATTTAGAAAGGAGAAAGTGGAGAAGTGGGAAGTGGAGAACAAAAAGGCAGGGATGTTTGGAAAAGATGTGGAAATGTGGTCTTGAAATATTTCTGATTTGGGTTTTCTGGGTCTGGCAAGACAACAGTGAAACTCCTTCACCCTGTCCTTCAGAAAGGAGGTGACTTTGTTCCTTAGGCCAAGACTGGATCCCTGGAAGGGATCAGCACGGCCCCACTGGGTACAAGGGAGAGTGTGGGAGATCTTCTTGCTCTAGGTGGACTCATACAGTGATACAGGAAAAATTCTTCTCTGTGAAGGTGGGAACGTCCTGGCACAGGGTGCCCAGAGAAGCTGTGGCTGCCCCATCCCTGGAAGTGTCCAAGGCCAGGTTGGACAGGGCTTGGAGCAACCTGGGACAGTGGAAGGTGTCCCTGCCCATGGCAGAGGGTTGGAATAAGGTGCTCTTTAAGGTCTATTCCAACCCAAACCATTCCATGATTCTGTGATATTTCATGTCTGAGTTACTGGTCCCATTGCACCGGCAGTAGAGACACCAATCTCTCCTTTCCTTAGTAGGAAAGATTACACATCTTGTGTAAGCACCTGGGTAGGATTTGGGATGAGGCAGAGGAGATTGTAGACCTTGTGTTTGTTTGCTGTCCTATATGACTTGAGAAGAACAGGTCTCAATCCAAATCCCTCTTCACTTCCAAAGCCTCCCTGTCACCAAGCCCTCACAGCCAACAGGCTCCCTGTTTGTGCCCAGGGCTCTCCTTGCCTGGACCAGCTTTGAGACAAGGCATCAACAGAGATGTTTTCTCCATGGTTTGCCCTCCTTGTAATCCCTCCTCCTCGCAGGCAGCCCGAGAGCTTCAGCCTTTGATCCTCCTCCTCTTTTGCAAACACTTGTCTCTGCTTGTGGAATTAAATCTCTCTCACAGTGATTTCCTTCCCTATCTTTTCTTTTTGGCCGAGTCTGTCTGAAATATTCTCTTTTTTTTTCACTCCTTCAGCAGCAGGGCTCTATAATTGATGGCCTCACCAAGCTCTCCATGCTGAACATTAAACCCTTCCTGCCTTGGCTCCGACCAGAGTTCATTACTTTCTGAAAAGCTCCGTTGTCTGTTTGTGCTCAGATGATTGTTATTGTGGAGGGGAGGATGTTGTCGGCAGAGAGAGAGAGGAGGAGGGGCTGGATTTGGCCAGGGCTGCTTTGTAATCAAATCCTGCTCTCTTTAGCAAAATTTCAAGTGCAGAAGGCCTCTTTTAGTAAAATTGAAATACAGCACTCTCCTGAAGCAGGAGCACAAAACTCGGGGCCTGAATTAGTGTGGCAAAGCATTGTATCACTCTTGGGGGAGGTGGGAAAATGCTGCTTTGCAATGTGCTGAGGGATGCTCAGCCCTGGGCAGGCAGGAGCAGGGGCTGCTCCCATCGCCATGGACTGAATTCCTGGGATAGCCATCTCTTACCACAACCCCTTTCCCAGTGTATCTGTTGTGGTTGTTCCTCTCAAGCTTCTGCATCCCAGGAGCTGCCCAGAGAAGCCCCATGCAGTGCTGGCTGGGTTTCTCCGTGGTACACGGAGGTGCACATGGATAAGGACACTGTGCTGTCCTTATCCTGGTGCTGGGGATGACTCTGTGTGTGTGTTTTTACATAATGCAATTTCTTTCTGCACCTTTTGGCCTTTTCTGGCACGAAGTGGTGCTTTCTCTGCTTTGCCCTATGCCAATGATCCTCCTGGCTCCCCATCTCCCTCCGTGGGTTTTCTGCACTTAAAACACAGCAAGGCTGAGGTGATTACAAGGATTGGAAATGCAGTGACACTTCCCTGCCAACAAGTAATTGATTTATTAAAGACATTACAATACATTCATGGTTGAGCGTAAGAGTTTCCTTTGAACTCGCTCAAAAATCCAGAGGGATTGTGCCTGTTTGTGAGTACCACGGGCAGAATAAATCTGTGCTCCCCCATCGCCTCCCCCCCTGCACAGCCACAATTTCATTTCCCTTTGACTGGCGCGAGTAAATATCACAGCTCGACAACTCCAGTCCAGTGACTGGTGTGATCCAATTTAATAGCATTTAAAAATTCAAAGTGATTGTAAGCCAAATGGAAATGTAAGATTTCATACCCAGCCTGCCTTGGGGAGGAAAGGAAGAATGAGGGAGGGTGCGGGGGATAGAGACAAATGGACTAGATAAAAAATAATGGAAAGTAACTTAATTAAGAGGCTCGAGTCAAGTTAAAAACAGTAATGATTTTGAATCGGAGAACCACAGGTTTTAAAAATGAAAGGGGAAGAGGAAAGAAAGGAAAGGAAAGTGGCTAAAAAAGCCTCCAAATGATTAAATGGGAGGAAAAAGAGGCATAGGGAGAATGGGGTAAAAATAGTCCTTCTGTGAAAAGCAGGAGCACATGGGGAATAGACGGTGCTGATGATGAGGTTGGGCATTAAGAAGACAAATAGGGAAATTAAGGATGCTCTGGAGGGGATAACTCCCTGTGGCTTTTCTGATGTTCTCAGAGGCATGAGTGTGGCCAGGAAGAAGACTCAGGGGCTTTGTTAAGGAGAAATGGGAAAAGAAGGAGAAGTCCTAATGGAAAAGGAGAACAGCCCCCATGTTCTCCAGGCGCATCAATATCCCTCCGTGTGGGAGTGTCACTCCCTCATTTTCCTTTGCTTGTAACTCTATCAAACGTTGCTTGTTTGGGTTGAAATCTGGTATTGAAATTTTAATTTCCCCTCTGTGTATGTTGACATCCTTTTGTATCTCCGTGGCCTGATGACTAACTTTTGACCATGGCCCTCTCATCCCATGCAGCCCATAGGAAATACCTGTCCTGGCACCATCCTTTTCCATGGTTTTTTTAGCTCCACGAGCCTGAAAAGGAGATCCTGCAGAGCATTGATCCGAACGGGCATTTCTGAGCCATTTGGTCTTTGGGTCTTATCCTTAAAATGGGAATAATAATGTTCCCTTTTCTCACCAGGATGTTTTGATGATAGGAATAATCCACATTTAAAGGTGTGGGAGAGATGATGAGCATCATCACACAGACTCTGGATTGTTGATATTTTCCCTTCTGCTTGTTCCTGGCAGCTTTGGCCAAGTTTTTTGTTGATCCCCTGAGTTGGCCCAACAAGGTGCATTGGGTAGAGTGAAGGATTAGAAATATTCCATGGGAAAGGTAAGGAAGGTTGAGGGGCTCTTGGAACCCAAGGAGGAAGGCCTGCAAGAGCAGGGATGTGTAAGGAAATGACTAAAGGGAGGAAAGAATGGACTGGGACAGCTTTGGGAAGGCAGACCTGCCAGAGTGATGAATGTGTCACAAGAAATGTGTTCCCATGGGGATGGAGGAGTGGCAGCATATGGAGGCATGGATCACCTTACCTGAGGTTCATTTTGAACTCCTGGACCTTGCTGACCTCCTACTTCATAAGCTTTGTTCTCCCACTTCATAAGCTTTGTTCTCCCACTCTTTTTTCCTGGACAAACAGAGTCTGGTCATAAGTAGCAGCCTCCAGACCACCTAATCAGAGAATAACAAGGCTGTGCTTCTTGCCAGATCAATTAATTTTTAACTGAAGTCAAAGACAAAGACGGGAAAAAGCCCAAGCAGAGGTAAAGTCTCTGGCTGGAGCACAAGGAGGCATCTGAAAGAGCTGGAGCTCGGGGAGGACAGGAGGAAAGAGGTTGTTTGGGGACAATGATGGCAATGGAGGAATGTAATGAGATAAATGAGGCAAAAAGGACATGGATAAACTCAGAAGATCCAAAATAGACTTGCAATTCAATCAGAAGTGGGGGTTTTCCCTCAGTTCCACATTAACAGCATGAATCTTGATGGTTTTGAAGTAAAGCCATCAGGTCCAGAGCAGCATTTTGGGAAGTGCAGCTCATCCTCCTATGAGGGCAGGAGAGCCACCACACTCCGCCTGGGCAGGGACTGGTGGCTCCTTGAATTAGCTGAGTGTCAGTGTGGAAAGTGTAATATAAACACTTATTTTGTGCTCGAGCCGAGGGAGAGGGAGCACGAGTGTGAGAGTGCGGAGATAGGAACAAATATGCAAGAGCATAGTGTGTTTTTAATGGAAGGGAGATTTATTTCTCTCTGTGTCTTTTTAAGCCTCTAGATAGATCATAAAAAAACCCAGCCCAACCCACACACAACCTGTCTGCCTGAAATAGCCGAAATGTAATTTAAAGAGCATCATTTTAACTAATACTTCACTTCAGAGACACCTGCCCTACATTCATTGGAGATGCAGGCTGCATTAGAGCATCTGATTTATCTTTGGAAAGGATGTTTGAGCTCCTTTGTTCCTGCCAGGTCCCTTTTGAGGAGTAAAGTGGCACAGAGGCAGTTCAGAGAGCTCAGCCCTTGGCATGATGCCTGTTCCTTATGGACAGAGAGCTGGAGGGGGGCACAGGGAGAACCCCCCCAACTCTCCAGGAGCTGAGTGGAGAGCAAGAGAGTGGGACGTAGCCAGTCTGGCTCATCTGGGGGGGAGAGGAGCTGAGGTTTTGTGCAGAATTTAGCAGGACAGTGTGTGCTCATGGACCAGATGAGCAATATCATGGATATTTGCTGTTCATTGGTATGGGAGACTCCAGGCTGACTGCGAAGGGCTATTTGCAGGCACATCCACTGGAGATATGTCCTAAACTCATCTGTGCATCTTGTCTTAGATAAGTCGTACCTTAAACATAGGCCATGGGTAATAGGGCTGTCCCCAAGCAGAAATGGAGCCAATGTGGCCACAGGCTGTGGGTATCTTATAATTTTATATGTTGATGTCTTTTTAATGAGCCTGCAAGGATGAGAAATCCTTGTCATTGTGTTGATGGAGAGATGAGACCCAAGGTTTTGCCCAGCAGCACTGTGGCAGAGCAGGCATCAATCCATCCTTCTCCGCAGCTTATTGACCCGCAGCAAGGAGGATTTTCTATCATTAAAAAAAAAAGAACATTCCACAAATCATAATTTTCTCCCAGCATGTGACCCGCTGGAGGAAAGATCCACTGTTGTCCTGCATCCCTCAGGTACCAACCAGCCCAAAGCTTCTGCTGGGGGACAGCTATTGATGACCGGGGAGTGTGGGGATGAATGTGTGCAAAGACAGGGAGAGGAGAGTTGCTGTCAAATCCCTCCCTTGCCCTTTCTGGTCTGAAGTTCACTTGTAATATTTTCCTCGACTCTGGTTGCTAATGCGTTTTGTTCTCCAGAGTGCGCGTGGCCCGACTTCCCGCGCAGCCTTTAATTAGTTTCTGGATGATGACATCTCCACCGAGAATCATCTCGGCGTGTCCCTCCGATCTCGGGGGGAGATAAAGGAATCTAATAAAGACATTCAGCATTTTGAGGTGATGGGTTTGACAAGCTTTGTATTAGCCACAAGTCGCGGACAAACTTTCTGGGGTGCTGTCGGTGCAATGTGACTCATCCACACACAGAGACTTTTCCCAGGGGGTCTTCACTGGTTCCCAGTGGAATGAGAGGAGCTGAGGACCCCTGAGCAGTGTGTGACAGAGTCACTGTCAGTTTGATGGTCACCATGGAGGCAGTTGTGAGCGAGGCTGTCATGCCTTGAGGAGAGGTGTCAATAAGGCTGGAAAAATGATGCAGGTGTCTTAAGGATTCGAGATCCTTCAATTTTCTGCCTTTCATGAGGCGTTGCTTGGCTTGCAGGGGGAATCCCAGGTGGCTTAGGGTGCAAAAACTGGAAACTAGATTCGTGTGGCGTGTGTGGAGTTGAAAATGAAATGTCTAGACAGGGAGCTGAACTGCCAAACACTCCTTGTTTGGCTGCATTTCTTCATGGATAATAAAGCAAGAACTTTATTTTTACATCTTTCTTCTTGTTTTCTCTTCATTCGGCATCATTGGACTCATTTTAGAAAAGGTAACCGAGTCCAGAGCAGTGCCACTTCTTTCAGGCATTGTAATGTGAACGAAGAACTCTCCCAAACCTGGGCAAGGGATTCTGCCTCCTCTTAAAGCTGCTTATTAATAGTCATGTGAAGAAACTCTTGCGTGATTCCCCACAGGTGTGAGGCTTGGTATCAGGTGGTTTCTTCCTTTTAGTGATAAGGAAAAGGATGTAGATCCTTTCAGAGTCTTGAAAGCAGGGGAGTGAATTTAACGAGATGGCACCTGACTCCTTAGGGAGCCACTTTTCATCCAGGCTGGTGACCTGCACCCATCCAAAAGTCAGGAAAAAATCCTTATGCTGGAGATCTGCCTCTCGTATCACACCATGCTTATTCCAGTGTATCCCTCGTTGACTGCAGCAGTATTGCTGATTTATGCTGTCGTAAGTGGAATCAGATTGGGCTCCCTTTTGGCACTTAGCTATAAAGTTTGTCTGCAGAAACCCTGCTGTTTATGCAGTGAATTATACCTACATTCACAAATACTTTACTAATGAATGATTGGGAATGTCTTGTTTCCCCCCCTCCTTCTCTGAGTTATTGTGATGCTGTGCTGTATAACCTGCTGCAGAGACGGGTGTAAAAAATCTCATGTCCTCCAAGCTTTGCTGCAACAGGAGCCGTTACCTACTTGGGAAATCATTTAGACACATCTCGGTGCCGTATGACACATCTCATTACGCCTCGCTTTAAAACGAGCAATTGTCATTAGTTATTTATTAATTGCTTATTAAGGTCATTATGTATGTCCTCTTCATTTCCAGCCTTCTTTCTTCATGGCTTTGCCTGCTGCCGGGTTTGTGAAGAGGGGGATCAATCCCCAGGCAAAGCTGTGACGAACCTGGGAAGGGGGTGATGGTGCCAACCCAGGGTCTGGGCAGTCCCGGGGGGCAGGATTGGTGCCCAGAAGGGATTTGTATACAAGTCTACATGACTGAGGCTCTAAGGCTGTGTTTGCCCTTCCTCACACCCTCAAAACAGCTCCTGAGCTGGGCTCATAGGATGGAAGGTTGATATGATGGAAGGATGACATGATGGAAGAACAAAGGCTCCTCTGCTTTTCTCTTAATTATAATTGTGTTAGAGCAGCACAAACTGATTTAAAAGCCCATTATAACACACCTGTTATTGAAGGTGCAGGGCTCTCAATTTTCTCCCTAAAGGCAGAAAGCTTTGGAACACAAAAGAGAGAGAAGGCACAATGGAGGTGCCTGGCACTGCAGCAGGCAGAGAACTGTACCTTCTGACCTGGGAGCTGCAAACCACTCTGGTTACAACCTGGAGGAGTCCTGGAGCCTGATTGTGGGGTCCCTACCTTGTGTTTGGTCCCAGCTGGCTTTGGCAGACCCCTCCAGTGCTGGAGTGTGGGCTCGGTTTGACTCGGAGCATTGCTGAAAGGATACCTGGGACACCCAGGATTCCCCCTTCCTGAATCCCAGAGGCAGGACCCATGGTACAAACTCTGTAAAACACAGGGAAGTCTGTGTATGACAGCAGTAAGAAGCTGTTATTAAAGCAGGAGCAGTGTCAGGCTGATGCTCAGGAAGCTGCCAGTGCACACCACAGATCGCCTGCAGAACGCAAGTCTGACTCTCCCTCCATTTCTTTCTTCCAGACACTTTTATAGTTGTTCTTTGTTGTTTCTTTTGATCTGGAGCAGATGTTGCTCGTGCTGGAAGATGGAGGTTTGCATGTTTTATGAAGAGAAAGCAGGCACTCCAAGGCTTGTCAAGAGAACCCTGTTGCTCCCAGGCTGTGCCAAGGGCTGTGAGTCCCCTTGGCTGGGGTGAGCACCTGCTCTGCCCCACTCCCACACCAGAAGATGTTTGCAGGTCTGGAAACATTGCAGGTGTATTCCTGCACTACTTGTTTGGCTCCCAAAAGTGGGTAGAAAGGAGGTGGTTAAGGCAAAAGAAATGCAGTTACTCCTGGAAAGACATCTGGCTTGGTGAGGTTCATCTGAGGTCTCCTTCCCTGCCTTTGATGGAGAATTTGTTCAAGATTCACACTCCCCTCATACTCAAGGGACTCCTTGCCTGATGTGTGGCTAAAATTTGAAGTGCCAGGGAGAGAAAAGCCCAGACAAGCAGCCGGGTCAGTGCATGTGAGTGGGGGGGGGAGGTGCTGAGGATGGAGATAGCAGGGCCTGAGCAAGGAGGCAAAGCTGGGGATGTTTATGTAATTTGGGATGAGCTGTAAAAGGCAGCTGGAGGAGTAATCAGGGATCAGTCCTGCAGTGAGTGCCACAGGAGAGGCAGCAGAGGAGATGGTGTGGATGCAAGAGAAGCCCTGCTGCATTCCCAGGATGTGAAGATCTACATGCAGCACTGCTGTGGGGTATGTGCATGGGATACATGAGCTTTAGAACCTGTGCTGGCTCCAGAGCGGGTGTTTGGAGGTGAAAGAATAGCAGGGATATTGTCTGTGCCAGTGGCAGGAGGGTGTCTGTGCGCCAGGGAATCTATCTGTGGAGGCAAGCACATATGCTTGGATCTGTAAGGACATATATCACCTGACTGAACACCCTCAAATGTGTAACGTGCCATATGGTTTGGTTAAATATTTAAGCAACCTGCTTTCAGTCCTGGGGACTCCATGTGTGCGAGGAGTCAAACTGGAGGCATGCCCTGGGCACCTGTGGAGGGCTGAGAGCAGCCCAGAGACCTCTCCCAGCACCCCCATAGTAAAGACAGGGGGAAAAGAAAGAGGCTGGATCGATAAACCACCCTCCTGCCTCTGGGGAAATCTGTGCTGTGTCACTGGAGCAGCTTGGCCAACACTGCCATGTTTAATCACTTCTGAGCAAGAGAGATGCTGAACACAAAAGGACTGCCCGCAAGGAGAGGGTTCCCGCCTGGGAAGGCTGCGTTTACTTAGCTTTATTTATTTATTCATTCCCAAAGGGGCACAGCTCCATCTGCATCCTGCTTTCGGCATAGGAAATGTCTCCTCTGCCCCAGTGCTGCAGAAATGCCAGCTGATGGTGAAAGTCCTTTAATGCAGAGGGAATGGAAGCAGTGGTGACTGTTAAATAATACTAAATATATGCTTGGATCACTTTATTAAGATTTCCCTCCTCGGTGTGGTAAAAGCCTTACAACACACCTGTTTAGTCTCCAGAAAGGCATTTGGAGTAGTTCGTGTGGTTAAATATTCAAACATTTAATTAGCATACAATAACCACCGTGTTAAATCCTACCACTGCGTTGTAAATTCCAAGGTTAGTTAACAGCTTTGATGTTGCTCTGGTTTTGCTCACCAGCCATTCCCACCTCATCTCCTTCCAGATGGGACACAGTAATTTGCATCTCCCTGGGAGTGTCCTGGGCTTCCTGGAGTCTGGTGGGCTTTTTGCCTGGTGCATGAGCATCTTGAGCTGCTTTTCATAGAATCATGGAATGGTTTGGGTTGAAAGGGACCTTAAAGACCCTCTAGTTCCACCTCCTTCCACTATCCCAAGTTGCTCCAACCTGGCCTTGGACACTTCCAGGGATGGGGCAGCCACAGCTTCTCTGGGCACCCTGTGCCAGGGCCTCCCCACCCTCATTGTAAAAAGCTTCTTACATCTGTTCTAAATCAACCTTCCTCAGCCAAAAGCCATCCCCCTTGTCCTATCAACCAAACCCAAGTTTAATTTGTTTTAATTATGGCTTATAATCTGGTCAGTTGATCTTTCTCACCTGGGTGGGTGCAAACCTGTCTGTACGTTCCTGAAGTAGCAGCGCAAAGTCTGACTTGATTTTTTTTTTTTTTTTAAGTCTCTGCAAAACAAGCTGAATTGGGTCGATGTGAATTCAGCAGTTAAAAACATCAGAAAGGTTCCTCTGTGATGCAGCAAACAGCATATTAAAGATGATGGATACTGCTCTAGTTTGGTTGGGACTCAGAGCTGAAAGCTGTTGCTGCTTCCCAGGCAATGGTGGGTGATCGACTTCTCTGTGCTTCTCTCTTTCCACTTCTCCAAAATGACAATGGTAATACCCCCTTGGCCTATTTTTGTTGGCCAGACCATAAGCTCTGTGTTTTTAAAGCACACATGGATTTCCTGGCTGGCAGTTCCAGCCTCACCAGGAACACAGCGGGGCAATCATAGCACTTTTGTTTTTTTCAATTTAGTTTTAATTAACTGCATCTCCTCAATGGAATACCTAGCCATGGGCAGAGCATCTCCAAGCTCTGGGTGGTCCCAGAAGGACTGTGCTGTCCCCTTAATGACTTTGATGGATATTAAGGTTTATTTTTGTGTCATCTTCATGCTCTCACTGTCCTGCCCCAAATCCCCCACTGTTTGGGAGCATCTGATCCATAGTTGTTCTCCAGTGCATGATTAGCAGATTAGCCATCATGCCCAGAGCAGCAAAAAAAAATGAACTCCCAGAAGCCCTTCAAAACAGAGAATAATTCATTACCCACCTTGATTTCCACTTAAAATGTACTTTAACTACACTTCCAACTACAAACGCTAAATCACCATCATGTTCACAAAAAATCCATCATTTTTTATTTTATTGCACGGCACTGGCATGACATAATCCCTTCCAGAGCATCTTGGAGTGCTTTACGGATCAATAAATTACTTACCTGCACAGCAGAGGCATTGCGTGCAAGGCCATTGCAGTCATTCCAGCTCGGCACAGCCTGGGAAGGTGTGGGAGGTGGGGAGAGGCAGGGAAGGGATGCTCAGGAGTGGAGTCCAAGTCAGGAATAGGGGTGTTGTGCTGGTCTGGGCTGCAGCTCTGAGTGGGGTGATGGATGGGGCTCGCCCAGGAAGCGTGGAAGGAGCAGGATGCTTTGTGAGTGATTTGTGGCTCTCCTGCGAAGCACTGCGGTGGGTGCCAATCCACTGCTAGGCTCCTGAGAAAGCCCTGGAAATAAACCCGGGAAGGTGGTGGTCTTTATTATGTTCTGCAGGTGCAGGCTGATAACAGCAGCCAATTGTTTTTCCTTGTACAGCCCCAACATGGAAACCCCAGCCCTCCCCAGCAGCTCTTCTCACACAGCACCTGCAGCTGAATGCTCCCTGCTTGCTCCTCTTCCCTTCCCAGCCCCCTCTTCATCTCCTTGGATCTGGACCCCTTGTATCTGACCCTCTCCTGAGCATAAGGGATGGCAGTGCCAATGCAGTGGGATGGCTTTCATCTCCATGGAATTTCCCTTCCTGTGCACAGTGATAGACCTTAGGGACTCTTTGGTAGATTCATTGTCTTTGTGCCCAGCACCTCTGATTGCAAGGGCCTGGCAGAGATCCTGAATGCAGGAGTTTGAAGGGGTGGATGGTGTTTTCTCAGGAAGATGCAGCTCTGGTGGGAAGGGTTTGTTGTGGCTGAGAGGACATGAGGAGTACTGGAAGTGGTGTAGGGAGAAGTACCATCCCAGTCACTGTGGAGGGGCTGAGAAGAAGCTTCTCAATCCTTCCTAAAATGACTGAATCCCCTCTGGCTACAATTTTTTCCCACTTCAGCCCTATCTTCTCTGCCCCCTTTTTTTCTTGTGACTTCCTGGCACTGATGGGTTACTGCATAGCTCATTGAGGTGGAGGAAGGATGGAAGTTCATCCTTCTTCACCCACAGTTTGATATTTGAGTTGGAGCCGAACGAGTTTCATTTTCCTTCTCCTTGTGTCATTGCAGTGTCTCCAAAAATCACCGAGATCTCTTCTGACATCTCCATCAATGAGGGCGGCAATGTCAGCCTCACCTGCATAGCCACGGGCAGGCCAGATCCAACAATCACCTGGAGACATATCTCACCCAAAGGTAAGAGCCAAACATTGCCAGAAATATTTTGAGAAGGGCACAGCACCATTTGTGAGCAGCTGGGGAGACGTTGGTGGACGGTTCAGTTGCAAAGAGAAGGTGAAGTGAACCAAAGAGATGTGATTTGATGCAGGAGTTGGTGACTTTGGTGGAGGAACATCAGTCTTGGTGATCTGGAAGGACAGTTTATGGTTTTGGTCATGTGAAGGACTGGTTGTAGGTGCCAAGTTTAGAGATGTGTTTAGAGATTCATAGAATCAGGGAATATCCTGAGTTGGAAGGGACCTACAAGGATCATGGAGAACCTGCACAGGGCACCCCCACTGCACATCGAATGTGCTCGTCTGGCCCTGTTTTGAGAAGTTTGCAGGCAATTCTTACATGTTGCTTCAAAGGAAGATTGTAAATAGTGCAAATGAGCAAGAAAACACATGAAGCATTAATTGGTGGCCTTGTTAATTGGTAAGCAAAGCCTCAGCAGAACTGTGTGGGTGTGACTGCTGGGAAGCAAATTCCCTTGCGTTCGGGAGCGTATAATTTCAAACCCCTTTTCCAGCTGCTTTTTGACATTTGCTTTGCATTTTGCTGCCCTGTTACTCCCCGGTGGCTACAAGGATCTCATGGATGAGCTGGGGGTGAGGTCCAGAGGCTCTGGGTGGGATGAGCCATGCGGCCAAGTGGCACTGCCTGGCTCTGATCCTCTGATCCCATCTAAGCACTTCAGTTCCACCTCAGAGTCGGGTTTGCCCTGAGGTTTTACCAGCGTGGGCTGTTGTTCCAGACAACTGCCTCAAGTTCTCAATGGGGACACCCTGGGCAGGCTCTCCAGGAGCTGGAGGAGACGGCGCAGGGTGGCAGTGACGGATGGCGCCGTGTCTGCTCCCCCTGCTCACTGCCTGACGAGGGTTGTGGCGTCTCTCTGCAGCTCCATTGATTTTTTGCTATTTGTCTGCACTGTAGGGAATGGCTGGGCCTGATCCATCACTCTCCAAAGCCCAGGCAGAGAGCGAGCTGAGTCGGTGGCATCTCAGCTCCTTGCCCTGACAGGAGCCTCTGTAAAAACCATTCCCCCAGTGCACACATTGGCTTGTCCACTGTAGGTGGTCTTGCTTCTGAGCTGGTGGCTTCAGTCAGGGTCTGTGCATGGATAAGTGATGGAATTCAGGGCAAAGGTCCATGTGCTCCTCCCCATCCCTGAGCATCTCTCCATGGAATCAAAGTTGCTATCAGTTTATGTCACCACCAGAAAGCATTTATGGTCAAAGGCAGTCCATGTGCTCCCACCTTGGAGCTTTTTCTTCCTCCTCTTCCCCTTGTCTACCCTGACAACATATTTTTGTTTTGCTCAGCCTCCTCACCGCCTGTTTTTCACATGCATCTTGTTTTCCCCACAGCTCCACTCTCCTTCCCACATCCCCTCCTGCTCCCCCAAACCCTCCTTTCCCACTCCCTTGCTCCTCACTGCCTTTTTCCACGCACCATCCATCCTGTCCTAACCAGGCTCCCGGCTTCTGATGCATCTGTCTTTCATGAGGACTATTTTCTGTGTTTGCTGCCATCCAGCAGGTTTTTTTCCCCAGGGAATCTTTACCTGCGCTTGAACCAGATGTTTCCATTTTACTTAGGACTTAGCTGCTATGGAAACTGAGGATGCACCAGGAGAGGAAGAGTGAGCTAATCAGAAATTACCTGTGGTGCTGTGTAATTTGCAGCAGCAGCTCTTTCCTGATTTTGGCCATGATTAGGCATTCTGCTTTCAAAACTCAAAGGGAACAAATGATCACAGAGATTTACTTGAGCCTGGTCTCCTGTGGATGGGGGTGCTGAGCCCAGAGGTGGCCCAAGACAACTTCCATGGCTGTCCATCTCCATGGGCAGCTCCTCTGTTTCTGGGTCTGCCAAGCCACCAAGAGGAACCTCTACTTCTCCATTTTGCATTCACCACGCACAGCAAAGACAAGGATGGGAAGCGTGAGGACTGAAATGAGAGCCAGGGAAGATGCATAGAGGTGCTATAGCAGATGCTGGGATGTTATCCCTTTCCCTAGTAGGATATATTTTAATTTGGAGAGCTGGGAGCAAGTGAAACCCCAAACTTGCTGCTGGCCTGTGTCTCAGTTGTTGGTCTGCTACTCATCCCACGGGAAGTCTTGAGCAAGCCACCTCCTGTTCCTTCTCGCCGTCTTCCTCCAGCTCGCTTGGAGTGGTGGAGAAAAGGAATGAGGGAGAATTGGTTCAGGGAGTGCTGGTGCATAATTTGAGGGTTTACACAGCGGATAGCAAGCAGCTCTCACTGACATCGCTGGGGACAGGCTGTGACGGTGCTGCCTGTGCTGGGCACGGACACACCAGGAGCTGAAGGACCCTGTGTCCATGCTGGCAATGCTGCTCTGTGCAAAGGCACTTCACAGGCTTTATTATTTCCTTGGCAGCCACAAGCCCACTGCAAGGCTCTCGGTGGGAAATGGAGCAAATAAGAGTGTTTGCTCACCAGGGGAGTGCGTGGTCGGGTCCTTCAGAGGATTTACACCAAGAGCAGCCCAGCTCCCTGAGGACTGATCTCACTAGAGACCCTTTTCCAGCCATTCCAGGTTCCCCTGACTGCTTGGCTAGTCCCTCTCTGCTCTGATGAATGTGTTTAATGGCTTGGGCTGGTAAACTGCTGAATTCTCCTGTCTGCAGTTGTTGCCATGTTCTGGGAACTCTTAAGCCTGTTTTTGAGGCTCTGCTTGGTTGAGGGCTGGAAGAGTTTCCACAGCATTTTTCATAGTATAACTCAAGAGCTGAGTGAACCTGAGCAAGAGAGTTTTATGCTAGTGAATCACACGAGTGCTGGTCCCATTAGTGCCTCAGTCACTGCTCAGACACTTGCACAGTGCCTGACCCTACCTGTGCCCATCCTCATGGTCCTGCCATGAACAAAAGCAGAATTCTGACTCTGGAGAAGGGTTTTGCAAGGGTTTTTTAGCCAGTCCAGCCAAGCTGTGGTACGGCCTATCTTCTGTCTCTGCCTCACCCCTCTCTATCCTATTTTATTTCTTCTCCTACTAATGCTGTACTAATCCACAGCAACTCCTGTTAGTGCAGCTGAACAGGTTGAGGTGAAAAAAGAAGTGGAGTTAGTGGAGTCACAGCTTCTTCTGCCTCCCCAGGAGAGGCTTAACTGCCTTGAGGCTCTGTCCTGGCCTTGGATGCTCCAACTGGCATCACAAGTGCCAGTGGAGCTGCCAGGCACTGCAACTTCAAAATGCAGCTCACCAAAAGTATATCAAGATGCCAATCTCTAGCATGGGATTGGGGCACCTTCATTCCTTCTTGGCATCCCTGTGAGCCAAAGACACAAGATTGGGATGGCAATTAAGAGAGTCTTCCTAAGGGTGAAGAGAAGGAGAGGAGGGAGAGAAGGATGTGGATAACCATGGTCTGGATATAACACCCAGCAGAAAGGCAGCAGCATCTTTCCAGAGGAAGTGGAAATTGTGCAGAGAACTTGTATTCAGGATTCTGAAAGCCTGCATTGTGTGTGCCCATGAACATTCAGTTTTCACCCTTAGGTGCTGGGCATCACTGTGTTTCCAAGGCTTGGGATGTATTACAGCCCCCAGGCTTGCAGTGCCAATAACCATCTGTAAACTGTGAGGTCTTCTAGTTAACAGCCTGGTTTTGGTCACTCAGGTGTTTCCATAGTTACTGGGCTTTTTATTTATTTTTGGGGGGTAACTGATGTTGTCATGGCGATGGTCATGTTGTCGGGCCATTTTTCATTTCTCAGTGGATAAAGGCTGGGGTTTCTTGGCATCCCGGGCTATCAGGCCCAGGGTGATGCCAAAGCCTTGGCAGAACGAGTGGCACCACATTGAGCTTTCCAGGGGATATTTATCTGTGCTGCAGACATGAGACTCATCATGCCTCCCATTAAGCTCAGGAAATGTGCCAAGGAATTGAAGTGAGGGATCTTCCAGGAGGCATGAAGGCTCAGCAGCCTGTGTCTCAGGAGAAGCAGGCATGGCTTCAGCAGTAATGAGGAGGAGGGCTCTGTGGGCAGACAAGTGTGGTTATCCTGCCGTGCCAGGGCCAGGGGTGCAAGGAAAGGGTGTAAAAGAGGTGTGTGCACGTGGATCCCTGCACTGGCCCATCCACCTGGCCACACACAGACATTCTGAGCCAGCGGCTGCATCCAAGTCATCATCCTTAACAACCCTTGATGGACTTTTCTGCCATGGTTTTGTCTAATTGCTTTTTGATAATTGCTGTAGTATGATGGATTCTGGTGTGAGGCTTAAGAAAGCGGCTGCCAGAGTAGGAAAACATTATGGTTTGGCTTGGTGGTGTATTTACTTGTGAGAGGTTTGATTGAGAGGTCTCTGTGGTGGAATCCCTCATTAATCTCAGGATTAGGCTGGGTGCTGAAAGCTAGATCCCATGTGGAGTCGGAGTTCTGGGCTGAGTCTGAGCTGTCATTTGCAGAGCAGGTGCCACCTCGGTGCTTCAAGGCAGAGACAGGGGAGATCCTCAGAGGATCCCAGTGTTGCCACATCCCGGATATCCCCCTGATCAGTCTGTTTAACCTCCGTGGCTTCCCTGGAAGAGGTACAATGGCAGTCCCCTGTCTCACAGAACCAATGGGAGGATAAACATATTCCAGGCGTGAGGCACTCGGACGCAGCAGTAATCACAGCTCGTGTGCACACTTAAGATAGATGAGACACGGTGGCCTGATGTGGCAGAGGTCTCATGAGATCATCTGTCTATACATCAGCAGCAAACCAGCAAAGGGACTCTGGGAGAAGTCTGGTATATTTGGATATATTGATTCTCTCTGGTTCTTGGCGGGGCTTAAAACAAGAGGATAAACAACTGCAAAAAATATCCAGCTTGAAGAGTTGCTTGTCCCTGGGAAGGGGACACATCCTTGCTTCTCAGAGGTTTGTCCATTAGGTACTTTGCTTGCTGTCTTATTTTTGCGTGATCCTCCCTGGAGAGGAGGCAGGGCATATTTGTGGGTTGGACATCAGATCCAAAGCCTGGCTTCAGAAAGAGTAGGGAGATCCACTTGGGTGGGAAAATCTCCATCTACTTCTGTTCTGCCTTGTCCCTCAGTGTGATCAGTCCTGTGTCCCGTGAGATCATTCCCTTTAACCCTGCCTCAGGTCACCTAATTAACTGGAAAGCAGAGAGCCGTGTTGTCTGCTGGCCCTTTTATCAGGGAAATACCTCTAGGAGGGAGCAGATGGTTTGTGTAAGGCTGCTTCTGTGTTCATTCTGGGTCCTGTGTCTGCACTGCCTCTTGTCTCCTATGGAGATTTTGTTTGAGCCAACATGAATGGTGTGTCAAAGAAGGGAAGCAAGTCATCCTGCTGTGTCTGTATGATGGAGCACCGAGCCTGTCTTGGGCTGCAGTCTCTGTGTTGGGTTGGGATGGCCACCATGCTGTCCATGCTGTGCCACTTCACCTTGTTGCACATGTCCCTCTTGTCTTTTGGTGACTCGGTAGAGATTCAACCAACTCACTCGGTGTCCAAGCACCTTGTCCTCCTTCCAAGAGACACTTGCAGGCCTGGCCTCCAGCTACATTAACTGAAGCATTTCAACCAGCTCCAATCCTGTCGGCAGCTCAACCGTCCCCTTGTTTACTGTTGAAATAATTACTGCTTTGCCATAATATTAGCTCTGAGCCGTGACTCCATTACCATTATCGCCGGAATATTACCCATTTATTATCTCCCAGCAACCCTGGAAGATGAACACTAGGCTTCAGAGACCAATTGTTTTACAACAGACAGGATCTTGGTGTGCATTGTTTAATGAGGTAAACTACATTATAGCCGGCATTAATTTGGCTGCGGTGCACTCCACTAAATCATTGTTAACCTGTAAATCTGCCACCGGTTTTGATACTCGTTTAATCAGTGTGTGCTGGACAGACCAGCTGGGCAAGGGGTCAATGATGGTCCAACTCTGTTTGTATCATGTAGGGTATTTAAATAGGTGAAATAAATAGGTTGAAGTGGTTGTGGAGAAGCAGGACTTTGGGATGGACACTGGGTTTGTGTGTGGTTGTGGTGAAGAAGGCAACTGGGAGTTGTTTGAGAAGGGTGTAGACACGTGCCGAGACCAGCAGCAAGACTCTGAGAGGAGCAGGGTGAATATTTAGCCCGTTGAGTGCCAGCAGCTTCCCTGTCTGCTCCCATGGGAGCAGGATCTGGCCCAGCAGGAGCCAGAATCTGGTGGCATCACATCATGGGCTCCAGGTTTTGCTTTCCCCAGAGTGACTAAAATTCAGCTTGCCATGTGGGTAGCTCCTTTTAGCATTTCCCTTCCTGATGCTTTTTCGAAGCAATGGGAGATCATGTACTTTTTATGTGTATAAAAGTAATATTTTTGATTCCCTGCATGGTGGAAATGAACTCTCGGAGCTGATTTCGCATATTTGGCATAGCTGCCTTTAAAATATGCATCTTGATATGAAAATAACAAGACCCCTTCCAGCTACAAATGAGGCAATGTCTTTCCCTTAAAAAAGAGGGGAAAAAAACCTCTTGGCTTTAGTATATTCCCTAAATGCAGCTTTGCAATGTCACACTTTCCCTCCTTGCCGGAGGCAGAATGGGATTTCACTCCTATAGCAGCATGGAGAAGCAGCCAGTTGCTGCCTTACTGGGGGGGAAAAGAAGGAAGACCTGCTTTCACCTCCAAATTTTATCCTTTGTCTTATCCCCTTAGTCACTGACTACCTTTCCCACAAAGATGAGACCCTCTGGGGTGTTGCAATCCACATTACTTGGACTTGAGGATTTTTTTGGAGTGGGCGTCTTTTTTTTGTCTGGATTTTTGGTGTTGCAACAAATGTGTCATTGTGGATGCTGCTGTATCCCTTTGCCATTCCTAGCATCACCCCATGGGAAGATGGGAATGTGTTACTATTTCTTTGGCGGGACGAGGCAAACAAAGCCCAACACACCACCAGTGTCAGCTTGTTAGATTTTCTGTCTCTTCTTTAGTGCTGAACACAACTCCCTCCTTCCCTGATAAATGTGTGGCTTTGTGTCACTCCCTGCCTGGGACTCTCCTTTCATTCAGCTGGCCTGGAGAAGAGCAAGGGATGGGAGCATCTGAGATTCCAGAGATCTCCACACAAATTAAAACCTTTTATCAGCCCCTAATAGCTGTGCAAACTAATTATATTTGGGCCAAACTTTGCCAGTGACTCCCCTGAGGTATTATTATAAAAATCTGAGCTGTAGAAATGCGTCCCCATTCTGTCAACACCAGGTCGCTTCAGCTACAGAAAACTCTGCTCTGGCTCCTTTTAGCTCCCATGATGTGCTTTGGTTTTGCATAAGCTGCTGCAGTTGTTTTTGGGGAGGAGAGAGCCCAGCTGGGCTGTCTGACATGTGGCCCAGGTCTGCTGAGCCAAGGGCAGGGCTGTGTGTGTGGGAATAGCACTGAAATATTTCACAGACTCACACACTCGTCAGGGTTGGAAGAGACCTTCAAGATCATCCAGTCCAACCTTCCACCCAGCACCACCACTGGAACTCCTGTAATAGGAACAGGGAGCTAAAAAACCCCTGGAACCCTTAGACTGGTGGTGAAAAGAGTCTCCAAAAACTCCTGAGACCCTCCAGATATGGGGTGAAAAAGTTCCCCCCAAACACCCAGGATTCCCACATTGTGGGTGAAAAGGGTCCATAATCCCTTGGGACCCTTTATTTGCACAAGCCCTGCTAGTCTGGCTCATTCTACCACTGCTCTCCCATGGCCATCAGTGTGGCTTCAGGGCTGTGAGTGCACAAATAGGGTAGGTACCTCCATCCCTGGAGAGATGGGATGTGATGATGAGGGATGATATGGATGCTGGAGAGGTGGTGGGAATGCTCAGATCCCAACAGGCACGTGATGGGAATGAGCAGCACAGGGAGAAAGCACAAGGCTGCACATGCGTGGTTTTCCCAGTGCCAGTATGTTGCTGAAGGGCTCCTGATGGTGTTGGAGCTGGTTTGCACCTAAATTTGTTCTTTTTCCTGTCATCACCATTTGCTCCATTCCTTGCCTTATGACTTTGTTCCTAAGCTGGCACAGAGCAGGGCACCAAAGACATCCCACGTGTTTGCCCACCCACATTGTCCATCAATGGAGGCAGCACAAGGAAATGCTTGGAGCTAAAATTCCCAGTGGGAAGGAGGTTTTGCCCACTGCCACCATTCCTGCACCATCCTTGTGCTCCTCCTCTGGCTCGGATTGCCGGCTAATGGGGCGGAGCCAGTGCAAGCACTCTCCATTAATGGAGCAGAATATAAACAGAATAAAGCCTTCATTTCCTGGGCTGTGATTTCATTATTAATATACTTTACAGTTCACAGGTTGTTCATTTGCTTCCATGTTTTCTCAGCTGGTGTAATCTGCGGCACGGAGTGAGAAGAGTCATAAAATTTCCATTTCCAGTTGAATGTGCGTCCAATTCGCCATGAAATGTTTCTCTCTGTCGTGAATATTAAGTGCCCGAGGAGTCGGTAGCCATGGGATTAGGAAGGGCAGGTTGCCAACCCCAATCTGCGTCCCAGGGGTGCAGGAGAGAAGTGGGTGTAGAGAAGGAAAAGGCGACAAGGTGATGTGTAAGGGCTGAGGGAAGGATGATGTGGTGGAAGGAGGAAGAGGGAAAAGCGGAGAAGAGAAAATGAAGATGGAGAGAAAAGAAGGAAATTAGGAGCGTTGCAAAGAGACTTCAGGGAAGGATGTGATGGGCAAAGGATGCTCTGACAGAGCAGACTTGTGCTCCACCTTGTTTCCCTGTCCCATGACGTTGATACTTATCAGGGTAAATGTTGCAGCAGTGTTTGCTCCCATTTGTAGTCAGTTGATGTCTCTGCTTGGTCATTGACACAGCCTTCAGGGCTGTGCCTTTCCCCTGGCCTGAACATGTGTAGAAAGAGAGTTTCCTTGTCTTTGGTGAGGCTGAGAAGTGCTGCTGTGCTTGTAAGGGCAAGGAGCTGAAACGTGCTGGTGAGCTGGAGCAGCTCAGCTGCCCCATACTAAGCTCAAGAACAGCAGTGAGAAGCCACTGAGTTGCAACACCACCACAGACACAGAAAAGGGGCTTTTCACGTGAATTTGAGGAGAAAAAAAATCATGTTCTGCTTGTGTTATACACCCTGTAGGAGATTTGTTGTGTATTTAGTGTATTTTTTTATGGCTTGTAGCAAAGCAAAGTGTCTCTGGAGCAGGGCAGCAGGAATTTGGGTAATTGGGGCAGGTGGTTGTACCCCGAGGCTGGACAGGTGGTGGGAGCAGCGATGCCACAGAAGGGTGCCCACAGCTGTAGCACCACTGGCAGTGGGCACATCTGGCAGCACAGCTGGCACATGTCTACAGCTGGAGGCAGTGAGGGATGTGTGCCCTGGTTAACCCCCCGTCCTTGCAATAGTGATGTGGGATGTGGTGCCACTGCTGAGGAAAGGGGGCAAAAATCCAAATCATGGTGGTGTGCCCAGGCTGTGGGGATGACTTGAGCACTGCCCAGAGCCAATGGCAGCGTTTCCTTCTGACTCTTTGCTGAAATGACTTCAGCCACAGCATTCCTCACTGCAGGGGAAAAAAATGCCTCTTCCTTTCCCATCTTCTCTCGGTTGAGTCAAGATAATAATAGTCTTTTTGTGATCCCCTGAACTTTCCCATCTGCTTGGTAAAACAATGGCAATTCTTTTTCCTCCTGGCCTCTCTCTCTGTCTTCCTCTCTTTTATTTTTATTCTCCTACAGTATAATTTAAAGCCAGAGCAATGCTGTAGCCCATGGGTTTTTCCCCTTCCTGTGACACAATGCTGTTATTTAAAATGGCTTTTCCCTTGCAGAGTAATGCCTCTCACTGCCCTCTCAGCTCTTGTAGTAGGGCCAATACCTTCACAGAGACCTGAGGAGGGGATGATGGGCTCGATCAAGGGGGCTCAGCCCCATCTCTGGTCCCCCATCTAGTCATCCAGTATCACTCATCTCTGCAATTCCTGACATTCCTACTCCCCATCTCCTGTCCCCAGGCTCAGGGAATCCTCACCAGCCCCCCACAGCTCCAAACCCATCCATCTCATCACCCCTGCATTTCTCTGGCTTCTCTCAGTAAGCCACAATATTGCGAGTGATCCTGCAGAAATGGAGACATCAGTGCCATAAAACATGAGGGACAGAGCAAGGCCACTGGGCTGGAAAATAGCGTGTCTGAAAAAATAAAGACGGGATAAAGATGATGGAGAGGCGACAGTGAGTCTCACCCTGCCATGATTCAGATGGCTCCAGGGGGTGAAGTGGGGTCAGGGGGTCCCAGGAGGAAAGAAGGGATGGAAATATCTCCTGTTTGCAGAGTCGTGGCCACAACAGCGTCTGGGCTTTCTGTGAGCTGCCTGAAGGGATATGCATGGAAAGGGGAAAGTTTCCCAGATCCTTGTGACTTCTTGCCAGCGCTGGGGATGGATTTAGCTGGCATTTGATGCTTATTTTTTCACTCTAATGCCATTATGCCACTTGCTTCCCATCCGAGGGATATTTCCCTAATGCGGCTGAAATGCAGCTTAACCGAGGTTACAGCCATTTAATGCTTGGGATTGCAATTGCTTCTTAAGGGCTTGTCCTACAGAGAAAGCCTGGGGGTTTAAATTTCCAGCCAGAGGGACCCTCCGGTCCAGAGCCAGCAGCTGTTTTTCACACAAATCCGGAGGAAAGCGGGGTGCCTTGAGTTTGGCAGGGGATGGGAATGCTTTGTCCTGTAGAGCGATGCTAGCGGCAAGGAGGGTGCACGTGGTTGTGAAGTGATGTGGTGGATCTCCTGTGGAATTTTTTCAGGTTCTTTGCAAGCCACCTGCAGATATCAGGCAGGAGCAACCTCGTTTCTTGGTGTGTCTCTCCTCATGCAGCTTCTAGAGCCAGTGAGAAAGCTGCCAGAAATGGGATGAGCTCCAGGAAAGCCAAGTTGCGACAGGATTTAATCGAGGAGCAGCGCTCCCACAAACAGGATTGTTTGTCTGAGCGATTTTCTCCGGCAGCATCTGTCACTCTCCAACATCTTGGTATCACTGCAGCAAATTATTTAAGCACTACCCACTGTACCCCATCTGTCAGGCAGCTCCTCCACACGGATGGGGCCTTACCTTCCCACTTTTCCAAAGGAACTCACCGGCAAAGGCTGAGCGCCAAACAACAGGACAAATTAAATCAAAAGCACAGCTTCGGCACCCAGGGGGAAAATGCACATCAGCTTTGACTTATTGCATGGCGCACGCTTACAAGGGAGAAGCAGCGGCTTTTGTCACTGCAAGGGGCCATGAAAAATGAATTAGGGCTGCTGCTGGGAGAGGGCACGCAGGAGAATCTTTCATTCCGGCAACGCTGTCCTCTCTCACCTTGGAAGTGGCTACGGGGAAAAAAATCGTGGGGAGAAAGGAGGAGGAAGGAAAGAAAGGAGAGAGGACTTTGTGTTGGGCATCTCATTGGGACAGAGCATGGAGGGAGCACGTGGAGGGAGCATGGATCTGCTGGGAGATGTCTCCTCAGGAACTCTCAGGAGAGGACCTGGCTCCATGGGAGCCTCAATATTTGATTTTCATATACCTTTTGCAGACATTCCTGCAAGGAGGCAGAAAAGCTGTGTGGGAGGTGGCTCCCTGCTGGTCACAGCCTCTGCTGAGCATCAGTCCCTCCTGGTGTCACCACAAGGGCCACCCCCTCACCCTTCACGGGCCGAGGAGGAAGATATCCAGCTTGTGTGTGTAATAACGCGTGGGTATCATTAAGAACAGCAGCCCTCTAATGAGCCCTATACCCATCTTTGCTGCAGGTCTGACACCACTTAAGCGCTTTGTGAACTGTAACCATTGCTAATTTGCTCTAACAGAGTGTCATGTGCCCTCTGGACCTTTTGCTGGGGTCTGGCATCCTTACCAGCACCCCAGGAGGAGGCAGGGGCTGGGAGAGGCTGAGGACAGTTGCCGCTGGTTTGCCGAGCCTTGAGCTGCCTCTGAGCTCTCCCTCACACTGAAATAAGAGGGCTCATTCTTTATTCGACTCATTTACTCCTGAGTTAGAGCCTCGTTCAAGGGTGGTTGGTCCCCGAGTTGTTTTGTTTTGTTTCTTTAAATATTAATTTCCATAATCCATTTATTTCCCAAGGAACTACTTCTCGCAAACAAAAGGTTTAATGCTCCTCTTTTATTCCCGGTAACAAATAAGTTGTCTGAGACGTGCAAACATCCCGGCAGCAGCGAGCTGTGCGTGTGCAGCAGCCGTCTGATGGCAAAGAACCTCACTTAAGTATGCACAGGGATGGGGGAGAAGCATCCTTGAGGGATCATGGGTACCACAGCAGCATCTCCCTGGAGACGCTCACCCAGAGAGCGAGGGCAGAGAGCCCGGCTGACATCAGGACACCCCCACAGCCTGGGATTCCAATTTTTTGCATGGAGGCGTCTCCAACATGCCTTTTTGAGATGGAAGATTTGAGAGCCGAAGGCCGGGAAGCACAATAGAAGATAGACTGCTTGTACCTCATTGTCTGGAGAATAGATGGGCTGCAGGCTCCTGGAGAATAGGAGCTGCCACTCAGGTGGCTTTAATAGAACAGGCGGCAGATAGATTTCAATAAAAGAAATGAGTATAAATATTGTTAGCGGAGAATAGAGAGAAAGTGAAAAAGATCTTGTTTAACGAGTCACAGTGGGAAACTTTCAAGGACTTTTAAGCTAAAAACTCCTCACAATGGTGCTATAATGGATGGCTCAGCTGACTTGGCTGCCCTGTGTAGGATCAGTGAGGGGAGCGGGCTTGGCTGAGCATCCCTGGAATGCTGAGGCTCAGGATACAGCAGAAAATCAGAGAATCACAATGGTTTGGGTTGGAAGGGACCTTAAGGACCATGTCATTCCAACCCCTTGGAATGGGCAGGGACACCTTCCACTATCCCAGGTTGCTCCAACCTGGCCTGGAACACTTCCAGGGATGGGGCAGCCACAGCTTCTCTGGGCAACCTGTGTCAGAGCCTCCCCACCCTCACAGGGAAGAATTTTTTCCCAATATCCCATCTAACCTTTCCCTTTCCCTTGCTTTGACCATCTGTGGAGTTGATGCCAATATGGGCTCTAGGCTGTGACCCTAGGCTGAGTGACCAGGTGATGAGGGAAGAATTTTTTTGTCTCTGCGAGTCACATGTCTCAGTGACTAGTGAGATGTGTTGCATGCCTTATTTGACTTAATAGTCAAATATTAGAATTGTTGTATGAGATATGAGCCCCAAGCATGGTCTCAGGGATGCACTGAGCAAGTGTAGCCACAAATGTAGGTTCTGTCTCTGTTTTAGCTCTGAGATGAGCAAGAAATTGAAGAAAATGTCTTTCCTGGCAGCACAGAGCCGAGGTTTGGCTGCAGAGACACTGCCTTTGTGATGGCTCCTGGTTGTAGGTTGTATTTGGAGAGTGCCTGTCAAAATCCCTGTATCCTGACCCTGTGGTCATGGGCAGCCAGAGATAGGACCTTCAGAAATAGTCACCTCTGTTCATGTCAGCGCAATGTTGTGCCTGGGAGAGTCCTCCGTCATATCTCAAGGCAAAACACAAGGCTCATGTATGACGAAAATAGTTGTAAGGAAAAAAGAAGCCACAGCACAGCACGGCCACATGCAAGGAGAGGCTCTCATAGCCCCAGGGAGGGGAGGAGAGGACACTGCTTCCGGTGCAGGAGAAGGACTTTATGGTGAGGACTTTAGGGCCACCCCTCTTTCTTGCAGCCTGTGCTGCTGTGCAAAGGGGCATGGAGAAAAACTGGCTGTGAGAGTTGCCCCAAATCTAATTTAATACAGGCTCAAAGTAAGGAAAACAGGATGTTTCTCCTCTCCTTGGTGACATGTGATATTCAGCACCCCTGGGGTGTGAGGATGAAGAGAGATGTGGAGGGAGCTGCTGCCAAGCTCCTGCATCCCTGAGAGCTGTGCAGTGCCAGGCAGCACCATCCCCTGGGGCCTCGCACAACATCAGGCCACGGAAACATGCTAATTAACATGGAAAAGCATGTCAGAGGAGAGATTTCTTTCCTTGTCAACAGGAAACTTCAAAAAGAGAGGGGCTTGGCCCTGTGTAAGCACGACGCAGACTCTGATATGCTGTGTGCCCGTTTCTGGGGTTACGGTCCCTCTTCTGAAGGCTTGTGAACATGAACAAGGCGAGGTTCGTACCCCGTATCTCATGTAGGTGTGCTTCCTGAAGGGATTGCTCCTCTAAGAGGGGACACAGATGGAAATGGGCTGGAGCCTGTGGTACAGGGATGCAATATTCATGAGAGGAAGAGAGGAGCTTGCCTGGGTCCATAGGGTAATCTTAAAAAAAATTATTTTTTTAATGATTGCGCTGGATGGTTTCCAGCAGGTTAATTACCCCCACTCTCTGTTCACTGGAGCGTGACAGCATTAAGCTGGCACAGGGGAGTTGGGAAGAGGGGGTGCAAGGAGAGGAAGCTGCCCTAGTTGGTGTGACTCACCTGATCAAACAAAAATGGGAAAGGGAATTTTAGAAATGCCTGAACTTTGTTCCTTATGTGTTAATTGAGCTGTTGGGAGCAGGTAATACATGTTAATGGGAGGTGAAGCAGGTACATACCCCAGTTTGGCTGGAGGCAGCCTTAGCTCTTGTTTACCCACATACCTGGGTCTGTGTCCTGTGTGCTTTGAGAGGGATTTTGGGTTATTTGGGGTGATTCCTCCCTCCACTTCCTTCCCCACTAAATCACCCTTCCTGTGTTTTCTGCTCACTGCCACACGAAGCAGAGGTGAAGCAGGTCTCGGGTGCCAACAATTCGCTCTTATTACCTTTGTGTGTTTTATTTATTTACTATAAACTGTTATAGGATGGCCATCAGCACCGAATCAGGGTGACGTGTGAAATATATGGCTCTCGGGTTTAGTGCGTCACTTGGAGCCAGGAGTCTGCGCGATGTTAATTTTTATTGCCAGAAGTAGCCATAAATTGATAGTTGAGAATTGCTGTAGGGACTGTAATTAACTAGTTACTATTTCACCTCCAAAAGGAGCAATGTTTCACGGTCTTACTTTTACTTATCTAGAATCAGCTGCTGTCAACATCCGCTGAAGCCCGTATAAAGATTTATAGACCTTGGAGGTAAATATTGACTAATGGGCAGCTTGGCTTAATGTTCACCTTGAAGGACAATAAATTGTGCTATTGATTGAAGTGGGATGTCAATATCTGCATTGTTGTAAACATTTTAATAAAATTATCTCCATAAAATATTCTCTTTCTTTGGCTGATCCTGGCTAGTGGGATCAGTGCCTGGAAAATGCAGCAGCACAGTGTAGTGGGCAGGGCAGTGCTTCAGGATTGGTGGTGGGACTTTGGGCACCCAGAGACCAAACCTGTTGTGGGACCACTGTTGAGGTTGTGTCTTTGGGCTTTAGAGGTGGAAATATTGCAGCCCTGGATGGCTGGGTTGGCTCAGCTTGGTTCAAGGTACAGGGAGTTGATATGGACACATGAAGGAACATCAGGGAAGCTTTTGGAATGGCACCACAGGCAGCCTTCAGCCAGGGAAAGCCGCGAGTGGTGTCCTAGAGACCTGAACATGGCTGCAACAGTGAGCCAAGGGACAGTGGCATGTAATTAATTTGGGAACATGTGTTCACTTTCTGGTGAGTTATTATCTTGTCAGAGGCTCAATGGAAGCAAATGGGTAGGAGGAGTCAGAAGGGAGATGAGTCAGGATGGGAAAACAGGGAGAAGCAAAGGAAGAAGAAAGGCATGGAGGGAGGAATATGGATGCATGAGGCATCTGGCCACACCTCATCACAGCCGTGCTGTGTAGGACCCGAAGCAGAGCTTGGCTGTCTTCTGGGTCTGCCTTGATGCTCCGTGCTGGACCAGGATCTCACCTCCATGATTCCTCCACTGCTGTGACAGCCAAGCTTCCCCTTTCCCAAGGTTTTTTACAGACATCTGCAGAGCACATCCTAAATAGTCCATGGTGGTCTGTGTGCAGGCTCCTGCTCACTGAGCACAAGGATTCAGGCTCTGGTTTTCCGTCTCTCTGGCTCACACTGAGTTAGTTCATCATCCTTGGCTGATGAGCAAGGATTATGCTTGTGCCTCGTCTGTGGCTGTTCCATTTCTGGCCTGTATTATATTATTAGTATTAATAATAATAATGATGGGTGCTGGCTGTGCTGGTTTTTTAGCTCCTGAGGAGATGAGAGAGCTCTCTATTAATTCCTGCAATATTTCAGCTCCTAATTGTGCTCAAGCAGAGACAGCCTTGAAAGTTCCCACCATCAGTTCAGGCAGAGCAGGACCAGTACCTCTGGAGGAGCTCCTGGAACTGCAGAACCCTGGTCCAGCTTTGCCCTGACCATCCTCAAGCTCCAGGTGTTTCCAGGGTTCGATCCCACAGAGAAGCAGCTTTATGGATCCGGTTTTCCTGCAAAGCCCCTTGTGCAGGAGAGGATGGGGGGGACATGGGTGGTGTCACCCTGCTTCACTGGTGGGCAGGGATTTTTTTATGTCACTTCAATCTCTGGGATGCTGTAGCTGGGACTAAGGAAAGCAGGATCTGACCAGAGCCTCTGGATGGTATTCCTAATGCTATTGTTTTCTGAGTGTGAGTCATATCAGGTCATGTATAGGGCAAAAGCAGGTGTCACCTCCAGCTCAGAGCATCCTGTTTTGGTCTGGGGCAGGCTCTCTGTTCCAGGTTTGATGGACTGCAGCTGAAATCCCACGGATTCCAGATCCTGAGCCCCTGAACTTTGTGCTCTGCCTCTCTATCAGCTGATTACCTTGCACGTATCTCAGACTTCAGCATGGCACAGGCACCAAGGAAACCTTTATCCTCCAATTTCCTGAGATTTTGCAAGTGGAAAGCTGACCTTCACAGTTATTTTAATGAAGTCTTTTGCTGGGGAACGAAATGCACTCGAGCTGCTTTTGCTCCCAGATCAAACCGGGGACGCACATTACGACTCTGGCAAGAGCTAATTCTTGCCGTGTGTGAGCCAGCTCCGGAACTCGTGGAATGGCCTTTGGTAAGTTGGGAAGCAGAGTTATCTGAGCCTTTGCACAACCTGGAGTCAGATTTGTGCATGGAGCATCTGAAGGCCACCAGCTGTGCCGTTCCTTTATCAGCAGGCAGCGCTGTGCTACAGAGAAGCTGATTCTAGGTCAGCCACAAAAGGGATTTTTCTCCCCCCCTCCCCTCTCTCCTTTTTTTTTTTTTTGCAGTGCCGCAGGGCTGCTGGATTTTGTAATTTGTGTGTCTCCAAAGGATATTGATTTTGGGGTAACGCCTTCATATCTCGCCCTTCAGTTGCACTAAGTACTGATGAGCTCAGCAGTTCGGACCAAGAGCCACTCGAGTGGGAATTTCAGTGTGGGGCTGGGGGCGTGGGTGGATGTCAGTAATTCATGAATGGGAAAACTCACTTCACCTGTTTCCAAAGCTCACAGGGCTGCTTTCAAGTTAAGTCAACCTGGGATGATGGGATGCACAGACTCCTTGGTGTAGCCTCAGAGTGTGCAAGGGAGCAGTGGAAAATTGTAGGAATGCTGTGCAGAGGTGGCAGCTGCAAGGTCTGGTGTGAGGAGGGAGAGCCAAGGTGGTATTTCATCACGGCTGAGCATATTCACACTAGTTTGTGTTGATAGTAGTGGCAACTGGGATTGCAGAAGCAGGATCCCAGTGGATGCCCAGGGTGTTCACCATGTCAAGCTGTGCCAGGGCATTACAGGAATGCCATCAGTGCTGGCTGGGGTCCCTACATCTTTTCCCTGGTGAGCAGTGGAGTCTGACCACACTATTCCTGTATCGCAGGAAGAGATGCTCTAAAAGTATCAGCTGGTGGGATGCAGGCAGTGTGTGCCCTGCTGGAAGCTCCCACGTGTGTATTTTGCATGCAGTTGTTAGGAGCAAGATGCACACGGTTGACCGGTCAAGCGCAGCAAGTCGTTGCCCATCGCATCACTCCAGCAGCCGGGTGGGAAGTGAGGGCCAGCCGAGCTCATGGCATCCCCCAGGGACCAGGGACCTGTGCTTGGCCTCTTTGCCATTGGCACTCACTCCCAGAAACAGCTGTCCAGAGCTAATTTATTTCCTAATGCTGCAGCAATGTTAATTTATAAATTACACTGGTAATTCGAGCTATTATTAATTTCAGATGGTGTAGGGCAAGCCTAATTAAAATATGACACCAATTGCCACACATATGTACCAAGGACTACCGTTTAAAATTTATAGGAATATTAAGTGTGACACGGGGCTTGGAGATGCTCCGTGCAGTAATTACAGCATCCCAGCTGCAGGAGATCCAATAGGGAGATGTAAACAAAAGGAAGAGAGAAGTTGTCCCTGTTTCGGGGCTGCAAAAAGCCACTTGTGCCATTCATTTGGGGAGGGAACCTGGGGATTCTTTTGCCCCAACATGCATGTCTGGCCATCTGAGTGCTGCAGGTCTCCAGGAGTGTGTCAAAATGAAGAGAGCTCCTCCTGCAAAGGTGGGGATTGAGTGATGCCAGAGTGAAGGAATGCCACTGGTTGCATCTTTCTGGCTTTGAGTGGAATTCAGTTTGGGTGGGAAAGAGAAGGACAAGTGCAACCCCCATGAGGACCACAGAAATGAGCCTGGAGTAGCACAGGGGATGAAGTGTTGCAGGTGAAGGGAATTGTTGGCAGCACAGCCAATGGGAGTAAATTTGCTGTGAATCGATTGAAGCTGAAAAATTAGAGAGGGGTGTCTATATAGAGCCAGGTGAGCCTGGTGGTGCCTCCCAGCAGGAGGGGTGAGCAGTTGACATGGAAAGGTGATCTTGGATTGTTCTAGCAGGGTGCAGATTTGGCAAGGACCCCTTTGCCCACCATGCCCACATTATGGACATTATCTCCAGCAAGTGGTGCTCCTGGCAGTGTCGTGTCCACCACAGAGGTCCAACTGTGGGCAACTTTCTGGCAGGGATTTTCATGGCATGAAGGGGCAAAGGCATGTGGGCATACCAGGCTGAGACTTGCAGAATTGATGTCCTAGTGGAAAGTGACAGTGTCACAGACGGTGACCAGGTGATGGACACAGGTTTGTTGTGTCTCCCCGTCACTCATCCCTCTCTTTTTGCCCCTGCAGCCGTGGGCTTCATCAGTGAGGATGAGTACCTGGAGATCACGGGAATCACACGGGAGCAGTCAGGAGAGTACGAGTGCAGCGCCTCCAACGACGTCTCAGCACCCGTCGTCCAGCGAGTCAAAGTCACTGTCAACTGTGAGTAGCTGGGGGCCATCAGGGGACAGGAATGGGGCTGGAGTGGGTCATTGTGCTGCCCTATGAGGAATGACACTTGGAAGCGAGGCACACACAGGGTTTGGGCCCCAGAGTGAGACAGGCGGCAGCAGTTTTTCTGAGCAGGTGGTGTTTTGCCCTATTTTCCCCTTCTCTTTGAGCTCCATTTTTTTCCACCACCTCCTCTTCAGCTGTCTCCATCAACCTGGGTTTTCCGCCCATGGAGAGATGCTGTGCTGATAACCTCCAGGGAGAGGAGAGAAGTGAGCAGTAAATAGAATTTTTTATCCTTTAGAAAGAAATGAGAGAGAGGAATAAAGAAGCATATTTCATGCTCAGACAGAGGTGAAGACCCTCCTAAGCCCCCCTCTGGTCGCCTCATTAATGCACATGTGGTGGCCAAGGGCTAGGGAGCCCCAATTTTAGGCCCCCATAAACCCAAACACCCCTGAACAGCAGCTCCAAAGTGATAGGAGCTGAGCATGGGCTCAGGGATGATTTTGGCTCCTTCCCATACGCAGGGAAAGAGAGAAGAACTTGAGGAGCAAGGGGAAGGGCTAGGATGCCCCAAGGCTCCTGGGAGTTGACCCTGGGTTTCCCATCTTCCCACAGACCCACCGTACATCTCGGATGCCAAGAGCACTGGGGTGCCAGTGGGGCAGAAGGGGATCCTGCTGTGTGAAGCCTCTGCTGTCCCCTCCGCTGACTTCCAGTGGTACAAAGATGACAAGCGGTAAGAATTTGGGGGGAAAAACTGGGGGGCACACACTGTGACCGTGCTGCACCCAGTGCCAGCAGCTTTGGTTGGTAACCCTTGACACAAGTCTAGTTGGGATACCAAGGCAGGCCCCCCCAACAGCAGTGGGTTGTCTGGGGCAAATCCAGGCATTCCAGCAGGCAGCCAGCATCCACAGCCAGTATCTACTAAAAGCATTCCAGGGCTTCATATTGAACACTGTGGAAAATAGCTGAGGAGCATTTGGGAGAGGAGGGTTTTTCCAGGAGCCTCTTCCAGCCTTCATCAGGGCAGAATCGCTGCTGCCCCTGCCTTCTTTTGAAGGTTTCATGGTAAATCCAAGCTTGGGTGAAGCATAACAGGCAAGAGAATATTTGCAGCACAAATCCAAGCACTTAGGAGTGGATGAAACCTCTGTCATCTCTTTAAAAACTTCGGCCAGAAGGCAGCTCTTGGAAAAGCAAAAGAAATGTAGTGTTGATTTGCTGTGCCCCAGAGACAGCTTGTCCTGTTTTGGGGTGAAAGTCAGCCTTTTAGGTCAACCAGCAGCTCCTGTGTTCTGTCAAAGCAGCAGCACCGGGACATGGCTGGGGAATGAGGAGTGGTGCAGCACAGCTCAGAGTAGAGTCCCACTCTAGAGAAAATGCCTCTCCCTGACCCCAGGCAGTGTTTTTAACCCATTTTTGTGTTGTTTATCCCTGGAAAAACCAGAGGGGCCATTGTGGGGCCAAACACAAGACAAGCTACCCTGATCACTGATAAGGAGAGATGTTTTTTAGCCAAAAAAGATGCTCTAGAAGCTGGAAGGGAGGCTGGGCCCACCTGCCTTGCCTGGTTTTGGAGGAAAGGAGCAGCAGAGTGTACAAAGGGTAGGATGTTTGTGTGGCAGATGAAAGACTCTGCTCAGAAGTAGGTCAGATCACGAGGGCCTGTGGAGCAGGAGCAGGCTCAGTCTGGCAGGGACCTTAATGGGGATCCAGCTCCTCCTGTGAGGAATTAGCAAGTAGAAGAGCCACAGGAGTGGACAGGGACACCAGTTCAGGGAAGTCCAAGCACTTGGTTAATGCTTTAGCATATCTGTTGGCTGAGAAGCCTCCCCTGCCTTGGTGGGTGTCCATCGGGTCACTCATCAGGGATACGGAGGGGAGGGAAAAGGGAAAGAGGAAGGTGCAAGAAGGCATCCCACGGAGCAGGGGGGGGACTGAGGACACCAGAGGGAAGCCAGGCTCTTCTGTAGGGTGGGAATGAGCCTTTCTCAGGATCCCTCCTTGGGCATGGGAGCATCCCTCCCTCGGCACAGCATTTCCAAGCCCCAGTGCCATCCAGAGCCTTTGGTCAGCACAGGGATGGTGTGGGCTGGAAGCCGGAGACCCAGAAGAGCAGCATCCATCTCCCATATCTATCCCAATACCTTCCCTTCTCCCAGGCTCAGTGCCCCCACTTCAGGCACAACCAGGGTGGCTAATGGGGTGTGGAAAATAGTGAGGATTTCTCCTCCTGACACCATCCCCATTCCATTTTTCTACCAGGCTGGCTGAAGGACAGAAAGGGCTGAAAGTGGAGAACAAAGCCTTCTTCTCCAGACTGACTTTCTTCAACGTCTCCGAGCAGGACTATGGCAACTACACCTGTGTAGCCTCCAACCAGTTAGGGAACACCAATGCCAGCATGATCCTCTACGGTGAGTAGGGTTGAGGGAGCCAGCCAGGGAGGGGAAATGGCTTAATGGTGACACCACTGATGGGAGAGACGTGGGAAGGGTCTCCCTTGTCTTTGGGGGGAAACGTGTATTTGCTGATGATTCTTTCTGCCCTGGCATGTGGGTTGGAGGTTGTGGTGAGCTCAGGGAAAGTGGAAAGCCTCCAAACCTACCTCCTGATTCAGGTCCTGTGTCTCCCACCATTTAGAGGTGTTTGGCACCGTGTTTGGGATCCACCATCGATGCAAAGTTAGGATTTGGCTGCAGGTTTCCATTTTCTTGCTCTGATGAATACCTAGGAGAGCCTCTGTGTGAAGGCATCCTCTGATGTTGATGGGTGGGAGGGGAGATGCTTCTCAGGGTCATTGCTGCCTAATTCTCACCTGAGAATAAACAGGCCCCAGCTCTATCACCTTCCAGTCTGTGTTTTCTGCTCCTGCTGAGCAGCTATATCCTTATTGATGATGCCAGAGGGAGATGGGAATGTGTGGAGGGTAGGGCAGAGGACCAGGTTTGTAGCCTTGTCCCAGGATTGTTTTCCCTGCATGCCAGAGTTGGGATCAGAGCAATGCATCCCTCTGACACTGCTCAGGGCTGGGGAGGGCTGTGATGGATCAACACATTTGTCAGGACTCTTCAGGCAGCAGCAGAGCCAGAGCAGGGACTGTGCTCCCCAGATCCCTCTCGTGGCCATTGGGAGCATGGGGATATTTCCCTGCTGGGTTATGGGGTGTGTGGTTCTCACAGCCTTATGAGAGAAGTGGGGACTGGAGACCTCCATCCTCCCCCAGCATCACCCCAGTGTCGTCCTCCTCTTGCCACTTGCTTCTTCTGCCTTGTCATCTCCTTGCCTCTTATTATTGTATGATTGGAGGAGAGTGGAGCAGAGGGGTGGGTGAGTTTTCCTCATCCCCAAGCCCCTCAGGGGTGGCTCAGGGCAGGCTGTGCTCTCAGCCATGCCATGCACACTGGGATAGTGAGTCCAACCATACGTGTTGGATTCTTGAGGGTACTGGAGCAGTATGACATGTGGAGACCCTGGGAAGTGATGTCCATGTCTCACCATCCTTGGAGAGGGGCTGAATGTGGCCCAGGGGAACCCTAGGACAGGGAAGCAGGACAGGGAGCAGAGGCTGTCAGGCTTTTCCAGAGCTCACACTTCAGCTGTGGGATCAGGGTGGCACCACTGGACAGGCTGGTACTGGCATCTGTGTCAGGTTCCCCTGAGTTGTGACAGAGGAGTTCATCCCATCTTGGATGCTCAGATCCTTGCCCACAACCCCTCTATAGAGCTAACCTTGGATGTTAATGAGCCTAACACCCATTTGCTCCCCCCAAAAAGTCCATGCTGTACCTGATGAACATTTGCCTGCACTAAGCCTTCATTAGTGTTGCTTAGGAACAATCTCCATTCTCTTCCCCATCAGCCTTCCTGGTAATCCAATAACCCCATGTTTTAGGGATACCAACACTTCTGGCATTCCAGAGCCACCCAGGCCTGGCTCTATCCATGTTGCAGACATAGGATGGCTGTGCTGGGTGCCCAACGTAGCCTGAGCCCCATGTACACCCTTAGTTGTGACATTGTAGGTTTCCCTTGGGTTTATGAGGTTAAAATCTTAATTAGTAGGGGCACTCGGTTTGGCATCTGCAGATCCAGGCTGGATGAACAGCCCCAAAGTAAAGATGATACCTCCCTGCTGCTGAGCTCTTTGGTTTCAAAGCCATGAGTGATGGTTTGTGGGACTCATGCTGTGAAGGCAGTGTCAGGCAGAAGGCAGGGAAGCATCCCAAAACAGTCTATGACCCCCCCCTTAGCTTTGTCAGTCTGACTGTGAATCTCATCAGGGAACAAAATTGGAGTCTTTTGACCACCCTTAATTTCCACAAAGCCACATCGATTGAGTGATCTGTTCAGTCTTTATTAACTGAGTCCCCTTGGAGGGGGACGGCTCCCCAGGAGGACTGTGACACACAGGGGTCCCCCATCTCCTGGAGCAGGTCTCCCCAGCACCCCCAGGAACAACCCCCCTCCAATTACCAATGATGTGGTGGTTCCATGCATCACTCATCCCTAAGCAACCAGTGCCTTCAGTCAGGGGATTAATGTCTTTATTTATCTTAATGAAAGATAAGAGGGAAGTGGATGCAATGGCTGCGCTACCTGCGGCATGAGAAAAGTCTCTTCTGTGAGGTTTTGGGGAACAATTTTGTGAGTATTCCCCTTCTTCTGAAGCTGAGCGAGTGTTTTGGAGATTTTCCCCCCTCAAATGGAGTTTTAGTCCATACAGGTACCATGACAGGAGCCTTTTTGGGCTGTGGGAAAGGCTAATGTAGCGTTCATCTTTTAATCTTTTTTTTAATCTAATTTTTCAGGGAGGTCAACTCGTGCTTTATTTAACATGTAGCACTCGTTATTACAGACCTGCCACCTCATTCAGCGGCTCATTTGGTGCTGTCTGGGATGTGATGGAGTGTTCAGGGAAACTGCCTTGTTCTGTGGAGTTGGGGAAAAAACCAAGCCCTCTGTTTCTCCCCTGTCACGCAGTCCATGTCACTCCCAGAGGCTGCTGCCAGGCAGAAAATCCATTTGGGATGTTGCAGGGTTATTGAGAGGAGTGGGCCCCAAACCTGCAGGGGAGAGCTGAACCGTCTGAATCCCCCAAATTCCAGCCCCTGTCCTTTGCTTTCTGCTCAGGGTGCAACCACAGACTTTGCTAGGACTGGAGTCCCATATTCTGCTCCTCTCAGCTTCCCCCCCTGATGGGGGGGACTGTGGCCCCAGAGCATTGGGTGCAATTTGGGCAGCACATTCCACTTGCTACCCCATCTGCCTGTTTTCCCAGCCCCAGGTCAAGGGCAGGCTGAGGGAGCCTATACTTTCCATTGCCCTTTTGCCTTAACTTTCACTGTTCTTTAATTTTTAGAAGAGACAACTACTGCTCTGACACCCTGGAAAGGTCAGTAATTTGGGGCCCCCCGCAATGCCAGTGCTTCCCTCACTGTTTCCCCTGGGCCCCTCTGGTTCCCACCCCAGCTCATCTCGGTGGGAGCCACAGCACCCACAGCCCCGGTCTCCTGCCCAATCCCACTGCTTTCACTGGTGTAGGGATGAATTAGGGCTTTCTTAGCTGTCCCCCCATCCTGCCTCCTCTCTGCCAGCCTACTGTGCCTGTCTGGTGGTGGTCTGTGCCCTCTGCATGCCTGTCCCCATCCTGTGGTCTCCTGCTCCCTCTCCATCATCAGGGTAAAAGCAGGGATGTCTCTGTGCTTGGCTTTCCTAGTGCTGCTGCCTCAGTAGGTCTTTTGGCAGGTCATCTCACCTCTGGGATGCTTCCAGTGCCTTTTTCATGGGATGTGGTAGGGTTGGACAGGTGTTTGGTCCCCTCCCCAGAGTTATTCCTTGCCAGGGCAGCCGGCACTCTGCCGTGCAGTCTTATCCAGCCAACTGGCTTGGTGTTACCTTGATTTTGGGGTGGCTTCATTTGTGGTGCATTGAGCAGTCAGCCCTCGGGATGACCTGTAGATGTCGGAGGGCTGTGGAAGTAGTGCGTGAGGCCTGGATTTGGTGCCTGGATTTGGTGGGGTGTGAGGTGTCTGAGTGTGCTGCAGTGTTACTGGTGGGAGACCAGATAGTTAATGATGCTCAGTGCCCTGGTTGGGCTTTGAAGTGAGAGAACATGTCCTGGGGTTTCAAGAGCATGTGTGGGTCAGACCTTATGGGCAGCCTGGCTGCCTTCCTGAGGTCTTTTCCCAGGCTAGTCTTCCCCTGGCCCAACTATTTGGGGGGTTTTGGTGAAAGCCACTGGATCAGACACCTCCCACACCTTTTGCATGGTGAGCAATGAGCTCCTGACTCCCTATGATCCCCAAAGGTTTGGATGGGTCTGGCTCTTCTTGACCACCCTCCTCATCCCATCTCATTCTTCTCTTCTTGTGATGGTCCAGGCCCATGATGAGCCCCCCAGAGACTCTGGAGAGGTGCAAAACACCAAGTTCTCCATACAGTACTGCTGGTGATGTCTTTGGTGGGTGGGCACGTTGTTACTGTGCCCCCCAAAAGGAGACAAGTGGGGAACAGGGTGGTCACCCTGGGGTAGGCAAGAATGTGTTGAGCAAAAGCTGTCATGTCCCCTGCAAGTGTGGCTGGAAATTTGGACTAATTTGGAGGAAGGTGAAGGGGGCTGAGAGAGGTTAGATGCCAGTGATTCACAGGGGATGGCCTTGGAATGGAGACTTAGGGATGAAATATGACCACAGTGGGTCTTGTCCCAAAGACCGGGGAATGGGGATGGCTGTTGCCGTGCTCTTGAAGACAGTACAGGTGGAGGGGGATGCCTGGAAAGCTCTCACACACAGCAGTCTCACCACGTGCAACACCACCCAAAAATAGTGTGATTTGGTTGGTTTTATGATTTATTTCATGTTTTATAGTTTGGGTTTTTTTTTAATTGACTTTGTGAGTGACCATGAGGGCGTTTCTCTCCCTTCCTCAGGCCCCGGTGCAGTGCACGACGGGAACAATGGCGCGTGGCGACGAGGAGGCTGCCTGTGGCTCCTGCTCCTCCCACTGGCCCAACTTGCCCGCCAGTTTTGACCCGAGAGCCGGCCCGCGGAGTAGTGGCGGCAACGACCACGGCCAGCGAGAGCAAGCAGAAAGGAGAGGAAGAAGAAGAAGTATTCACTGTTTCCGAAAATAATCATAAGAATTGAGAGAGTATCCGGCCAGGCCACCTGGGGGAGGGGGAGAGAGGAAAAACAGCAAAAAAAAAAACCAAACCACAACGGGAATTTGGAAAGGAGAGAAGAGGGGAAACAATAATAATCCAAGGCTTCCTGCTGAAGATGCAACACGACTGAGTCTTTTTCTTTTCACCCTTTTTTTTTTGTCTCCCGCCCCTTTTTCTCCCCCTTTTCATTGTTCTCTGCCACGGGCCAGTGTGGAGGATGGATGGGGCCATTGGAGTATGGTGCTTCCCCCAAGGCCCCGTCCTTGTCACCGCCCCGCCCGCCTGCTCCCTCCCATGGGACCCTCCATCCAGACACTCCGGTTTTCTCCTTTGCCGATATTTCCCCGTCTTCTCATTGGACTGTGCTGCCATTTGTGTTTCAGAATATATATATATGTATATATCCATGTATACATATATATATATATGCATAGATATATAGATCTTCAACAGTTACCACGCCGCCACGAAGGGAAAGGGAGGAAAGAGACCGGCGTCGAGCCACGCTTTCATTGTACCATCCGCGGACATCGTGAATGATTAAGGGATTCTGAGTCATGGTTAATTTTATTAATTGTATTTTCTGATACGAGCCTAGAACTCTTAGTTCCTAAAAAACAGAAATGCAAAAAAAAAAAAAAAGAGGGGAAAAAAAGAAAAAAAAAAAGAAAAAAAAAAAAAAACCCAGAAGAGAGGGG
>WEIV01010205.1:97885-112867 GCA_013390005.1 Calyptomena viridis | reverse complement strand
CAAAGAAAAAAAAAAAAAAAAAAAAAAAAAAAAAAAAAAAAAAGAGGGGAAAACAAGAAAAAAAAAGAGGAAAAAAACAAACAATCCAGGAGAGAGGGGGAGCGAGCGGAGACAAGAAGTTTGTTTGCCGAGAAGGCGACCAGCCGAGGAGATTTGTGAGCCCGGCGAGGAAGAGGAGGAATCTGTATTGAAACCCCCCCAAACCGGCCCAAAAAGCGGTCGTCCGGACAGTTCCTGCTGAGGGCACGGGCGACGCTCACCACGCGTCAAGGCGGAGGGAGATGCTGAATCTTTTTATGGGATATATATATACAGNATGTGTGTGTGTGTGCGCGTGTGTGTGTATATATATATATATATATAAAAAAAACACAAATAAGGAAAAGAAGGTGAAGCAACCGGCTCCTGGCCAAGCCCTCTGCCGAGATGTGGGACTGGTCGACTTGCCGTCTGTTTCGGCAGAGGTTCTCTCCTGTGGTCGGTTTTCCTCCTTCAATTTCCTTTCCTTCCCTGCGGCGGGGGGCACGCGGGGGGCCTGGGCGCGGGCAGGCGGGTGGCGAGGGGGCTCTCTCTGCCTATCCATTAAAACGATTGTTCCATGTGGCCGCTCCGTCTGGTTGTGGTGCTCATTGCTGCGAGGGCCAGGGCTGCCCCGCGTTCTCCCCTCATGCCACCAGGAATGGGGAGGGGCGTGGGGAGGGATGCTGGAGCGGGGGTGACAGGTGGGATCACAAGTCATCACAATGGGCCAGGAGAGCATTGGAAAGATGGCACCTGGACCTCACCGGTGAGCCCGGCGGGAATGCTGTCACAGGTAAGACTTGGGTGAGTAGATGGAAGGATGTGAGGCACAGCTCTGCCCTATTCCCTCGCTCAGGACCCTGCTCAGTGTCCCAAAGCTCACCGTGTGGCTCTCTGCTCCAGCAGCACAGCGTTGCAGGGATGCTCGTGGAGCAGCCGAAGCTAATCCTGTGTGGGAAGGAGACAAACAGCAATGTGAGGTGGGTGTAGGAAAGCAGGTCCTCCATGAAACACTGTACAGGTGAAGCCCAGCAGCATGGAGTTTGGGTGTAGATGCAACTTGCTGTCTGTGGAAGCTTGTCTTGGTTGGTGTCTTGGTTTTTTGGTGGTGTGCAGGTTGCTTAGAGTGTTTGGTCCTTGGCCTCGGCTGTAGCCTCTGGAGTGTTGGCTTCTTCAAAGCAGCTAGCACATTTGTAGATCAGAAGTTGATTGTCATCAATGGCAGGACAGTTTTGTGTGCTTTTTTTCATTTCTTGACCCTACAATAGTTTGTGTAACCCAAGAGATGAGCACAGAGAGACTGAAAGGGATGGGAAGAAGTTGCCTGGGGGTTTGACATGCAGTGCTTGAGCAATACCAGTGTGGGGTAAGGGAAGAACCATGCTCAGGCTTTGTGGGACATCCCAAGTAAGGGACAGGGTACAGAGAGTGTGAGGACAGAACAGCTGGGCACAGGCAGCAGGGACAGGATGGCAGAGAAGTTGATGTTGGTCTTTGTGCAGGTTCTTGGGACTCCCAGGCCGGGCCAGCCGGCCACAGTAGAGCAAACCTGGCAGGAGAAGCAGTGCTGCAGATGCTTGGAGGACACGGGGAGGGAGTATGGAGGTAACAAGGCTCCTTCCCTCACCTCCTCCCTGTAACTTTTTTGGTGTTCTAGGTGAGAGATCAAGGAGTGTCCAGTGCCAGAGTAGCAGAAAAAGAGGAAGTTAGGCAGCTCAATGGATGTGTTTATGTATTAATTCATTGGCATCGGTAAGAGTGTCTCGTGGTGGTGAGGAGGGATGGAAATCATGGCCCCCAATATGCCCTACATCTCTCTGGATATAGCAGCTGAGGTCCTTGTCCTTAGGTACAGGTTGGGCATTGCTGAGGGCCATGAAGAAACATACCCCTCAAACCAGGAAAGGGAGATGGGGTTATCCCATGGCCACAGTGGAAAGGGGCTGCATTTCCTCCCTGGTGCTCTGCAATGGAGACAGTGCAGACACGGCATTGGGATGTGCCATGAGCTGGAGTGTTTGGGCATCTCTAGATGTTTCTCTCCAGTGGAGGCAAGCCCAGCACTGAGTACCCACCCATAAGATAGGAAGCATTCAGGAGGCCTGGATTGTGGCAGGATCCCCAGGGGCCACATACAAGGGGCGAGCATTGCTTTGTGGCACCTGTAGTTGGATGGCATCAGCTCTGGCTCCCTGATAGGTTGTTTTTGTCAGAAGAGGCTCAAAGCTGAGAGTTTCCTATGGTGGTCACCCATGCTTGATTCACTGCAGGTAACACTGAAAACAGGCAGGGTCATTTGTCCCTTGTGGATCCCTCTCCTGAGAGGCCATTGGGTTTTAGGGAGCACTTACCTTTCTACTGGGGTTACTTGAGGGGGACAGCAGAGGTGGTAATGATGTGCGACGTCACAGCAGCTCGTAGCAGTGCTGGGATGGAGCTGGTTTGCTCAGCAGGGCAGCGTGTTGTGGAGTTCAGGGATAAACTCTTGGGATTGGGCTTTTCATTCCCACATCGAGGAAGGTGAAGGGACATCTCAAAGCAAGTGAGTGAGACTCTGATGGGTCTCACAGAGAACCACAGCCCCAGTCTCCTGGCAGCAGGTCCCACATTAGAGGAGCTTACTGAATGTTTTCTCACAGTTGATGTGGTGGAAAGTTGGAGAAAGTTCATGGTGGAACAAAATTCCCTAGGAGTGGTGGGCCCAGGTAAAGCAGGGGTCTTTAGGATGGGGTTACAGCCATGTCAGGAAGATGTTGAGGGTTGTGGCTCCTTCTGCCCCTGGTTCTTGCTGTCTTTGTCCTTTGATGAAGACGTGGTCTGTGTCACACGCTGTCAGATCACAACAGAAGCAAACCACCCTTTGGAGTGCATTGTCCACAGAGGTGTCCCTTCATGGGGTGGGTTACGAGACGATGGAGAAGATGCTGGAATTGACTCAGCCATGGAAAAGAGGCCCCTGGTCACGCTGCTTCTGCTGAATGTAGGTGAGTGATGAGAGCAAAGACAGTCCTTACCCTGCAGGGGCTCCATCAACAGGTATGTGCTCATTGGCAGACAGAGGATGGAGATGGGTGGGACCCAGGACCCACTGGTGGATTCCCAGGGGAGATGCATGGATGGGGTGAGGGATGGCTCAGACAGCAGGGGGCCCCCAGTTGTGGGGCTCAAAGCATCACCATCACGGGACATTCAAAACAGGGTCCAAACAAGTGTTGTGTGACGCTACAGGAGTGGTGGAGGTCCCAGGCCTTTGGGAGCCCTCCTGGCTCAGTGCAGTAGATGCCAAGCACCACGTCCCTCCCTGGGGTGAGCGGGGTCCGTGAAGCAAAGCCCCGAAGGTACAAAGTTCGTCAAACTTTATTGATACACTGCACAATCACAACCATCTCTTATTCTTGCCGAATTAGAAAAGGTTACAACTACAATGTAACATGCACAAATCTCAGGTAGTATAGCCACCCTTGGAATACAATGATCGACAGAAACTCAAGACCGGCCATCGTGGCCATCAGCAGGAGAGACCCAGGAGCCACACTGCCCCCACCCTGGGCACCCGGCCACCCCGGGGCATCCAAACATGGAGAGCAGTGGTCACAAAGGGGTCTGACACCCAGCATGGGCGGCCTCAGACAGCCAACACGTTCCTCACAATGGCACGTTACATGGCACGAGAAAGTCGAATGCCGTCCCGGCAAAGGACAGGGGAGCCCACCCGACCTGGGGAGGAGGAGGATGCGAGGGGGCAGCCCTGGTGCCAGGTCCACCAGCCCCAGTGTGCGTCGTGGCGTCTCGTCGTTGCTGCCGCCACTGATATGCCCTGACCTCTGGCCCTGTGATTCTGCAGTATTTCTGCTCCAGGGACAGAGAAATTTGGGGCTGACCCAGGAAGGGGCACAGGGAGGTGGCAAGGGGATTGTTGTGGGGTAGTGCAGACCATTGAAGGCATCAGGGAGTCTCCTGTACCAAAGGGTACATTTGGAGCGGGCACATGGGGAAGGGTGTGCATGTTGCTGGCTGAAGACAGTGCCATCCACGCTCAGTAAACAAGCCTGGGGCCATGAGAGAGGACCCAGCTGCCGATGCCACCTTCCTGGGATGCCGGTGGAGATGTAGAGCAGCACCGCAGGGACCGCAGGACGCGGACTCACCCAGTCAGTGCCGGATCCTCGTCCATCAGGTAACTCAGTGTGTCAGGGCAGCCCCCTGCCTCGGGCCTGGGTTTTTTTGCCAATCAGCCATGGTACATGTTGAACATCCAGGATGAGGGGGTAGGAGCATCCATTGAGATTTTGTAACAGGTCCAGGCCAGCCCGTTGAGCGCAGGGATGAGGAGAGGGGATGGCTGCATAGAGGATGGGGTGGTGACCCATCATGGCCTCTGGCTCGGGGTGTTTTTTCCTATCTTGTGTGCCAAGGATTGTCACCTCCTCACAGCCACAGAAAGCAGGAGGTTTGGGCAGCAGCAGAGTTTGCACGGGGAAGACGGCGTGTGCACAGCCGTTGCTCTTAAGTCATCTCACTTATGGAGGGAGAAGGAAGGGACAAGGCACGGGGAGGTGGAGGGTTGGGACAGGGGATGGTCCATGTGCTTGCTCAGTGCCTTGCTGTAGTCAAATCTCCCTGTCACAGGAATAAGGTCTGGTGCCACACGTGACTTTTCAGGGGCAGGATGGGAGTGTTCATCCCCAGACTGTGACCCCAGAGTGTTCTTGGGTGGCCATGGAGCATCAGGAAGGCTCAGGGCTGCCACAACGTACCAGGTGAGGGGGACCATGGTGCACGGTGCCATGAGGAGCACAATTCCATATACAGAGAAGGCTCAGGGCTGCCACATTGTACCAGGCAAGGTACATGGTGCCATCAGGAGCACAATTCCACATGCAGGGAGGTGACATGGCCACCAACTCAGGCAGCTCCCAGGGTGGCTGGAAGGAGCAGACTGGGTGCATCCATTTCAGTGTCACAGGTATGTCACAGCAGGGAGGATCAGAGCCATCCTTGTCCCTGCTGTGCCAGCACAGCAAATTGACAGAGCCTGAGCCACCTCCACAGGGGCAAAAATGCATCAGAGACTTTCCTTGGGCAGGGGCACATGATGGACATGAGAGAAGGCAGAGTGAGGACATTGCAGCTCAGGGCCCTCAGAGAGGCAGAGATGCGGACGGTCACAAGTATCAGAGCTGCAGCAAAAGGGCCTGGTCACCTGGTGTTTCGTTGTGTCGTTCAGAGCCTCTGCCTCACGTTGGTATGTGCTTTTGATGTGCAGGTTAGAAAGTGCTTGGAAAACAAGCCCAGAGGAACCTCCTCAAAAAGTGCTGGCAGCGCATCAGGGCACAGGGCAGCCCCTGCCATTGGGGGCAGCAGCAAGAGCAGGCAGGGGTCTGGAGCAAGAAGGGGTGACGGCCTGGCTGTCCAATGCAGCAGGAAGGCTCTGGTCCCTGGGGCATCCCCAGGGCTCACATTCCCAGGAGAGCAGCCTTGTGCCTTCAGGAGGTGAGGGGGTTTGTTGGGAAGCAGAGGGGTACGATGTTAGATGGGAGAAAGAGTAGTGGGAACTGCATGACCTTTGAAGGACAACTGATTGTGTTGGGTGACCCTTTCTGAAAGGGCCAGAGAGTGTCATGTCAGCAGCAGAGGCAGATGAGGGGGGCCAGTGACATCGGGGTGCTTCGGGAGGAGCTTTGGCGACGAGAACTGACATTCAGGACCGAGAGGGCTGAAGGCAGAGCCAGGGGGCTTCAACCTTGGGGTCTTTTTGGGCATAGGCGGCTTGGCGAGACGACGAGACGGGACATCCCCGGTGAAGGCTCTGGGTGGCACCCGCCCCGACAGCTCCATGCCCCTTGCCTTGGAGATGAGGCAGCCACGGGGAGCACCATCCGTGCCGGGCCACATCCCTGGGGCGGCGGTGACGGGTGACAGTCTGGTGGCACGTGGTGGGGTCTGTACAGCGTAACCGGCGGCGAGAACGATCCCGGCACGTGGGAGACGGGGCCATCCTCGGACGCTCGGCACCGCCGCCCGTCCTCCGGCGCATCGCCCGTCCCGCGGAGAGGAGTCCCCGGGCGGCGCGGCGGGCAGAACCCACGGCNTTATCAAAAGTCGAGGAGGAGGCGAGCAAGGAGGGTGGCCCAGAGGCAGAGGCCGGCAGCCACCCGGGATGCCGCGTTGCCGCCGTCGTGCACTGCTCCAGGCCCTGCACAGGGGAGAGAAGAAAAAAAAGACAAAGGATGGTGTGAAGGTCAGTGGTGAGATAATGTGAGACCTTTCCACTATCCCTGCAGTTCCCCAGCCCCATCACATCCCACCCCCGACAGCTGACATGGGGTGTTGTGTTCCCGCTTTGAGGGGTGGTGGTGTTGGCTGGTTGGTTGGTTGGTTCATTGGTTGGAGTGTTGTTGGTGTTGAGGAGGAGTTGAGGAGGAAGGCAAAGAACTTGAGGAATCTTTAGGGGATCCTTTTTTCAGGAGGAGGAGGAGGATACCCTGGGCAAGTGCAGTCCAGCCCCACAATGTTTGGAAGTTGACCTCCCTGGAAGGTCCTGGTGCAAACAGCCATGTGAGAGCCACTGGGATTGGAGGCTCAGTGGTCAGGAGGGGCACAACTTGTGATCAGGAATAAAGGACTGTTGTCACAGGAGATGGCACTGTCCAGATGTGGACTCTCAGGTACACAGGTGCATTTTGGTGTTGGGTCACTGGGGGTTTCTTGGCAGGCAGGCCAGGCAGGGAGGAGGCTGGTCATCCAGGTTTATGGCTGGAGCAGAAGCTCGTTGCACGTTGTTGGATGAGGGCTGTTATTTGGGAAAGATTTGGGCAGCAGTCAGGGTGTCCAGGGGCCAGTCAGGATGAGATGAGAAAGGCAGGCAGACTGAAGGAAGCACTCTCTATGCCTGAACTCCCTATGCCTGGGGAGAGGCATTTTGGGAAGTTGCAGGCCTGATCTCCAGTAGTGGAATTCTGAAAGGGAAGAAATAGAGAAAAAAGTGCTGAGCTGTCTTGGCATCAAAACTCAGGGCACAGATGAATTGTAAAGTTAATGGGATTTTTATCCAATTATGAATATGCTCTCAAGCCTGTAGGCAGCCACCTGGAATGGGTTCATCATAGAGTCATGGAACGGTTTGGGTTAGAAGGGACATTAAAAGCCATCCAGTTCCACCCCCTGCCACGGGCAGGGACACCTTCCACTATCCCAGGTTGCTCCAAGCCCTGTCCAACCTGGCCTTGGACACTTCCAGGGATGGGGCAGCCACAGCTTCTCTGGGCACCCTGTGCCAGGACCTCACCACCCTCACAGAGAAGAATTTCTTCCCAATATCCAATCTAAAGCCCCCCTCTTTCAGTTTAAATTCATTCCCCCTTATCACTCTATGCCCTTGTCTAAAGTGCCTCCCCAGCTCTCTTTTAGCCTCTTCCAACTGCAATCATTTTCTGATTCTATAAAATCATATCCAGTTACACTAAATTCTGCAGGATGGTGTCATTCCTTGTCTTTTTAGCTACTGATTTTTTTTGTGAGCATTTATCTTATTTCAGGAAGAGGCAAAGGAGAGCCCAGGATGTTAAACCCAAGCCCTGCCAGAAGGTAAAGAAAATGATGGGAAGATTGAGTGATGAGCAAGAAGTTGTGTCATGCCCATGCTCAGACACAATTGATTGTAAGAGCACATGATAATACAAGAGGGGTAGAACTGCTCTGCCATAATCACACATTTCCTTGCTGAATAGACCTTGTGATATGAAAGGTGGAACCCCCAGCTATTTGTTAGAGGCAAGGAGAGCCTTGCAGGTAGAATGGAAAAGGCTTTTGATCTTGGTTTTCCCTCAGATCTGTTGCTGGTCCCTCTTCATTTTTTTCGTCCCCTCAAACAAATGGCAGGACATTATCCAAATCTATAAAAATAGTGCAAATCTTCGCAGACTTAATATTAAATGCTGCTTAGACTTAACCTTTTATATATTTACGCCTGCCCAAATCCTGCTAAATCTGTACCTTTCTCTAACAGTTTATCTGTGTCTGTATCTATAGATGTGGATTTTTAATGTGTGACTAATTCATGCTACGATTTTCTAGTTCACAGGTCTGCACTGGTTATTGGCTTTGATTTAATGATGCTTTTTAAAAATCTCATAATCTATCCTAAAGCAATCACATTCTGGTTGAGTTGGAGAGTTCCCAAATAGATAAGTCAGAGAGGAAATAAACTGAAATATTGGGTCATAACTAGGAAAAAAACCTCAAACAAATATTTTCTCTTAACCGTTTTCTTTTCTGAGAAAGAATTTATTCTCGTGTCAGATAGCTTGGCCTTGTAAAGATTGTAAAGATCTTCTATGGAAGAGACAAGCATAAAGATACAGGGACAAAATAAAGCAGCAATTAGATACGATCATGAAATCTAGGCAGATGTTTCATTTCTTCACATGCCTGTGCCTCTGGTGTGTCCTGTGAATGGCCACACTAGATGGGAAGAGGATGGCTCCCACCAGGACAGGGAGAGGAACTCAGGAGCTCAGCTGAGCTTCCCAGCAAGTATTTTTGCTCTGCTTTGCTAAACCCCTGTGCCTGGGCATTGAGGTCTGAGTGCACCTGGATTCTGGCTGCCCCTACACAGATTATTTACTATTCCAGTTATTTATTGTTGCTGTATTTTTCTTCTTTTATGATTTATTTTGCATCCTCTTTCCTGGCCTTTTCCTTCCTTCTCCACAAGGCAACTTCAGATTTTGAGACCTTGACTTAAGAAGTATTTAGAACTTCTCTCTCACTGCTTTCCATTTTCAGGACTCGTGACAAATGGGAAGGGAACACGCCCATACCCACAGTGCTGCTGGAGCCCCTCTTTCCAAGAGAGTTCAGGAAAAGGCAGCAGCTGCTCTCCACTTCTCATGGTCCACAACAGCAATTAGTGAGAGACAGTCTGTCCAACTATTTGTGTCTGAGGACATAAGGAAGTCTTAGGGACCTGCTGGGGGGAAGCCTAACTAGTGACTCATGTCTGAGGGTATGTGTGTCTAGAGTTAAATCTTGGCAGCCTCCCAAGGATGAGATTTTCCTGACATTTTCCCTCAGGTAAACACATGGTCCTTCAAGAAGGACTGTCTTTACACACTGCGGAGGGGTTGGAATAGATGACCTTTAAAAGGTCCCTTCCAACTCAAGCTATGATTCTATAATTATAAGACCCCAACAGGGATGTTAGAACAAAGTAAGGGAGCCAAAGTGGTGGCCTCTTGCACATAAAAAGGAGAGACAAGTTAATCAAGATCTAAGGCTTGTCACAAACACAGAACCAGGAACACTAAGGTAATGTGAACAGTGACTGTAGGTAAGCATTTTATAGCATGAATATATATATATATTTTTTTTTGGTAGCACAGTCAGGAATTGGTGTTGTATGAAATAATTAAGAAAAACATACATGAAATAAGCAGCACAAAGAGGAAGAACTCAGCACATCTGAAATACAGGGAACAAGTGGGAATTAAGTGGGAAAGAGAGAAAAAAATCCATGTATAGTAGGTACAGAAGGTGATAGCTGAAACAAAAGTCACCCCACAGGATAACAAGGAACATGTTGGGAAAACCCCCACAAAACAAAGTGAAGAGGTGAGTTGTCTCCTGTCTTTTCACAGCAAGAAGACAGATAAATACTGGTGAAAAAAAGAGATCTCCTACTTCAGCTCTGGCTTCCAACACCAAGAAATGAAGGAAGCTCTTCCTCCTCACCTCCAAAGCTTCCCAAACCACAGCCCACGGCACAACTGCCACCCCTCATGTACCAGTGCTCCCCTGTTTGAGACTTGTGGCTAATTTAGGCTAAGTTTATTAAAATCTCATCATTTACCTGTGTATTGATGATGACTAAAGCCTAACCCTGGGTGATGTGTGCTGTTCTCAATCCAGTAAAGCTTTGTTTAAAGTTTCAAACTGTGTTTGTGTCTTTTAAACATCTCACCAAACCTTCAGGTGCTATAGGTGAAGGTTGGTGTGGACAGAGGGGCACAGAGGCAAAAGAGACAGCTTTGTTCTACTCCAAGTGCTCAGTATCTGTATCTCCTCCAAATAAAACTGGAGGCAGGAGGAGCTCCTGTGCAGACAAACCCAGAGGTGCTGGTGCACACAGGACATGGAGTCAGGGGGCGAGGGGAGGTCCAGGGAGCCCATCACAGGCAACTCATGGTGACAAAGGAACTCAAAGTCACCAGGGAAGTTGGGTGAGGGTGGGACTGAGATGCAGAGCCCCTCTGGCACCCAGGAGTGACAGAGCAATGGAACATGGGGGCTCCTTGGGATGAAACACAACAGAAGGAATTGTGACATGGACACAAGGTCAAGGTCAAACTGCAGTAAGTGCTCCGGAGACACCCTAAATGCAACTTGGATGAATTCAATGAAGTTCCTGGAGATGGAGCTTGACTTTGCATATCCCCAGTAGCCTATAGTAAACCCAAATGTTAATTGATTGACCTATAGTAACCCAATTACCTATAGTAACCCCAAAATGCTCTTTAGAATGACCTAGAGTAACCCCAAAGTTCTGTTTAGGGAGCAAGTTTGACCTATAGTAACCCCAATGACCAACAAATGACCTATAGTAACCCCAATGACCCACAAATGACCTATAGTACCCCCAAAATGCTCTTTAGAATGACCTAGCGTAACCCCAAAGTTCTCTTTAGGGAGCACTTTTGACCTCTAGTAACCCCAATGACCCAAAATAACCCCAAAACGCTCTTTAGAATGACCTAGCGTAACCCCAAAGTTCTCTTTAGGGAGCACTTTTGACCTGTAGTAACCCAAATGACCCACAGTAACCCCAAAATGCTCTTTAGCATGATGTAGAGTAACCCCAAAGTTCCCTTTAGGGAGAAATTTTGACCCAATGTAACCCAAATGACCCACAGTAACCCCAAAATGCTAGTTGGTTGACCCAAAGTAAGCCTTGTGGCCTAAAGTAACACTTGAAGTGCTCTGTAAAGCTGGACTTTGACCTCAACTAACCCAAACCAATTAGCATGTTGGCTCATTAGGGTTAATTGAGGTCAAACTGACTCTCTACAGAGCACTTCAGGGTTACTTGAGGTCAAACTTCTAGCATTTTTGGGGTTACTATAGGTCATTGAGGTTACTAGGGGTCAACCATCTGTCATTTTGGGGTTACTTTGGGTCATTGGGGTTACTAGAAGTCAAAAGTGCTCCCTAAAGAGAACTTTGGGGTTACTCTAGGTCATTCTAAAGGGCATTTTGGGGTTACTAGAGGTCATTGGGGTTACTTTGGGTCATTGGGGTTACTAGAGGTCAAAAGTGCTCCCTAAAAAGAACTTTGGGGTTACTCTAGGTCATTCTAAAGAGCATTTTGGGGTTACTAGAGGTCATTTGGGTTACTTTGGGTCATTGGGGTTACTAGAGGTCAAAAGTGCTCCCCAAAGAGAACTTTGGGGTTACTCTAGGTCATTCTAAAGAGCATTTTGGGGTTATTTTGGGTCATTGGGGTTACTGTAGGTCAAACAATTAGGATTTTGTGGTTACTATAGGTTATTGGGCTGCTCAACATCAAGCTCACTCTGTACAGAGCATTTTTGGGTTATTTTAGGTTATTGGTCACCCTTGGAAGTATATTGTTGACCATGGTAGGCATCATCCTATGGAAAAATTTTCATTTGCTGGAAAACATCTGAGTTTCAAGACAATAAAAAACTTCTATGTAAGATCCAGATTTAAAATACGTTTAATGAGCGCTGTGAATTTTGTGAAATTTTTTTCTCTGTGAAACTGATTTTTAATTTCTACTTGTCTTCCCCAGCTGAACTCAATAACATTTTAACTTATATTTCATTATTTTATTTTCATTTTATTGGTTAAGGAGAGCTGTATCCAGAGAAGAATAATGGTTCTGGCTCTCTCCATGGTTGACTTCCAAATGGATCTCTCTTGAGACTGCAGCTGGAGATAATCAGGACTTCCTCAGTGGAAAACTATGGATTTTTCCTCTATCATCTTTCCATATCAAGATTCTGTGACTGACTCAGAAGAGAAAGCTCTGGAGAGACCTTAGAGGTCCTCCTAAAGAGGCAACAAAGAAGCAGGAACAGTTATCTCTCTCCAGCTCCTTTGGAGCCACTTTAGGCACTGGAAGAAGCTCTAAGCTCTCCCCAGAGACTTCTCTCCTCCAGGCTGAACACCCCCAGCTCTTCCAGCCTGTCTCCAGAGTTGCTAATTCCTGAGAGGTGTTTGGAGCAGAAGATGCTGAGGGGAGGGATGGCCCAGCCCAGGGAGCCACTAAAAACCTGGACACTGCTCTGCCCTGCTCCCACCAATGGACCTCTGCCCTGCTCCCACCCAAAGCATTCACACAGTGTGTCCCAGTTAATTAACAGGAAAAAATAACTTTATTATTGACCAGAAAGCCTTTGTAACTCTCCACCCAACAAGTCTTCTCTCCCCTCCACTCCTCCCAGCCGGGCTGGCTGTGGCACCACGTTGCAGGTGTGAGAACCACCAACCTGTCAACAAGCTTCTAAAATAACCCTGGGGATTGCAATTCCTCAGGGTCTTTGGCAGTACCTTTGGAGCTTACGCATTTCAGACTTTTTGTGAGGTATTAATAATGGCAGATGGCAACTTGCAGAATGATGAAATGAGGTGTGAGCTGCTCCCTTGACCCCAAAAGCAGTGCTGGTGGCAGACACAAAAGAGCTTTTGCTTCTGCCCTTCAACGTTCCTGTAACGCACAGAAATAGATGTGGGATAATTACTTTCTCTCCTGTACAAAAAGACTTGGTTCAGATTTAAACTCCCTGAAAACAGCACTGTCTCCTTCTTCTCTCCTCACTGATTTCCACTTGTAATATCTCATATTCCACTTGTAGTATCTCATAGGTTTGCCCATTTATGGGTTTGTGTGCACAAATAAACACACAAACACATTCAAACCACTGACACTGCACAGCAAGAGGCAAACAGGACAAAGATGCTATTTCTTACCTCTTTTTTTTTTGCATAAATTTTGCATTGATTCTAGTTTTTGGCAAAACTCCAATCATTCGTAGTGAGGAAGTTGTGGCTACCCCATCCCTGGAAGTGTCCAAGGCCAGGTTGGAGCAACCTGGGATAGTGGAAGGTGTCCCTGCCCAGGGCAGGGGGTGGAATGAGATGAGCTCCAACACAAACCAATCTGTGATTCTATGACTAGTGTTTTAAGTGTTTTAAATCAAATGTTCTCTTAAATATTGAATCAGAGCTCTTATTCTTAAAGACATAATTGCTTTCCCTTGCTTTTATGTATTTAGTCTGAAGCTGCTGATTCTTAAGAGAGTGCACAATAAAGCATGAAAAGATTTTATCTATTCCCTAAAATAATTGGTTTAAATCACATCTAACCACTTAACTCATATTCAGTTAACTCACCTAAATCATCAATCACAGATATTACAGACTAGAAATAAGCGCACAAGCACTGAAAAAATGCTGATGGCATCTTTAATAAAACATCTGTATCCCTCTTTATTCCAAGATACCTTCAATGGAAAGGACTAATAAGAGGTCCAAGAGCTCCCATTTTGGAATGGAAGCTTGGGGGGATTTCACCTGGTGACTGAGGGACACACTGCACTTGAAAGAGATATAAAGGACCAGGTTTGGGTGGGGTTTTCCCCCTATCTCTAGATACTGGTAGCAAGTATAAAATACAACATGCTCATCAAAAAGTCAGCCCAGACACTAAATCTTTAACAGATTTCCAACCACTCGTGCTCCCCTCCCCTTTGGCAAAGGCTGGGAGAGACTGTCCAAGAAACACCACGCACATTACCCAAATAGAAGCTCCCCACATAGCCCATCTTTTCCACTCTTCCCTGTGTTTCCAAGAAGCTGCAGTTTGACTGACAAGCTGTTGAATTTCACAACATGTTCACAAAATGAAAAAAGCGCAATCCTTGAGGAGGGATAGAATCCCACCTGCTTTAATTCCTCCCTGAGCCCACTCCATGGCCTGCTCCTCACTGCTCCAGTGTTTCACTCAATACACACTTAGGAGATGAGGGAAGAATGGAATATGAAAAACCCTTTTTCTCCATTAAAAGTTATGAAATTAAAATAGCTTTAGGTATCCTGAGTGTTCACACAGCAATATCCAAAGATGTGCCAATATCTTTTGAAAAACAAATTTAAGCTTCAGTCCTGGTGCAGGTAAATAATTACATGAAAACAAATGGAATATTTTAACTTTTCCTTCCTATTCTTTTTCTTGCTGTCTCAGTAATAAATATTTCCCTCATCTTCCTTATATGAAACAAGGAGTAGACAAATACTAGTTTTCCAAGGAATATACCATTACTAACAGGAGTTACTACAGGGCAGGGAGGTTGGTTAAACTTGGCCTCAGGATTGTGTTCCTGCATCTCATTTTTTATGGATATTTGTTTTTTTTAATATCCTTGCTTTGCCAGCTATGGAATCACCTCTAATGTATTTCACTTTAGCTTGCTGGACCTATTTCAGGGATTAATTTATTAAAACAAGGTGAAAATTTGTTTTCTCTGCATGTTAGGATTAATTAATAATCTGTATGAGAGGATTGCTGTGCTGTCAGAGGAGGGGTGTGTAGAGAGCAACACTAACTGCTGAGAGAAGGGAAAATGCCTGAAAACAGATGATGTCACAAAAAAAGGTAACAGGACAAAGCTCTGCTTATCCATAGCATGGAACCAAATCAAAAATCCCTAATCCAGTCCCCTTCTGAACAGAAGGAGTTACCTGTACTGAAACTTCTTCTCTAGTCTGGTTTTGAGTCATGGAAATAGGCCAGACTTAGGTGATGTTACTGTGTCTCATATCAGAGAGAGAGAGCAAGAGTAAGAGGGCCAGCAGGACAGGGAAACAGAAAAAATGGATATTAGGAAAACTGGATTGGAAATTTAATTTACTTATTTCTGTATTAAAATAATGAATACAATA
>WEIV01010205.1:370-95270 GCA_013390005.1 Calyptomena viridis | reverse complement strand
GGGGCCTCGGTGGGGGAATGGTTGAACTTGATCTAAGACACCTTTTCCAACCCAAATGATTCAAGGATGCTGTGGAAGGAGAAGCTGACTGACACAAACTCAAGGCCTCGAGATCACCACTGTCACCTGGAGAGCTCTGCCACCTTCCTGCCCCACACCACCCCTTGCTCTCCAACAACCTCCCAGCACATCCCTACCCCCTCACAAATCCCACATCCACTGTGGGCACTGCCATCCTCACACAGTACCCTTGGTGATGGGAGTGGTGAGGGAGAGATGGGAATGTGGGGTGAGCAGCCTTTGGGTCTGACCCTCCCACCATTGCAAGGCTACTGCACACACCAGCCCAGGATGGACGACAACTCACACCAGATCCCAGCCCAGCAGAACCCGACCGGCCTGTACAGCAGGATAGAGCACAACAGAGAGGGACACAACAGACCAGCCTGTGTCAGAATTCACCTGGATGACTGAAACACGAGAGAACAGACCAGAAGGAGAGGGAAATGAAACCCAGAGCCTCAACCCAGAGAGATTAAATCAGGGCAGGGGGGAGGAGAACTGATCAGAAGAGAAAGGACTGGGTCAGCCCTGAACCAAACACCACAGAATAGCAGACACCAGACTCAAATACAACCACACAGAACAGAACCGCCCTTGGATCACAACAGCCCCCTTGACTTGCCAGGATGCCACAGGGACATGCCACATGTCACATCACTCTCTCTGATGACAGAAGTCCAGTCCACCACCCCTCAAACACCTTCTTGACCTCACCACCAGAGCATGAAGCCAACACTTACTGTGGCTGACATCACCCATCCTGCTACTGCCAGTACAACAAGCTCACTGTTGGCAGTTCCACCAGTATAAAACATGGGAAAAACCCCACACTATGCACCCAGAGCACATGCTCACCTGGCCTGGGCCTCCTCCTCACCTTTGTGATCCAGAGATGTCATGGCTCAGCTGATTGTTGGACAACTCTGCTGTGCACCCTGCATTGGGCTGATATAGATCTCATCTTCTGAGGCATCCTCTTGGTAGGACCTTGCTGCTCAGGGTTTGTGCCATTTGGCACCTCGATGGACCAGGAACATCAAATATGACCAGCTCTGCTCCACCGCTCCATCACTGGCCATCTGCCACCTTCTTCCTCCTCTTCATCCTCCTCCTCTTCTTCATTTGTCTCCTCTCTAAAGTCTTCTCTTCACCCTCCTTCTCTTATTCCTCCTCCTTGCCTCACCTCACTGCAAAAAAAACTGGCACCTACCATACAGGATGATGCTGGCGTTGGTGTTGCCCAGCTTGTTTGTGGCCACGCACGTGTAGTTGCCATAGTCCTTCTCCGAGACGTTGAAGAAGGTCAGTGTGGACAGGCGGCCCTTGCTCTCGATCCGCACGCCCTCCAGCCCGTTTGCTAACCTGTGGGGAAATGTGGGTCACGATGCTGAAAGCACTGGGCTGGGGCTCTGTGATGTGTTTTGCCCCCTCCCTGGGCACCCCTTTGCTTCCCACCAGGCAAAAGCAGTACACAGAATCACAGAATATGCTGAGTTGGAAAGGGCCCACAAGGATCACTGAGTCCAATGCTCAGCCCTGCACAGGCCCATCCCTAAGTGTCACACCACATGCATTAGAGTATCATCCAAATACTCCTTGAACTCTGTCAGGCTTGATACTGCGACCACTGCCCTGGGGAGCCTGTTCCAGTGCCCAACCACTCTCTGAGAGAAGAACCTTTTTCCAATATCCAGCCTAAACCTCCCCTGAGACATCTCCAGCTGTTCCCTCAGGACCTGTCACTGGTCACACCCACATGTTTCCCCACTGATTTGCACATCCCACCAAGACAAATGCTTTATCCCACTTTCCATTTCTTAACTCATCAGCCTGACTCGTGTCCCACAGCCACCACCCTTGGGAGAAACAACCCTGGGACTCCCTTAGCCTTAGCTGACCACTCAGACCCACCAGAATGAGTTGAACTCGGTCTTCTTCCCTCAGGCTCCATTACCACCACCTACTTCCCCACTTTATCACTGTCTGGCCCCAAGACTGTGGTTGACCCCCATCCTCCTCCACCTCTGCACAGCCCCTCACCTGGTGTCCTCCTTGAACCACTGGAACTCCGCCACAGGGACAGCTGAGGCCTCGCACTGCAGGATGCCCTTCTGGCCCACTGAGGCGCCCGTGTTCTTGGCGTTCGAGATGTACGGTGGGTCTGTGGGGACATCATGCCACGTGTCACACTGGGCCACGTGCACCCACCCCACCAGGATTTCCCCCTCCCTTGCACTTACAGTTGACGGTGACTTTGACTTTCCGCACGTCTGGGACGGCCACGTCGTTGACAGCACTGCACTCGTATTCCCCGGACTGCTCCCGCGTGATGCCCGTGATCTCCAGGTACTCGTCCTCACTCACAAAGCCCTGCCCTGGGAGATGTACCAAACACATGGCTCCATCAACCCATGGATGTCAACACCGACCCCCCTACTCCCCTGTCCTTCCCTGACACCCCCAGCTTGGGCATCTGGCACTCTCTTTGCGTAGAAGGCTTGGGACAGCACTTGACCAGCATCCTCACACCTCCATACCACAGTTCACCGAACGGTCAGCACCTCCACCCTCCACCAGACTATGAGACACTTTAATGCCAACCCAGCTATCTCTACGGGACTATCCATTCATCCCACACAGGCAAGCCCCCTCCTTGGACCCAGGAGGCTCATCCACCAAGCGTGGTCTCACCTTTCCCAGAGAGGTGTCGCCACGTGACGGTGGGCTCTGGTCTCCCAAAGGCCAGGCACATGAGGGTCACACTGCTGCCCTCATTCACGGTGATGTCTGACGAGATGTTGACGATCTGGGGGGGCACTGCAAGACACAAAGACCACCAAAGATACGATCAACACACCAGCTCACTGGACCCTGCTAGGAGCTTCAAGCCATGAGACCTGTCCCATGGCAGGACATTGGTGTCCATCCTGTCATCTTGTCCTGTCCATGTCTCCAAACCAGCTCCAGGACCATAGCTGAGCACGGATCCAGGGTGTGGAGGGGTCCACTTACTGTGCAAGCCCCCCCTCTCCATGGCCAAGACCCCGATAACCAGCTCTCGTTATGGCCCACGACAAGGCTCATATTTTAGCATATTTATTAAAGCTGTTTAAATTACTGAGCGTCTGCTCCATTCAATACTGGCCACGGTGATTTATATTCCTCTATCCCCAGATACTCCATCTAATAAATAACTTGGCAATCTCCGCACCTATAAATATCCCTGGCCATGGCAAAAAGCAATTAAAGACCGCTCACCGATCCTGCTTCCTGGCGCTCCAGGCTGTTGGACACAGCCCCCTAAAAGTCTGCACCCCAGGGAGTGAGTGAGGCCATACAAAGCAACCTGATTCCAACTAAACACCCACACCTAGAACGCTGGAAAAGATGCCCCATGCCCCCTCCCTGAGCACATGACATGCTGAGAGCCCCAGCTCAAGGGACATTGCATGTCCAGCCCTGGCACTCTGGGCTCTCCCACAGCGCTGGGATTCCAGGAGAAACACCTGAAATCCACCATGGCCAACACCAGCACTGCCTGGAAGGGGATGTGAGGGCTGCCCAGCTCTCCTCACACCCCTGGGGAGGTTCCCTTCTCTCTCAGCATGGGAGAGGCAGCACAGTGGGACAAGCCATGGCAAAGATGCAGCAGAGTCTCTGCAGCCTGATGGGTTCTGCAAAGCAGTAAATTTCCCAGCAACTTGACACATTAATATAGAAGTACAGTCTGTTATAGCAGAGGGAGATTGTCTGAGTCCTTCAGGGGAAAGCAGCAATCCAAAAATGAAAAGTGTGTGCCGGCAACTGCTGGAAAATGTAGTTAACGCTCGGAGAGGAGCTGGCCAACTCCGACAGCACAGCTACAATGAGCTCCAGGAAGGCTGCAAATGGCCCTTCCTCACTCAGACAAGGAGACAACAATAACCCCTATTACCAACATCCTTGTACCTCTCCCCTCCAATAACAGCACCTCAAACTGGTACCAGGAACATCTAAAGAACACAAGAATATCCAGGACAAGCTTTCCCACAACTGGGCATTCTTCACCCGCTTATGAGCCTGAAAACGAGCCCTCCTCGTGAGGCATTTTGGTCCAAGACAGCAGCACTGTTAGTGGACCCTGCTCCAGAAGGCAGCCTGTCTCTTCCTTGTGTGATCCTGCCTACAGATGCCATGGAGCTGGACTAGAGCAATGGCATGTGATGCAGAGAACCAGTAAAATCATGGTCTGTGTTCTGTCCATGCCCTCCCAGCCCTCTCCAGTTCATAACTGACATCCCTTTCCCAATCCCTGAGTCCCAAACCACAAGTACAAAGTGATACGAAGAGAAACTGGTACTCTGGACACATCTGTGAGCCTGTCCCCCTCCCAGGCACAGAAAAACTTTAATTTCTGTGGGAAAAAATTACCACTACTCATAACCATTACAGTCCCAGTGCTCCCATTCAGAAAACCCCAAGCCACAGGAATACACATATGAGCCTGAAAGCCCTTCCCTTAGCAAAGGATGCTGACACAGACATGCCAGCAGGTCTCACAGTGGGGGATAGTGCTTCCCAGACCCCCGAAGGCCAGGGAAGCACTGCAGGGCTGTGTCACTGCTTGTCCTAATCCAATCAGGAATGACCCTGAGAGCCAGCAGGGATGTGCAGTGGAGGGACACCCATGGACAGCGCAGGGACTCCACTGGATGGCTCAATACCCTGCCACGATGACGATCGTTGCCTATGAGGTTACCAGGACTTGGAGAAGGACATCTAAGGACCTTGATTACATTTTTATAGATCCCTCTGACTGAGCTGTCAAGGATGGCATCTCAAGGACACACTGGCTTTGCCATGGGAGGACTTAATCCTATGGGAGAAGCAGATGAGAACTGGAACCACATAGGGATGCAGGCAGGGTGAGTTCAGTGACAAACCAAGCTGCAGTCATGCCCTGTAAATACCATGAGGCAGGTGCAGCCCAGGCACAGGAATGGCTGCCCTGACAAGCGCATCCCACTGGAGCTGCCTTGTCTCACGATGGGGACAGCTTGAAATTGGTGCTGGGCATGGAATCCAAAGGCTCTCCCATACCCCATGGATCCTTCTCGGTCCCCTCCCAGGCTGAACTGCCCTGCTAATACCTTGCAGCTCTCCAGCATCACTGTGGATGCTATTCCTAGTCCTTTACCTGTTGATGGCATCCTTTCCCTGGATTACCTTTGGCTCTCTACATTTCCTTCCCTCCTCCTGTGGGAGAAAAAGCAATAGGGCAGAACACCATCTCCATCCCCCTTATCCATAGTCCTGCCTTCCTTGTAAAAGTCTACAACTACAAGCAAATTGAATACAGAATCAATCCTGAGGAAGTGAGGAGCGCCGCGGTCTCGTGGGAGCAACGAGCAGCCTGCGGAGGATTTCGTCAACTCTGCGTAATATTAATCACAGGGAAGTTAATGCATAAGGTTTGGTAAGCCAAAAAATACATTTGCACTGTAATTTCTTGTTTGTTCAGAAAGCCGGCAAGAGAAATTGAATGTGAAAGCGATGCCACTAAATTCAACAACAATAAGCCCGTGATTTATCTCCTTCCTTCACCACTCGAGACCTGAACCGCGCGATGCGCCGATTCACGCTCCCCATCGGGCCCAGGCGCGTGCCAGTGTCTGCCACTGTTTATGGGGACTGTGAGGTGCCATCTCTTCCCTCAGCTCCCAAACTGGGGCTGCAAGTAGCCCTGTGGGGCTGGCCATGGCATCACACATTGAGGTTGCTGTGTCCTGATGCTACGTGCCGTACTTGGATTATCTCTAGGACACTCCCAAACACCTTTGGTCCCACTGTTTGCTCCGGGCACCAGTGATGGCTTTGCACTTCCTGTCCCACAGGGGGGACAAAAGCAACGGGACAGCTGAGATCTTGTGGGCCTCTACCAGACACCCAAGTGTGAGGAGGGATGGTGGATGCTTGGCAGGGACACCTCTTCCCTGCTAAGCCATGCGGGAAGAGACAGCACACCAGTAACGCTGCGTGATCAGTGACTACACATGATGCTGACGCACACGACCGCGTGCAGGCTGACTCATTCCCCGGCCGCTCCAGAGCGCTGGTCCCCATCAGAGGCACTCGCCACCGTGGCCCTGAACTATTTTTAGCTGCCAGATCCTTATTGCTGCACGCCTCAGAGCGGAGAGCCTGCATGAGCACGGTGGCTGACACACGCAACTGATGTCCCTCCTCCACATCATTAGCTCCTGATCCATTAAAAGAGACCTCTTCCCACACCGCTGGTAAGGGGAGATGACAGGTGGATACCCACGGGCTCTTCAAACTGCCACCTCTGCACGGGGGATGGGTCCCCACATTGACTGCAGAGGGGGACATCTCATCTTAGGTGCTCTGCAGGGAGGTGGCAGCCTCCATGGACACTCTCCCACCCATGGCACACTGTGCTTCTGTCCTGGCACCTCGCTTCCAACCCCCTCTCAGACACCACCTATTTTGGGGAGACACAGCATTCATGCTGCTCCTTCACCTCTCCAGCTGCAGTGTCCAGCTGTGCCCTCTGACAGGTGATACTGTCACCACCTGGGACTGGGAATATCACCCTAGCAGGGGTCGGATGCCTGTTGGAGCTCTTTCCCTGGCACCCCAGCTGCCTATAGCCTTAGGCGCCTCCAGCTCTGCATGAGCTTCCCTGGCACTGGCAGGATGGAGCTGTCAGAGGTGTCACTGTGTAAGGTCTCATTAGCGTACAGAAAGTCAGCACAAAGAAGGCAAATATGCTGAAAGCTCACATTTTGCCTTTTCTTTCCATCTCCTTCGCTGATGAGAAGCACAGCAGGACAGCCCTGGGCCTCCTCTGGTCCCTGTGTGTTTGCTGAAGGCACCAGTGAGACAAGACCTTCCCAAGAACAGCTCCTGTTTGGGGCTGATACCCTTAAGTGGGGCACCTGCAAGCCAGTTCCAGGCTGGCAGCTAGAAATGGATGTGCTTTCCTGTCTCAAACTCATCTTGGGTTTGGGGTGCAGCAGACAGTTGAAAGGACACAGAGAGTAACCCTGCACAAACTCACCTCCATGTCCCACCTAGTCTTGGGGGAAGTGACTGGGACAAGGAGGTGACATGAAGAGTTTTAACAACATGTTGGTTCTTGGCAGCGAAAACTATCATCTCTGATCGAACCCATTCCGATGACAGCTGAGTCTGAGAGGCTCGTCAGAGCTGATTTTATTGAGATAATGGATTAAGTACATCTGAATGCTACAGCTTGGTCAACAGAGTGGTTTTTGTCAAATTTCCCTGCCAAGCGAGCAACGTGCCACGGCCTCACGTGTTCTCCATTTCAGGGACATCTTCCCTTTCCCTTCTCTGGGTCTTGAATACTCCCTTTTCACAGTCTTCCCCCAGAAAAACACTCTTTGTGTGAGTCTTTTATGAGAAGGGACATTACAAAAATGAAACGCAGGCATCGAGCACCCTTTGCCAGGCGGAGTCGCCCGACAGCTCGCAGTGCATCCTTTTTCTCCAGGTTTTCATGTTGAGACGGGGAAAGCAATAAAACCGAAACTCACAGTGTTATACCTACTGTGTAACCACCTGTCAGTAAATTTATGAACAATTAGGAAGTGAGAGTGCTTCCCAGGGAGCTATTTGTGTGCGCGCTAAAACGTTCTTTCTGTTCGGAAATATAATGGGGAAACAACTTCTCCAGTTCTCTCTCCTCTTCCCCATTTTCGTTTTTTTGCAGTAATTAATCATCTGCTGCTGTGCTTTTGTTCCAGTGGCTCCTGGTCCCTGTGACACATCCCGATGGCTCCTTTTCACCAGTTTCAAGAAGCCTTGAGAATGGGAGGCCAAGGGCACTCTCTGGGGGCTCCCCATCCTGTCCCTTCTCCAGTCTCCCATCCAGATTTTGGGTTAGCATGTCATGCCAGTCACTTTTAGCACAGTGGCTGTTCCTGCCTGGCAGTGCGTGCTGTTTTCTTCCTGCCAGTTGGACTCTCTGTGCCCTCAGTCCTCCATTACTCTTTCAATTCTTCCCTTTGCTGCCTCCCACCTTTTTGATACTCAGTTTCCTCCTCTTCCCTTTGTTCTATGAGACTCTGGACTTTTCTTCTCTTTTTTTTTTTGTTTATTTTTTTCCCTCCTCCTCCAGTTGCTTCTTTCTTCAATTTTTCCCATTCCTTCCAGATTTTCTCTAGCTCCTTTGGCTTTAAATTTACTGCCACATCACTGCTGCATCACCTTCATTTGGTTCTCACTCTCTTACCCATCCTCTGCTTTTTCAGGGAGGAAGGAAGGCTGAAACAGGAGTCTGGTTGCTCCTTTCCAGTCTTTTCCATCGGACAAAAAGATCTCAATGGGGCCAGGGGTGGGGGTAACCCTTTCAGAGACTTGAGGAGTCAGTTGTTATCAGAAGGAAGAAATAAAATACTCAGTTTGGTTTTGAAACAGTTATTGAAGAGCTACCCCTGCGTTGGTGCTGCTTTTAGAGGCAGTGGATGAGACACAGGACTGGAGACCATCCTTAGGTACATGTGGAAAACTCACCACACAACCACAACCTCACTACTGTAAATGAAGGCCATGGTACTCCAAAACATGCCCTGGTCCCCAGGGTGAAGAAAGCAGCAAAAGTCAAGATTGGAAAATGGATTATGCCAACCAGAAACTACCAGTAACAATGCTGGCAGCCAGGAGAGGCTATAATGAAAAATCTATGGAGAGTAGGATTACAGTAGTACAGGGAAGGGTTCTCTAAATAAATCAGAGTCAGAGGACATCTAAGGAATAACAAAGACCATTATTAGGTAGGGATGGCCAGTATCAATGTTCCCTTTCAAAATCCCCATCAGACAGGATCCCAAAGTCACAGCCTTCACCAAAACACTGACCCTGAGCTCCACGTTTCAGACTGAAGTACAGCCCATGCCACGGAGGCACAGCTGTGTCCTGCCTATGGTCTACCACACTCCTCACACCAAAATGATTTTGTGTCACTATGTAGGTAAGATCTCCTGGCTCCTCCTTGCAAGCCTGCACCTCTTCCAGGAGGAGAGGTGGGCTTTGCAGGGCTCATCCCAAAGGCAGAAGAGGTCACCCAGGTCCAGCTCCACACCATCCTCCACTCAAGCCGTTCATCACAAGAGGAGGATGAGGTGGCTCATCTCCTTATAGGAGATTAAATGCCTGTTCTCTCTGCATTCCAAACTCTCCCAGAACACACCAACATGCCACAAGCCCCACATGTCCCTGAAAGCATCCATCCCTTCCTCACGAGGCAGTGCCTGAAAAAAAGAGGAAAAGGGAGACAAAAAACCCCTTTTGGCTTCCTGCCATCTATGCTCTTATAAACCCTGTTAACGGCTGTTGCAATGAACCAATACAAGAGACATATTAATAGTGCTACTAAGAGACACATTTACTGTTGACGGTGATTCCCTGGCAGATTTATCGCCGGGTTGCTGGGAGGGGAGGCCAGGCCCTGCAGTAGCACAATTAAAACCCAATTGAATATGGGGACAAAGAATCAATACTCTCTCCGGCCAACTTATAGTTTTGCAAAATACAAATGGAAATTAATTGACCTGAATACAGTTGCTAACTGGTCATTACTGCCTGTTTGTCAGCCCGCTGGCACAGTGAGGCCAGCAAACAGAGGAGAGACCTAAACCTCATTTTTGAGGCCAGAAACAGCTTTGCTCCTATCCCTGCAAAATGTGTGCTCTGCTTGCAGGCACAGCCAGGACCTAATACATCTCTGGAAACCTGCTCCCTTCCTCCCAGAACTGAGAAAAGGACTGTGCGCTACTCACCCTCACAGAAAGGCCCTAGAAAGCACATTTTAGCCACCAAGAAACTGCAGTGAAGCTGATTCATAAATTGGTTTGGGTGCGAAGGGATCTTAAAGCTCATCTCATTCCGCCCCCTGTCATGGGCAGGGAGGCTTTCCACTATCCCAGGTTGCTCCAAGCTCCATCCAAATTGGCCTTGAGCACAGCCAGGGATGGGGCAGCCACAGATTCTCTGGGCAACCTGTGCCAGGGCCTCCCCACCCTCACAGGGAACAATTTCTTCCTTATATCTATCCTAAATTTCCCCTCTTTCAGTTTGAACCCATTAAACCTTTTAACTACAGTTCCTACTGAAGAGTCCTTCTCCAGCTTCCTTGTAGGCTCCTCCAGAAACTGGAAGGCTGCTGTGAGGTCTCCACACAACCTTCTTTTCCGCAGGCTGAACTGGGAACAGAGCACAGAAGGATTTGCCTTTCTGGCCACCACCATCAAAGGGACAGCAAGGTGGCATCTACAGATGGATTTTCTCAGCAGACCATCTTAGACAAACTGTGTGGCTTAACACATTGAAAGGGAAATAGAGACACTGCTCAGCATGGACCACTTGACCTGTGCCTGTATCCCCAGCTCCTCTCAGGCTGTGGATAAGAACCACTGCTGAGAACCACAGTCGTCACTGTGGTGGCAGCAATTCAACAGGACTTGCTTACATAAGGAAAAAACTTCTCTCAGCATAGTCAGGAATGCCTAACTCCGGACACAAACTATCTCTCACCTTCACCTGCCAAGCCTGGCAAGTGCCTGCTGAAAAAGGGGTGAGCAGAGCAGGCGCTGAGCATCACTGCCAGTTCACCTGATCTCATTAGGTGCAAAGCACTCGGATACTTCACCTGTGTTGACTGGATGGATTAGCACGATTAGAGAGCAGACAGGATAAACGGATTAAATTTCACAGATGGACAGCTCACATGCAACTCAAAAAGGGGTAGAAGGAGAGCTCCAACCAAAGGGGTACTCCCAGTGGATCTCTGCTCCCCTCTTCCTGAGGAGAGCGCTCTCCTCTCCACCATAGCCCAGTGCACTCAATCCAGGGTTTCCCAACACACTGACACTGGGCAGAAAAACCTCTTGGACAGATGGCCACAATCAACCCCTGCCTCCCCCAATGAGAAGGATATATAAATACATACATAACTCTATTGGGGGCTTCTCAGAGACGTGTCGAAGCTGAGAAAGTTTTCAGATTTGCTCATTGCAAAATCAATACCCATCAGCTGTTTGAAATTAAAGGAAAGATTAGGTCCTGGTTTTATACACGCTTTATTGTATTCCGAGAGCTTTCTACTCAGCCAAATAAATCTTCTTTAAGAGGATTAGGAAACTTTCATTATCTTTATCTAACCTGAACTAACACTAACTCTGAAAAATTAATCTAGAGACCGGACAAAAGCCAGTAGCTGGTGCAAAGCTGCAAGGATCTGGAGGCAGCATCCATCAGAGTGCTGTGGGCACCTGGATCCCCCCATCAGAACAGCTTTGCAATCCAAAAGCATCTGCTACATCCACACACTCGCCTTATGAAGTCCTCTGACAAAGACCCTTCATGGACCCACAGTGATTTCAACATTCACACAATCCAGTCTATCCCAATATCACAGAACCTCATGCCATTGGGATTTTCTTCCCCTCTTTTCACTTTGCTTCCAGATCTCGTGAAGCATCTTTGGACACATCCCCAAGCACCTTATTAACGAATCCCTCATGGAGCAAGCCATTCAACCTGGTTCCAAGCACTGGAGACGGGTCAAATTCACAGCATGACAGGCAAAGGGGGAGAAGGAAGAGCACACCAGTCCCATTTCAGTTCTCAGGTGTCCTCTGCTCCTTGTAACAATAGTAAAAAAAAGAAATGCACATCCATCTAACGATTGGAACAGCAGACACTTGTCCACACCACTCTTCCCATGGCACAAAATTCCTGAAGCAACTGATGCCATCTCTATCACCAAAAGTGCCTCCTAACCCTTCACAAGTCCAGACAGCCTTCCAGATCAAACCATTCAGCAACAGCACAAGGCACATTGAGTCCTACCTTGCACGATGAGATGGACGCGTGAAGTCTTGGGGTGATTGTCTGTCTGCACAGAGCAGGTGTAGGGACCCTCATCGTAAATATCCACGTTGTGGATCTTGATGCTGTACTGGGTCTTGGTGTTGGAGAGGATGACCACACGGTTGTCTATAGACCACTTGTCATTGCCGGCATACAGGATGGTGCTGCGGTTCAACCATGCCACTCGTGTGACCCGGTCATCCACAGTACACCTGTGATGGGAGAGACAGAGGGTCACACACCTGGTGTACAGTGAGAACTTAGAGTGAGCATCCCTGATTCCAAAATGTGGAGCAGCAGCACTGGCTCCCTATCCCCAGCATGGAGATGGTGCATGCCATGGCCACATCACTCCGCCCCACATCCACCCATCACCTGAGATTTCACACAAACGCAGCAAGTGCATCAGAAATAAACCCTCCCTTTTTCTTTTACACACAACTGGGGGACCACACACAAAACTCCCATTGCATTTGACCTCTGCAAGCCATGTGAACTATCCCTAACCCCCCTCTTGCCCCCCTTCACCATCCCCTCTCCTCGCCCTCACTGTGTGCTGAGAATTTCAGATGAAGCTGTAAAATTTGCTGACAGTTCAGCTTGTAGGCACGACCCTCAAGCCATCCCCAGGGTGATATACACAGGGACAGCGGCCATGGTACACATGCACGGAGAGGGGAAGAAGAGAAACAGCCAGAGACGGCCAAGCCAGCATGCAGGGAAGGGAAGGGAACATTTGGATAAGCAGCTGTAAATCCTACAAGTGCCTTGAAAACACAACGCAGCCATTTCCATTATTTATTTCCTGCCTGGCTCCCACCCTCGCCACTCTGAGACACGTGGGAGCTCAGCAGCTCCAGTCCACAGCACTGACTTATGCTTGGCAAAGAATGGGGTAGTGGGGGGAAGGAAATTAAAATGTTCCTGGAAAACATGGCTTTTTCATTCTGTTTGATAGATTTTACTCCATCTATTTACATGTGGCCTTCTCTACTGCCTCCATGGCACCTGCAGCAAAACTGATGAGCATTTGGCTAAATTAAGAGCCCAGCATCTCTCAGGAGTTTCACTTTCCACACCTGAGGATCATGGTAGGGAATCTGTCGCTTGGCATGAAAGAAAACTGGGAAAACCAGGCTAGGTGTGCGTTAGTGCCAGTGGCAGCAGTGCTGCTGCAGCTTTGTGCAGCTGAGATCGCAGGAAAAGGCACCTACAGTCAATCAAGAAACTCGTGCAAGTCCCTCTCCACATGCCTGTAAATTCAGAAAAGAGCTGGCAGCCTGTTCCTGTCCTCATCCCCATCACAGCACCTCTCCTACCCAGGCTTCGGGGGTGTTATATGCCTCCCTCGCTGAGACTGCAGAGCGTCACCTCGATCGAGATTATTAATCGGGCAGAGGGAAGGGGCGATACTTGGCATGTTTGAGGGTCCCCCCGGGCGCTCAGTTCAGAGGAACGAGCCATACATCCTCCCGCAAACAAGTCATTTTCCCCTTGCAGGAGCTGTACGTCTCTGCCAGCCACATCACGTACGGACGCTGGGAAAGACGGATGGCCCTCCACACCTGCCACAGCACTGCTGGAATGCCAGGAGCCTGCCCAAGGTGTCAGACCTGCCCTGGCACCAGCTCTGCTCTGCCAGACCGAAGCAGCCTTATGCTGGCAATAGCATTGTCCTTGTTGGGAAGCTGAGCCCTCTCTTCGTTCAAATTAACTGGGGGAGAGCTAAGCACAGCCGAGTTAAGTTCGGCCCTGGGGGATTCCAGTCTAGTGGACTATTACTGCTGTCTCACTTCATTATAATGAATAATAAAGAGATACTTACACACGGCTTCTGTAAATTATTCATTGCGCGCACTGAAAAATCAGGGCAGCAATATGTAAAACAGACAACTTGCATGTCTGCACTCATATAAATATCCAGACTACAGCCCTGCGAGGTACTCTCGGGTACCCTCATTAGGGGTGAAGCACAAGGACTAGGGTTTGAAGTGACAGGGATGAGAAGCTCGCACCGGCACTGAGCACATTCCATTGTTGCTGCTCAGTTTTGGCTGGTGGATACGGGATGTGCTTTCCAGGGAAATTCGAGGCTGGTCCAGGACACCCAAGAACTCATTCGGCTCATTCTGTGTTTACAGCTCATATTTATATCTTAGAGCTGTGCCATGCTCAAGCACACCAGGGTGTCCTAGGTGACAGAGTCACCTGAGGGAGGGCAAGGACATCATCGCCCTCCCATGTCTGTGCTGTCTGGTCACAGGTACTGCTCTCAAAACCACTCGGACTGACAGGGCAGGAGCAATTTGGAGACCCCTCTAACAAACTCATGCCAAGAGCAAGGAGGCAAAGGCTCCTCCTCCCCATTCCTTGAGCTCATTCTTCAATTGCTGCCACTCAATAGCTAATTTAGGACCAAGTCCCTTCAGCTATGATTATACAGCATCGTTCTCCTCTCCTGGCTGTCCCCTGCAGCTACAGATGACCAGACAAATCACCCTCCTTCAGAAAACCAGTTCTTCTGCACCTCGTGGAGATGTGTCAGAATCACCATCAGCAGTAAAGCCACTGTCCATAAGCTGGCATGGAGCACACTGTGTTCCTGGAGGCACCTTCTCAGCCGACCTTATCTTCCCACTGTTTTCCTATGCCGGGGCAATTGGCACTGTAAAGGAAATACTGATGGACACCCTGGCACAAGGAGCACCTCATCAGCTTCTTTACCTGTCTGGGAAAGCGATCTCCATTAGCTGCTAAGCTCCCTTGTCTGCTGAGCTGTCTTTGCTACCCGTTTCCAATTGACCAGGATTATGATAATGTCTCCAGTAAGCAAACAGGTAAAGAGACTTCTGCAAAGTGTTTAGATAAAGCAGACAAGCTCTGACAAAGCTGGATAATAAAGCAGGCCAGGAGGTTTTCCCTTGAAGGGATCTAATTAAAACCAAAGACAAACCTCCATTAACAATCTCCTAAAGGCGCCATATCCATCTCCAGAAACTCTGCCTTACGAGTCCAGAAGGGACAAAAGACAATAAAGGGCTTGTCAGACCGGGAGGAAAATAAACCCATCCTGGCTGGCTCTGCTGTTCACCTGGAGAAAGCGCAGCAGCAAGGCAGAAGGAATATCTCAGGAATATCTCAGCTCGAACCTGAGCTCCCGGCATCCCGGCTCTCCCACGCAGCCCTTCTTTATGCTCCTCCATCTCTGCATCCCACTGAGACCCTCACTTTGAGCAGAGACTGCACCATCTGCAACCCTTCAGCTGCCTCCAGCCACACCATGACCACTGTCCTCCAGAGCAGCTTGCTGGGGAGCTTTGGATGCTGGGCTTTGCCTTGGTGCTCACAATGATACATGTGGCCTCTTTGAAGGCTTCATTTCCTGAGACCCCTATTGATCCTCTCTCTCTGTAGGAGGACAAGAGCTGCCGTAGGGATCCCAACGCTCCACCAGAGATGAGGGCGATGAACCTGAATGCAGCAGCATGAGAAGATGCATGAGGGTGGGAGCTGGGGGCACTGGCGCTGTGCCGCTTCCCCTCTAATTGCCCCTATTCCTCATCCTTAAATGCTAATTTTGAAGTTTGCCACGGAATTATTTCACTTAGTGTCAACAATACAGATAACTCTGCTGATGTGCTCTTTGTGTTCGGTGGCACAAAGTGACCGTCTCCCTCCTCCTGCACCTATTAGGAGAGACCCCTGCATCTCTCCCACAGCAGGTTCCTGCTCAGCCACATCAATGACACTGACAGCACCTCTCCTACATGTGGGATGAGCCATAACACCCTCCACCTTCATCCTCTGCCTTTCCCAGCCACATCACGGACCTTTCCTGCACTGCTGACTTGTCTGAGCATACGGGCAAAGCCTGGAGCTGCCCCCGAAACCTGCTCTCTGGTAAGGGCAATACCATGTCCAGGGTCAGCACAACCTTATGGCACTAGTTTGGAGTGATAAATGGCATACAATGAGTTGGAAGTATAAAGCAAGTCTTGAGAAACCCTCTCTGTGGGTGAAAAATATCCCAAGGAATGGATTGCAAGGGACCCCAAAATGTTGACGTGCATCCTAAGGAATCCAGGAAACATGTTTGCACCCACAGAGATGAGACCACAAATCCCCATGCCATGTCAAGAGGCTCATCTATGGATCAACCCCAATTTGTTGCCCAAACCCATATGGACGGATTTTTGGGGTTGTCCTGGAGTTGGACTTGATAATCCTTGTTGGTCCCCTCCAACTGAGGATATTCAATGATTCCATGATACAAACCCCTCCTGCTTCCTTATTCAAACAAACAATGCTCTACTTTTAAACTCCTCTATGGCCCTTCAACCTCAAACTGCTTCTCTCTCCTGTAGGTAACGTGTCTCATCAGGATGACAAATGGAGATGCCAAAACCAGGTGCAAACTTGCCAGCTGACCCAGTTTTCAGTGGCTAAAATAGCTCACCTGGATCGGGAGCGAAGCCCCTTGACAGCGACTGGGTGATGCTTCACCCTGGGAAGCTTCCAACCAAAAATATCTGTCACAGGGGCACAGCAAACACCCTTGTCTTTGAGCAAAAATTGTTAATTACGTTTGCCGGGGACTCCTAATGGGATTTTTCCTTTGCTTCCAATATTCGCCCTGTCTACACAGTTAACAGGCTCCAAATGGTTTTTATTCTGGGAGGCTGGAGCAAAGGCAGAGGAGATTTATTTGTAATCATCGGAAATAAACACACTTCCTCAGAAGTAAACACAAAAGAACAGAACCTGGCTGGGCTCCCACTTCGTTAAAGATGCAAATGAGAAGCAGGCCATCAAAACACGGCGGCTCCTCTAATCCTCTCCCAACAATGTGTCCCGGCACATTATCCATAGGGACAATGGCATCTGCAGCGTGTGACAGCGGGTCTCACACAATAGCTCCCGAGGGCAGGACTGCGCCTGAGCTTCCGTCACTGCTATCCATGATATTTATTCTCAGAGTGGAGAGCAGGAAGCAATTTGTCTTTATCCCCAATCCCTTCTGCTGGCACTGTCTCCTCTCCAAGGCACCCGCAATGTCCTTTCCCCCCTGGTGCCTGGCTGTGGGGTGCACAGCTCCACACCATCCCCACGTCATCCCAGAGCCCTGAGGGTGGAGGGGACCTGGGATGTGCCACTTGGCATTGCCCAGCACAGTCACCTCCCATCCAGCCCTAAACTAGTCCCAATTCATCTCCTGTGGGAAAACAAGGAGCATGGGATGCACAGGAGCTCAGCCAGTCTAAAATGTTCTCCTTTTCTCCATAACATCCCTCCCTCCCCACTGTACACCAGTCAGCCACTGCCTCCCACAAAGCCACGTGCCACCAGCTCTTGCTCTCTGTGAGTTTAATTAATTGCCTGGCCCCACCGCTACTGCTGTGATTCCCCAAGCGCTCTCACTGCTGTTCAAACACATTCCAGACCACTGGCAAACCTCTTCCCTGCCAACAATCCCCTTCCTAGAGCCCTCTGAGAGATACAGGACCTTCCTGCCCTCCCCAGAGGCTTGAGGCTTGCCAGGGAGGGTTTCTCCCCTCTGGTTCCCCTGCGGTGGTGGTTTGCCCACCACCGAGCCACCAGAATAGAAGCTGCTCCCCGTGAAAAATCAAAGCCCAAATTGATACATTAGAGGTTGCTAAATATAAAATATCCATCTGCAAAGATAATAAGCCTGCGAGGGCAGAGGCTGTCGAGTTGCTCCATTTCAGATAGTTTAATGGTGTTTTGGTCCATGACTGCAGCTCCCAGACATTAGAATGATAACAAGATGATGAGGAGGGCGGGAGCCGTCTGTGCGAGGCGTCAGAAGTCAAGACGGCGCTCACTGTGCAGTCCCTGAGGGGTCCACACCACACAGAACACTGCCTGGTCTGTACTCAGCATTTGCAGGGCTTTGGGTGGCCTCTGTGACAACTCTGGGGACACAAAGGTTGAGCCTGAGGCTGAGTCGCTGTCAAGCTTAAGCTGACATTAATTTGGGGAGGGGGGTTTGAGCCCACCTTTGTTCTCAGGGGTGAACCCAGGTACCACAGCATGTTGTTAAGGCTCTGCTAGAGTTGTGCTGCAGGTGGCTTAGAAACCAATTGTAGTTTGAAGAAGGAAGGGACACCCAGCAAGCTGAGCTGCCTGCACAGTGCCCCCACTAACTGATCCCATATCCTCCCCAAAGCCATTCACAGGATTTTCTGAATTAATGCTCCACATCGAGCAAATCCAGAAACAGTCAGTTCTGCTAATGCGAGCCAGGCTTTCCCTTCAGTTCCTAAAGCCCTTCTTTCACTCCTCGTTGCTTTTACTTCCAGCTCGTGGGAACACACACCCCCCTGACAACATCATCAGCAAAGGGAAGGGGGGCCTGACGGGGTCAGGTGCCCCCGGCTCCCACTTGATTTTCCCACCACAATTCCCTTGTTTCTAACACAACAATGCATTCATATCCACGTCCATGTGCTCCCATCGTGCAGTAGGGAAGGTCAGAAGGCCTTGGCCTAAGCCCCAACAGCTGACAGCTGTTATTAGCTTAAGAGAAATCTTCATCAGGAAATATGAGGCAGCAGCAAAAGAAATAAAGTGGAAGGCTTTTGGATAGAGCAAATCAATGGGAATGTTTATGGAGCAGGTGGCACATAAATGCAAACATCAGAGTCAGTCAATGCTGGTGGCCACACCTGATCTCACAAAAAAAGAGACAAAAACGAAGGCACTGAGCACAGGCAGCCAGGCCAGGAAAACCACAGAGACTGAAGAAGTGCAGTGGGGTATCTTTCCTTGCCCCAGATGGCACCTAAGTGATTGCACTCCTTCCCTACCACAGCCAAGCAGCGATTTCCAACTTGCTCGTGGCTACCAGGCCATTCTGTGCTTCGAAGTAGTCTGGGACATCTTCCCAACTCCTCTCCAAAGAGATGATCACCATCTATTAGCATTTACCATCAAGGCATCCCTACCTCATAGACTCGTAGAACATACCAAGTTGGAAGTGACCCATCACAATCATTGAGTCCAACTCCTGCTCCTGTGCAGGACACCCCAAAAATCCCACCCTGTACCCAAGAGTGTTGTTCAAATGCTTCTTGAGCTCTGTCAGGCTTCGTGCTGGGACCACTTCCCTGGAGAACCTATTCCCAGTGCTCAACCACCCTCTAGGTGAAAAACCTTTTCCTGATATCCAACCTAAACCTCCCCTGACTCAGCTTCATGCCATTTCCTTGAGTCCTGTCACAAGAGAAGAGATCCATACCCACCCCTCTGCTGCCCCTCCTGAGGATGTTCAAGACCGTAGTGAGGTCTTCCCTCAGTCTCTTCAGGATACAGGTAACATCAGCGGAGTTGTCTGCTCACCAGGGAAGCCAAATTCCCCTCTACCCTACAGCAAGCTCTGCCCTACATCTCAGCAGGGAAAAAGCCCAACAAGAGACATCCACCAACACCATCAACACCCTTCAAGGGTGCTGATTAAGGGACAGGATCCAGCAAACCCCCCTGCTCTCAGCAGAGCCTTGTGCCTCAATCAGTGCCCGTGCACCGATTCAATCAGTGCTAATCTAACACAATGCAGCACCTGTGCCCTGGCTGATTTCTAGTGTTCTTCAATCAAAAGCAGAGAAGAAACACCGACTTTATCCCTAGCAGAGCTGAAGAGATGAGAACCTGGAGTCCTCTGTGCCTGCAGCAGGGTTTTGGGGTTGGGTTTTTCCCTTGCTATTTTCATCCATCTTCCCAGGCAAGGAGAGAGGGGAATAACTTTTGCTGTCATGGTCAGACATGAAGTTAAGTACTGGTAATTAGCACATGGCAATACAGGGCTCTGACTGCTAATTCAGCCATCCTGATGGGGCTGGTGACCATCTCCATCTCAGATGGATAAGAGGACATTTTCAACCCGGGAGGATGTGGCCATGACTCCAGCAGCATCTCAGAGTTGCAAAACAGGAAAGGATGCTGGCAGGCTGATTAAAATCTAGACCAGGGAACATATGTGAGAGAAGCAGCTGGAGCAAAGCCATACGACACCTGACCCTGGATTTCAAGGAGGGGAAAATTGGTCTGAAGCCACCCCAGTGGTGGCAATACAGCAAGGGGGATGGTGTTGTCAGCCCAAAATGGGTTCCTGAGGGAACTGACAGCACATAGGGTGATTTGGATGGAAATCCAGACATGTCTCCATTGCACGTGGTCCTCATGCTCTCAGCCTGTCTGGCTGCAGCACCCTCCCCAACAGAGTCAGGGGAAAAGCAAACCTCTTCTCACATCCCACTGTTGACTATCACCAAAAATATATTTGTCATGAGATGCCCACCGCTATCTCTGCGGCTCTTAAGGGTAATGGAGAGGTTTCAGTCTTTGGAGGATAAGTCTCAGGCTCTTGGCTGCTTGCCCGGGAGGATTATTTTACATCAGGTTGAGTTCTGTAGTAATTATCTTCAAAACAGCTGGACTGCTGGATAAACTCACTGTATCTTAATGCACAATACAGGAGCAAATGTGGGGAATTAAACTGCAATTCCAGATAGATCGACGGAAAAACCTCTCGCCGGTGTTTTGGAGGCCGAGGCTCAGAGCTCTTCTCATATTAGGGGTGAGGCATTTGCTCATTTGAAATCAATTCCAACTTCCCCAGAGACAAAGCAGAGAGGGAAGGAGATTCCAGATGAAGATGTTTCACCCTCAAGCTCTCAGTGGAGAAAAAAAAGCACTGTTTTCCTGACTCTCATGGCTGAAAAATGAAGCGGTATTTGATCCCGGCTGGACAGCCTAGAGACTTCTCTGAAAGCTCCAACTTTCCAAGGTCTTGGCTGCACACTGCACCCCTCACTGCAGTGCCAGCGGGAAGGGAAAGGCGAGGGGAAAAACAACTCATGCCATCCACACCCTTCACACCTGGAAGTCACTCCCAGAACTCATCCAACAGGATGGAGGGACTGATGGACAGACAAACTGACCCCGACAGTGATCCATCAGGGTGAATTAAAACAAAAAAAATCAGTTTTCTTCAGGATGGTGCCACTGCAAGATTTAGGTGCAAAAATCCTTGCAGGCAGAACTAATAACTTCTAAAAATAGGGACATTCTGCCGATGGAAGTGAAGCCATATTTCATGGCAAACACTGTAAAGCGCTCCTGCCAAACGCGAGATCAGTAAATGACCTGGGTTAGCCATCAGCTCAGGAATATAATTGCCAATTTGCAGGAATTTCACCAGCAATTAGGTAAAATAAAATAACCCACCAGAGGAAATCCTCTGCTCACTGCTCCCACAATGCCCTGACCCCTCTGATTTCCACCCACTGCTTCACTGCTGGGATGAGGTCTGGATGCTTCAGGCACTAAGGAGCCAGGCGACAGCTTGGAGATGAAGAAGTCATCTCCAGTGCCAGATAAAGAAGTCATCAGCAGCATGAGATGACAACAGACACCCCTGGACACAAGCCAGATGAAAACCTCTCCTGCTTACAGCTCCTTCTCCAAGCATCCCTGAGGTCTGGGAGCCTGAGCCTGGTAACTCTGTGGGGCCAAACAACTTCATGCAATTAGGGGGTTTATTTGTTTGAGTTGTACGTGAATATCCCAAATTACATTATCAGATCATAGTCCTGCTTCTGATTTATTCCTTCTTTGTTCTTCAAGTCTTCGTACATCTAAGCAATTAACCTCTCAAAGAGCTGGAGAACACATAATTATCCTCATTTGTCTAAACGTCACCAAGATGGCTGCCTTTCAATTAACCTTCTGGGAATGGAGGAAAGTTGGAGTGATACAGTGATCATTTCCAACTTCAGCCTAGGCTGCTTTTTTTTTTCCCCCTTAAAGTAATTTAATTGAAATATTCAGATGATAAAATATAGCCAGATAACTGTTACTGCAGGTAACGGGATCAAGAGGGGGCTTGCAATCGAAAAAGAAGTCAAATGAGGTACAGTAATATTATATCAATACGTGGCACTTCCATCTAAAAATATCAAAGCATTTTGTGCTTATTAATGAAGGGAGAGTTTCACACTCCTCTGCCAGGCTGAGACTCGCATCACTCCTATATGTCACTGTTATCGATGAAGAAACTGAGGCAGGGGACAAGCTCCAGAATCTGGCGTTCGCAGCTGGAAGCCTCCCAAGAGCATCTTCTCCACTATCCCCTCTCCTACCCTGGGAGAAGTTGGCTCCATCGCGAAGTCATCATGGGAGATGCCGTGATGGCCAAGTGGCTTTTGCTTTTATTTATTTTAATAATAACCCTCATTTTGCTGAGACAGCGTCTGCCAGGCCGGCGAGCGACGGATCCGTTCCCACCCACCGCCAGGCTAATAAATATGCATTGCTCCCGGCGGGAAGTGCCAGGTCAAACTTTGCACCCGCTGGAAGCATGACACCGGTGTCGTCTGGCGTGGGTGAGCAGTATTTATACACACCCCTGCTCATAAATACATAGAGAAAATAAACAAGCTCAGTGCATCTCCTCCCTGACAAGTGTGGCTTCTCAATTCCCATGGCTCTGCTCCCGGCATGAAATCGAGCTCTCCAAAAAGCAATTTGGGTTCCAGCATCGCACCAAGCCCTGCCCTCTGCCTCCCACCCCAGTGGCAACAAGGTGACCACAGGAGGGCAAGGGCTTGCCCTCCCTGAAGATGCAGTAGGTTGGGAGAGGCGGAGACAGAGCTCCCACACGAGGGGAGACTGAGGCAGTGAGAGATGGGGATGCACAGAACTCATTTCCTGCATTCTTTCAACCAACTCACGTGCAGATCGGTATTTCAGCACCAGGCTCTGCTGCTCTGTGCAGGCAAGCAGGGAGGAAAGGACATGGGAATGCAAGAGGGTCCCCACTTGCAACACCACAGACCCACGTCTCTCCCAGAGCATTCACCCGGAGAGATGAAGCGAGGATAACACAATAGCCACCGAGTTTATTCTCAGCACAGGCTGACGGTGACATAATTAAAATGCAAGTCTGAGTCAAGGAACCTTTCAATAAATCTTTGCTTTTGGCTCTTGGGCTTGACAGGAAGCCTATACCTGGTGCAGGGAGTTCAGACCCGAGAGGGAGGCATGGATAAAGGCTCTGCTTTATGGACGGCCATTTTAATGTTTCGTTTGAGTAATGGGCCTTGCAAATTAGCACCCCTGTGGCCTGAAATACATATTTTTTGAAGGACATGCAGGCTCCCAATCCGACAGGTGATGTGGGCAACCAGGCCCTGAGGGTAGCTGTGATCTCGGCTCTTTGTGGCTGCAGTCATATTCTATCCCAGCGGGGATGATGAAGAAGAAAGCAGAGAGCTTGAAGGGGGATCCGGAGGCTGGGGGAGGAAATGGAGCAGAAAACAACCCTGTGCAAGACCAGCGAGGGGCTGATGAGTGGTGGCAGTGGTAGGGAGAGCCTGTCAGCCTCTGGAGGGAACTGATGCTGCACTGGTGCAGTACAGCACAGCACATCCCAGCTTCTGCCCCTCGAGGGAGCATGGCGAGACACACCAGGGCATCTCTGCAGCACACATCTACTTTCACGATCAAAACTATGGATTTCTGGCTCTTACTGGAACTCATTGAGAATCTGGCTCTGTCCTGAATATTCAGAAAGGCCAGAGGTGCTGCAATTACACTGGGGAGAGGGGGGAAGCCTCGGTCGTGGGAAAAAATAAGCTGGCACCTAGCAGGCTGCCCAATGGGGCTCTGGCTCCTCCAGCACAAACGTGGCAGGGAAGATCAAACGTCCCTGAGATAAACGGGAGAGGAGATCTGAGAGCAACAGAGAAATATGTGTGGCTGAACACAAGGGGGAGCTCAGCCCAGAGCATGTGGGGGGAGTGCAGAGCAGAAGGCAGAGCCCACCTGCTCATCCTCTCCCCCTGTTCCTCCCTTTCTGCCTCCATCTCTCCCTCTTATCCTTCCTCTCCCTCCACCCTACCCACCCCACCATGCACATAACCAGCCCAGGCATCATCTCCCTGCACGGGCACAGGATGTGATGCTACTCCACCAAACAGGAGGAAGAAGATGGACAAGCACCCAGAGGATGCATTTGAGCTGCCTCAGATGCACATTAACTTCGCACAGAATCTTCCCTCCTTGCACACGTGGCCAGGCATGTATTCAATCAGAGCTGAACATGAACCTGCAAATTGTCCTGAACCTCAAACAATGAGCTGGATGCCCAGAATTCTTCCCCTCCTCCTTGTCCCCACAGCCTCCTGCAAGAGGCACAGAGGGACACCTTCTCACCAACACACACCCCTCTGCCTTTGGATTTTGCTGCAAGGACCACAAGGAATGGGTGAGCAGGTTGAAAGCAAGCTCAGAGCCTGAAGCAGCAGTTTGCACGCTCACAGCCAGCTTGCAGGGTCATCAGCTCAGATCCAAAGTGTCCAAATGGCAGTTGGGAGCAGGCTGAGGTGGTGGGACCTCACCAAGACACAAGCTCTGCCAAAGCCCTCTGAGGAGCATCACACCGTGTCACAGAACCAGGAGACCGACTCCTGCCCTTGACAAACCCCTCACTGTGCCATGTCCATGGCACAACTTGCCATATCTCCCAGACGACTCCAGCGAAGGGAAGTTGTACTTTGGGAGCAGGCAGCTCTCCCTGCCACTCCTGCTCACCCTGCCAAGTTTCAGTCATCCAGGATGTGATTCGGAGAGACAGCTATGAACTCTCTGGGAGAGGCAGGAGTTTCAGTGCAGTATATCCAGCACTCCTGAGGCACTCCAGAGCCATGGCACAGCGCCTGCCTGCCAGCCACCGGTGCGTGCTTTTCCAATGGGAGAGACACTCCAGGGCAAAGGGGAAGGAGCAGCCTTTCAGAGGTACTACACGTACCAAGATGCTGCTATTTTAAGTACCAGCCTCTCCCTCCAGGCCCACGAGGCTTGACTGCAGCTCACTGGGGCGAATGCAACAACTTCCACCTTTCTCTGGAGGCACAGGGCTGAGCTCTCAGGAATTCCAGTCACCCAGGATCACTGCATTTCATTTATAGCCACAACGAGAGGCCAAAGCCCCCCACATCAGTAAATCCACGGTCTTGTCGCCACCCTAAGGACATGAGTAAGGGATGCTGAGAGCTGTTCCGAGAAATTCCTGCAGCTTTTATACCCGTAACGCCAAAAAAAAAAGGGGGATGGTGATGCCAACTATTTCTGCCACCCACTTATGTGCTCCTACGGAGTGGGGAGACAGAGGACAGGCCAAGGCGCACGGAGATCGTTTTCTGCTGGCAAAGCTGCAAACTCAAGGAGAAACATAAAACCCTCGATGAAGGGGTTGTCTGGTTTATTATAACATCGGCTTTAATTTATGCGCCTGCCTTTTATGATTGTTCTCTATCGCTGTTCCTGGGGCTTATTTATAGAGGGCCATTAGCACAGAGAGCAAGCCCTGATGAGGGAGCATTTCCAGTCTGCCAGGGGACCGGGATATAAACTGAGATGAGGAGGAGGAGGCAGTGAGCTCTCGCATGGGGCTGCTGCGAGTCCTCTCCGCGAAAGCTGAGAAGGATAATTTGATCTTGGAGAGTGATACAACTTCATTTCACATGGCTCTCTCTCAGCAGGCTGCAGCCTCCTTCACATGCACTTTGCTGAATTCCCCAGCCCCAAACAAACTCATCAGTGAGTGGGGGAAGGGAGAGATGTGGATCCGACCATCCACACTGAGACAAACACAGGGGAAACTTCTCGAGGGTATGAGAGAGCTGCCAGGGTGAGGAGGGGGAATCATAGAATGGTTTGGGTTGGAAGGGACTTTAAAGATCATCAAATTCCAGCCCCTCTGACAGGGACACCTTCCACTATCCCAGATTGCTCCAAGCCCCATCCAACCTGGCCTTGAACAAAGCCAGGGGTGGGGCACCCACAGCTTCTCTGGGCAGCCTGTGCCAGGGCCTCACGACCCTCTTCCTAAAATCCAATCTAACCCTGCCCTCTGTTAATTTAAAGCCATTCCCCTTGCTCTATCACTACACATCCTTATAAAAAGTCCCTCTCCAGCAATAAAGGAGACAATTCCAACTGTAAGGTCCAGGCAGTGCATTCCAGGATGCCAACATTGGCACTCATCCCCTTCTGGGAACCCCAGCCCCGCATCCATCTCATGACCTTCCACCTAATTGCAAAATGTTTCAAGGGCTGTGCAGACACCCTACAACACACAGGAAAACTTCACAAATTACTCCTATTTACAAACATGGCTCTCCAATTTCCAGCACAACCCAGACAGGCTAATCCTATGCCGGTAATTAAAACCACATCCAGCCAAATGACGGGTTAATTAAAGGTCCAACCCACCCCCCAAAACACACTGATGTGCAGGGAAAAACACATTGGTTCAAACCCCAGCAAAGCAGGTAGGTGGGTCTGTTGGCAGGGAGAGACGATGTAAAATGAATTTGTATGATCAAAACCTTCCCGTACAGTTCGCAGGTAATTTGTGACGAGAACAAAAGCTTTAAATTCATCCACTAAATTATTCACTACAAATCGTCCTCTCGGCTCCCGCGCCTGTGTCCTTCAAGCTGTTCTAGGTGGTGATTACGTCCCCTCGGTGCACAGGGAGGCCTCAGGGAAGCGGCTGCGGGAAAGACGGAGCCGCCGATCCGACACCAGCAGTTTGATTTACAGAGAGAACTGGGGAGAGGAGACAGCAGCCCTCAGGAAAAGAGAAACTTCAAGCTCTAACCATCCCATCAAGGGGGTTTCTGGCTTCTTTATGCGGCGGATTTTTTTCCTCTCTTTCGTTTTCCGCAACAAGCTCCTGCTGCAGGCACAATAGATGATGCTAAATTATTTTGGAATATGCTGAGAATGCCCTGCTTGGCCAAGCGAAGCCTCATAAATCATTCCTCTTCTCCCACCCCTTTTCCCATTGTTGATCTCTCTTTCAAGCAGTAAAATACCAGCTCACTGGGGAGGCCATCGCCCTGGCACCACGGGCACTGCCAAGATACACTGACAGAGCCATTCCTGCTGCTGAGGGGATAAGACCAAGCAACTGGGAGATACTGGAGCCACTTGAGCTGCTCATGAGGTCAATTTTTCCCAGTGACCAGTTCTGGAGCCCACCTGGGTGCAAGTCTGCCTGTAGTGGTGCCATGTACTACTGGGAAGGGATAGGAAAAGTTGTGGCATCCAGGTGTCGGATACTCAGACATCATCCCTGACAGAGCTGGTGACCCCCGGCGAGTTCCTCTCTTCTCACTAGTACAGGTTCCCTCCCAAGCAGGGGTAGATGCTGGTGAAGGGCCTGGCAGGACAGAATGTGCCAGAAGTGGTCCAGAGAAGAGGGAAGAAAGGAAAGCCCTGTATGAAGGAGATGTGGATCTCATTCAGCATTTGTGCCATAGCTGGAGGGGCTGCATGGATCCACACTGTCAGCCTGGAACCTTGTACCACAAATAAAATCACACTTTTCTCTAAAAATCCCACACATGAGATATCCCAGTTAAAGGCAGAGGCCCTCCAGCTGGGACTGATGGGACGAACAACACTTTGGACCAGGAATCACAGCGTGGCAAAGGCACAGTCATTTTCTAATACCTGAAGTGACATTTTGCCAGTCCCTCACACTCAGCTGTGACACCGACAATGTCATAATAGGGATATGAGTGCTGTGTATTTCTGTGCTGGCCTGGTACCTATCACTCAGGAATGATGGAGAGGTGGCAGGCTGGGGAAGCTGCTGACAAGAAGGAGTACTGAGCAGCTTCGTTTGTAGCTCTGGGCAAGGACTAAACACTGCTCCCTCCCCAGCTCAGAAAACAGTGGATTGCAAACTTCCATGGCTTGGGAGAGGACTCAGCCAGGCATTTTGGAGGTGGTGGCAGCATGAGGGCAAAGTCCCCTGTGGCCATCCCAGTTAGGAGAGAACTGCATTATCCATCAGCCTGGGGGCAATGGATATGCTCAAAGCTGCAGGACAAGGCTCAGGCTACCAGGGGGAGAGCTGGGGTCCCCCAGCCCTCAGCATCACACTTTTCAACCTTCACACCCACGAGTGAGGCTCAGCTTGTTTGTTTTTTTTTTTTAATCAATATCTTTCTGCTTTCCACAGGAAAACCCTACAAAACCAAAATGCAATAAAAGCCTCACCAGCCACCCTTGCCTCTCCAGAGTCTGAGCTTTACAACACAGTTGCTATTTATCACTTGCTGTGTTTTGTACATCCCAGATGTGATGCTCATCCTGAACAGCCGAGTTGCAGGCCCCTTGGTTATTCCGTAGATGGAGCTGCTATTTTAGACACGGCAGACACAAAACAAAAACAAAACCTCAAGCGGAAGGAGAGGAAAAAAGCCCTCAGAGCGTTGCAACAGTGACAAAAATCCATAGCGAGGCATTTATCTTTGGTTTTTTAACCTGCAGGAAAGTGAAAAAGCGAAGAGGAACTGCAAACACACACGGGCAACGTGTCCAGCAGCCCTGTGGGGCTGGATGGGAGCTGCCGGCAGGCAGGGAGATGCCAAGAGCTCTGCCAACACCAGGACCAGGGTTAGATGATCCACTGGGTAAGGGGATGGTCTCACTGGACTTGTGCATTCCTACTCCAAGCCTCTTGCTGAGAGAAACAGCTGGTCAAACACACACAGCTCCCTCCAACGCTTTTCCCAGCATGTTTGAACCACCCAGCTGCAATTCCCACCTTTTCCATCAGGACCTCCACTGGCATCAAACTCCCTTCAAGCCAGACCACCCATACCAACAGGGCCCAAGGTACCCAATATTTCATGCCCAGTATCCCAGAAGGGCTAAGGAACATGCGGATGCGCTCCATAAAGCCACCATTAGAGATCCCCTGATGGAGATGGATTATAATTTGCCAATGATTAAAACACAATTAACGGCAGTAGGGAGGTACTCGAGGCTCTGCAAAGGAGCTGTGTAAATGAGGAGTTATCAGGACCTTCGGTGTCCTAAGCACCTGTCAATTCTTGGTTGAAACAAGTGCATTAGCCTCGTCCAATATCCATCTAACCTTTCCACTCTCCCTTGCTCTGTTTCCCTGGCAACCAGTTAAAAGTGCTGGAAAAAGGCACAGCTGCTTTCAGAAAAAAAGAAAAGGAAGGGGGGGAAAAAAAGGCAGTATGTTCTTTTAAAGCGTGTGTGCTCATCGGTCTTTCTCCCCTTCTCTCTGTCTCTCCTTTAGGTGTCTGTGTTTTCCCTGCCCAGCTTGGCTCCAACTCCAAGACCTCTGCACAAGCTGCCATGCTCAGAGGGCAACGAGCTGGGTGGGGATGGCTGTGCCACCCTGATCTCCCTGGGGATGGGCAGATGAACTACGAGCCATGGCAGAAAACCTCTTAGAATTGCAGAGAAACAGAGGGGAGCAAATCCAGGAGCTGGCTCGAGCATAGGAAGCTGCAGAAAGGGGAGATGCTGCCCCAAAGCAGCCCATTCCTGAGACAGGGGAGCTCAGTGTGCCCTGTGCTTCCTGCCTGGAATGTCACAGCAGAGCCATGCACAACCTGCACGGCTCTCCAGAGCAGTACAAGCAGAACACTCGGCATTTCATGGTGCTCCCTGTCAGTCTCTGAGCAAAACAGCAGTTAACAAAGATCAAAACTTGAGGCTGTCACTAAACTCTGCTCCATCGCCTGCTAAACAGGGTTGTTATTCCTCTCTTGCCTTTTCTCCCCGCTCCAGCCTGCCTGGGCAGAATCTCCCAGTACATCCACACTGATGAGTGTGGCATTTGTCCTGACACCTTCGGGAGCTCAGCTCCAAAGGGTTGAAGGAAAATAGCAAGGAGAGCAGCCATCATAAGAGGCAGAGTGGGGAGGATGGTTCCCAAAACCTGTCACTGCCACACTGTCCTTTCTCTGCAAGCAAATGCCAGAGAGGGGCTGGAAATGTATCCTGTTCTCCAAGGGCAATCCAGCACCCAGAGCAGTCCACTTTGGGTGAGGAGGATGGAGTGGAAGAAGGAAAGGTGGGTTTTACAGGTGTTTCATGAGCTGTCATGTAGGATGGAGCTGGGGATGCATTGAAGGTGGGACGGGGTCACCCAGCACCCTCTGATGAATCCTACAGTGCTTCATGGCACTTCCCTGGTGTGATAGGTGCAACCTCAAAGCTCTTCAGTCCTGGAAAGTGTGGGAAATGAGCCTCATGGTGCTGGATTTGTGGGACTGAGCCCAAACCCTCCACACTGGAGATGCCCCAGGGGAATGAAGCCCCCAGGGATGGCTCCATAGGCAATCAAGCCTCATTAACTGCACTGCTCATTGAGCAGCTCTGTCTACACATGGATTCCCTGCTCCAGGTACCAGCCTGGCTACCAGTATAGACAGGAAGTGATAATAACCCTGTATCCTTTATCCTGTCCCTTCCCAGCATCTCCAGGAGCAGGGACTGAGGACCACCCCCACAGCAGCATCCTTCTTACATGGGGGGTGAGGAGCAGAAATGATGTGAGGAAGAGCTTGATTGTGTTAATTAATTGCCTGGTTTGAAGAGCCCCCATCACTTGGCACTCAGCATCTTAAACAGAGGGAGGAGGGAAAGAAACAACCCATTAAACAACACACATGGGGGGAAAAAAACAAAAACAAAGGAAAAAAATCACCCTAATCTAATGTTTCACAAACACTGGGCACCCAAACAGCTGATCTTTGTCAGGAACCTCAGTTCCAAGAACCACTTAGAGGCTTTCATCAACACATTATAATATTAATCAAGACTCATAATGCAGAGTGATTTGCATGCCAACAAATATATTTACACTGTAAATTGTTTGTTGAGAAGCCTCAGAGAAATATGCAATTCGCTGCTATTGAACTTGGGTAGCAGGGAAAAAAATAAAAGTACCAACTCCCTGTAGAGTTGGTTCCTTCTGGTTTTGGCAACACAACTCATTAGCATGCACTTGCATTTCCACGTGGGTTTTTGCTTGCAGCCATTTAGCTGGATCACAGCAGTCAGTGATGGAAAGGCTCAGTTAGGTCTTCACAGCTAAATCCAGGCCACTGTGTTTTCCATGGAGGAGACACAGCCTCTAGTAAACTTGTCTAACATGAGTCAATGAGTCAAAGCACAACTGTCGCCCATGGGTGACTCTGTCTGACCTTCAGAGTGACCCCAGGCTATTTAAGCAGCCCTGAGGTGAATCAAAGCCAAGTGACCCCAGAAAAGTCCTACTTTCAGGCAGAGGAGGATGGTCACATCACAGGGTCCTGAGCTGGGGTGGCAATGGCAGAGCTCCCAATGCTCAGAACCCTCTGGATCAAGTCAGCCAAGAAGCCTGAGGACAGTTAGACTAGAGCTTAGAGGTCCTTTCTAACCTTCATGACTCTATGGTTCTATGATGTCCTGCTGCAGAGGCCAATGGAAACATGTGGGAGCTGATTGCACATTCCTGAGTCCTCCCACATCTCCCTGCCAACAGGGAAAACCACTCAGACAGACAGCTCAGTTCAGATCCCACGATTTGGGGGTTTAACTCACACTAACAAACCCTTACAGTTTCCAGGGCACTGCATGCAGAAGCCAAGAGGAACATTTATCAACACAACCTGTATCTCCAGCATGGAGGGAGAAGACAATATGGGAAGCAACAGCACAGGGAAGCAGCAAGAAGTCTTTTCCAAACCAAGTGATTCTATAATTCCAAGAGCATTCAAATGTTTGGCATGCCAATGTCATGTTCCTCATCCCAAGGGATCTTCCCCTCCTTTCTTTCCCAATGCTTTGCCCCCTTCCACCCCTGTTTTTCCCACCACCTGCAGGTCCTGCTGGGTCTCCAAGCCAGGTGTAAATAAGGGTCTGCTGCCTTTCCAGGCCAACCTCTCCCCTCATTGCCTGCCTGGGGCTCTGGGGCTGGAAAGGATGATTAGCAAAGGTGTTAGAGGAGAATTAAACCGAGTATTCTGTGGTGCCTCTCTAAGCTGCTGAAGAGCGGATTAGCAGGAGGCATTGATCTCCTGGTTCAGAGACCTTCTAAAGAGCCAGGCGGAAAAATAATGGGAGGGAGGAGGGGGGAAGCTAATTAACACTTCCAGGGTAGCAAGCTCTCCATGTGCAGTTGATGTTAATACACTAGATAGAAGATGGCCTGGTCAGCAGAGGTGTTTGTTCACCCAGTGGGTGTCCTTGTGTGAGGAGCAGGAAGGAGCTGCGAGACAGGATCAGCATGGAGGGAGAGACCATCACAGAATCATGGAAATCATAGAATCACAGAATGGTTTGGGTTGGAAGAGACCTTAAAGATCATCTTGTTCCAAGCCTCTGCCATGGGCAGGGACACCTTCCACTAGACTAGGTTGCTCAAATAATCCAAAACTTAAGTCAACTAGCCAAAACACATGATCTTTGCTCACTACCTCGTGGTCTGCACTTTGACCCTCCCCTTCCAAGCAGTTAACCATTACTATTACTAGTAGGGAATTATTATTTCCCCCTAATCATGAGGAAGGAGAAACACCAGCCCTGTCCAACCTGGCCTTGAGCACTTTCAGGGATGAGGCATCCACAACTTCTCTCGGCAACCTTGAACAGAGCATGTTGTCTCAGGTCCCTGCTGACCCCCCTGGTCAGCACTGGACCATGGCTGCTCTCACACAGGTACCTCTGGCCAGGCTGCTGCCTTGGCTCCAGCTTTTACAGGAAGCAGGAAGCTGAAGATGCACTCCTGTATCCTGGCTAGTCACCCTGCTTCCTGGCTAGCAGCTATTTTGGGATGACACCACTTTGCCCTTTTCCAAACTCTCCATGTAACCAGTGCTTTGTCCCCATGACAGGCAGTTCTGAAAGCTTGGGAAGCATTTTGGCAGAGCAGAAAAAAATCACAGGACTAAACTTGCAGGATCCATCAGGTAGTTTGATCTGTTTGCATTTAATACCCTGTTTCTCTCCATGTGCACAGTGCAAGTCCCTAATCCCTGCTCAGTAATTACCGACATTAGAGGACCAGAGCTCAGTCCTAACCATCTGCACTTGCTAATGCCTGCACAACCATTTCCATAACCCTCTCTGAGCCACGACATTAAGGATCAGCAGATGCCTCCAAGCTCTCTGTTCACAAAGATTGCCCTGCAAAAACATCAGGGAAGGAGAAAGAGGTTGGTTGGGGGCAAAGGGGCATTTTATTTGATAAAATCATAAAGAGCAGTACATCCTGCAGAGGAAGAATCTCCGAGACATAAATGTCAGGTTTATGAACAATTGAGCTGCTCTGTGCTTGCCCAAAATTGCTCTNGGAGAAGACAACAAGCTGAGAACACTCCAGATGCATCTAAATCTCAAGAAAAGCCCATTCAGATGTGGCTTATCCAGCGTAGCATTCGGGCTGGCTGAGGGCAGAGCGGGCTGGAGGCAGTGGAGGGTTGAGCCATTAATAAGACCAAGAGGCCACTTCAGACTAATCTGAGGTTGAGAAATGCTGGCACAAGCAGTAAATGCACCAGCACACCCTTGGGTGCCAAAAAAGCTCCCACACAACACACAATTTCACAGCTGCACATGTGGGGTCTACCTGTTTTCCCTAAACCAGGAATGGTGACAGGCGGACTGAGCCCATAGCCAAGGACCCCAGGATGCCTCCGCTCCTCCTGCCTGCCCTCCAGAGAAGACAGTCCACGCTGGAACGCAGCTCATGGCATAAATCAGAACAAGATGGAGCCAGGGAAGTGATATCACAAAGGTTACAGTAAGCAGCCTTGAGAGGAAACAGTAAGGGTGACCACTAACACGAGTTCTTTATATTCCTCCGGGTTGATAAGACGGGACCTTGATGGGCCATATGGTCTTGTCTTGACCCTTAAATCATCTTATGCCCTTCTAACAGCAGCGATCGCTGTTGCTGGCTTTCATTCCTTGTTATTCTTGGCACTGGGAGGCCAGGAATATGAGGCAGCTCAACCCCGTAATGAGATGCATCAGATGGAGACCATCTGGAAGGAGCATCCAACTTTAACCTTGAGGGCTACTTGGAAAAAGACCTTCAGCCAGCAAAAGTTGCCTTCCCACCGACAAACAGCCCCTTCCCGAATGCTCCCTGCAACATGCCGGGGTCTTGGGAGCTGTCAACCTCCAAAGAGCTCAGCACTAACCCTCTTGCACTTGATGTCTACAAGATGGGTTGTCCATCTGCTCCCTGCCGAGCCACCATGTCCTCATGTGGTGGGAAAGCGGTGGAGCGGGGCCGGGAAGGCGACTGCAGGCACTTGGGGGAAGTGGGGCAGCACAAAGCCAGGTGGGTCACGGCTGGAATAAATCAATTATCCAACGTTTATCATCCAGAAAGGCAGGAGGGAACTTGGAGGAAGATCCAGCTCTGATTGGGAAGCTGCAGGGGATGGCTCTGTCCGCTGGCGTTTTGGACTTTCTTTGCCATTCCCCTCACCCCTTGCTCCCACTTTCCATTCATTAATAGCCAATCCTTTCCATTTCCATATTCCCAGCTACTTAGGGGCTCTTTGAGCATCTGACAGATAATGCTGACAAATCTTGCCTGGCTGCCCTGACACAGATCAACTTCGCCATTAGCGGAAAACTCATTTTCCAAACAACTCTGAGCCTTCCATCTTTGTTACCATCCCAATTAGGAAAGAAACCCATAAAAATGGAGGGGAAATCCTTCATACCTCAAGTTTCTGAGACAAGAACCTGCACTGAGTGGATCAAAACATTTCCCATCAATGTGGTCTTGCTTCTGGGGTTATAAAAGCTGAAGGGATTTGCACCACTAGCCTTAGGACCCCAATTTCATGGAGCAAACTCCCAAAACACCTCTAAGCCTGCACTGAAAGCCCAGGAAAATCTGTTATTTCAACCGTTTGCTGAAGTGGTTTGCTCAATTGTGCTTTTGTTCTTTCCATTTTTTTTAATTAAGATTGAAAGGCCGAGGCTGTAAAAAGAGGCGTCGGGAAGCTGCACACACGGGAAGAGGGAAAGTTCATTTGAATGGAAATTGAGAAGCCAAATCCTCAGAAAGGCTTTCAAAAGCCACCTTAAACGATTTTCTTTGTTGTCTGGCAGGTTAAACACCCCATTGGAACTGGGATATCTGTCTTGAAATGCCTCTGCAGATCTTCCCAAAGGCTGTTCTCCATAGCGTGGCTGCACACGGATGGGGTTTTTTAGGAAAGAGCTTATGCCAGGGCCAAGCAAGAGTGGGATGCCAAAGAAGAGCAAGAGGGAGAGATGTACTTTGCTGCCTCTCCAACACCCAGGGCTTTGCTGACAAAGAACCCTCTAACCAGCCCAAGTACATCCCACAGCCTGACCCAGACACTGCTTGAAATTATTCGAGAAGGATCAAGCAAATCATTTCATATAAAACACCCCCTTGAGACACACTGAGGAAAAAGATTCATTAACAAAAAAATCAAAATGAGCAGCACTTAGGCACAGAGAGGCTGGGATGGAAATAGCAACCCCAAAGGGCTTTGAGAGGGTGAGCTTTTCTTTGCACCGAGGGTGACTGGAGGGGACAGTGTGAGCTGTGCCAGCTGCACAGGCAGCTCTGCCAATGGCAAACGTCATCAGCTTCACGTTGAAGGATTTTTTCCCAGCCACAGATTCCTGCTGTCTGTGAATCATCCACACACACCATCTTAATTTAACATCCATCCCACCAAAGTGGATGCCAATGGATAGAGAGGCCCGAGGGCACGATCGGGCTCCACGGACACACAACATCTCCCAGTGGAGAAGATTCTGAGAGGCAACACTTCCTGGGTGCTTCTCACAACATCTACAAACTTAAATTCCCTGGCCAGGGCTGGACAGCAAACAAGATGAGGGTGTTCTCAGATGAGTTTGCTACCACCCCATGGGCTCCAACAATTCTCATTTCCTGTTCTTCCCTACATAAAACATTCTGATGCTGTGACCCAAGTTGGCTTCTTGGGGAAGGAAAAGCCTCTCCCTGTACAAACATCCATTTCATATTTGTGCACTAAAGTTGGTTTAAACCTTTCCCCAATGTGCCTGGTGCTGGTCAAGACCTAAAAAGAAGTCACTGCACCCTCCACCATGGACAGGTGAAGGAGAAGGAATTTGGACAAGACAGGCTGACACCACTTGTTAAAGAATGGCAAACTGGTGGAGTGGGGGGGACGAGACAGGGACAAATCCCCCAACTACAGAGTAAACCCGTGACTCCTGATCCAGAATCTCCATTGCACCAGAGTCACCTCTTGATGCTCTTCAGGCCAAAACTAGGTCAAGAATGGTTGGGAAGCTCCTCACACCCCTCTCTAGCCCCATGAAGGCTTCCAGGGCAGCACAAAAGCGCTGGGATTCTGCAACCTTTGCCATTTGTCTTTCCCTTCTCGCTCTCAGCATCCTCATACCTGCCAGCCCTGCACGGGATGAAGGTGCCTGGGATGAATGTGGGATGCAGTGCTGATAACAGGGAGCCACACAGGGAGCGTGCGAGCCACCCCGCTGTGTTATTAATACATGAACTTTGCCACCGCCCTCCCACGCTGCCTGCTGATTTTTATACCATATTGCATAATTAATCTGTCAACATTCTGTGACGAGGTATAAATATTAATAATACGATCACACAGTTGGCTGTTCCTTTTAAAATTCAAACTTGGCGAAGATAAATCGCGCACTTAATCTTAGCAAGCTTTGAAGAGTGTATTAAAAAGGGAGGAAAAAAATAGTAAGGGGGGGGAGGAAAAAAAAAAAAAGAGGATACATTTGATTTTGCCACAGGATTGCCTGATTTTACCTGGGTTTGCCTTCCTTTTATCTCTACCAGATGCGAGGGTGAGAGTAGCATTTGCTCAAGTGTTTGGCTGCACTGAACAGAGCAAGACCAAAATATGGAGGTGGGGGGAAAAACCAGCTGTGCCCAGGGTCCTCTCCTAGGTTAGGTCCTCCAAACAGCCCTGCACACATCCAGCTGGGAAAAAAAAAACATAAAGGGCTTTAAAAACCCCATCAAGCACTTTTTGAAGGGTGAAGAACAGGGGGAAGAGTGCACGCAGAGACAGTTTTGAGCTGCTTTTAGTGCCACCCCAAAGAGCTGGACATTAAAGCTGTGGTTACCATCTGAGCCAACGGGAATCTTAAAACACTAACAACTTCACAAACGCCTTTAAAAACACAACTTGAGCGGCCTCAGTGCAGTTCAGCACTTTAGAAAGTGACTGCCTTGCAAACCATGAGTTGTCCAAGGTAGCACACAGTTTCTGAGACCTTTCCCACACATCCATCCTCACAAACCCTTCACTAGATAGAAGGATACTCAGTCTCCTTCCTGAAGAAAGCCTGTGCCACAGTTTGCAACCGAGATCTCTAAGCAAGCATCTACCAGCCCCTCTGTGACTCTCCAGTCTCATCTCTGACCAGTAAGTTCCCCAAAGCCTTTGCAGGAGCAACTTTTCTGTTTGTTCTGGGCTCCAAGATCTCAATAATGCTCAATGCCTTCCCTGCTATGGGCTCATCAACCCAAGACTTCAACAACCCATGCTTTCCATGTATTATTCATCTCCAGTTGAGATGTTGCCTCTTCCTGTGCTTGTTCTGCTTCTCGAGACAAAAAAATGCTCTCTGCCCATGACTATGTAACACTTCTTGAACCACAGGAACTTCATCCTTTTCCATATCTATTTTGTCCCATATTAGATGCTCTTTCTAACCCCACTTTTGTCTCTAAAAGAGGAGGACAGGGAGGAAAAAAAGCCACAGCATCACCTACCTCCCTAATACAAATAAGGCACAGTGATGGCAAACTTTTCCCTCAATACTTCAGTCACTTTGTTTTACAGAGTATTGAAATGAAAGGGATACTTTAGATTAAAAGATCTGTTTAATGGTCTGATTAATTCATTCCAAACAGACAGAGACTGTTCTGAGGATCTCTGTTAGCTCTTAACCTTTCCAGCTTGGGCTTTTTTTTATGTATAAGCGAGGATATGTTTTAATTTAATATTCAGTGCCTGCTGGGCTCTCTCTGGGTTGGATCACATGGCTCTTTTTCTGCACATGGAGAAGGGACCAAATGCTTCTTAAAATAAACAGAGAGGAGCTGGTAAACAAGGAGGGTGAAAACAGGAAGGCTCACCTGACGGCCTGCATGCACCATGGGCAATTACCCCATTCACCCTGGTTCAGTTCACAAAATTAATTAGCACTGAACACTGCTGGTCCATATTATTTATGAGCTAATGAGCAGGAGAAGCTGCACCTCCAAAGGCAAGCGCTTCAGGTGGCCAGAGGCAAGTTTCCAGCCCTCAGGAAGGGAGAGAACCCCAACCACACGATCCCAACAAGAAGCCTTGCAAAGGCAGGAAAGGAGCTGGAACTTCTGACTCTGGAGGCTTTAGGGAGGAGGACTCACCAAGGAGGATAAGAAGGCATGAGGGGAAACTGATGTTGTTCCTTGTTTTTTTAGAGACCTGGATCAAAGAGCAAAGGGGCTGGGCAGTGCCCTGTGCCCTGTCTTCAAGGGCTCTGTATAGCAGCTATGTCTGCACCCTGCAGGACACATGGTCCCCAGGCCACCACAGTGTCCCTGTGCCCTCGGTGGATTCAGAGCAGCATGGCCAGGATGCCATCATTTGCACAGGCACAAGGGTCCTGCTGCACTCTAATGTCCCTGGTGCCTTCTGCTCCCCCAGTGAGATCCAAGGAATGACCAGCATCAGGCATGGGCACACGCAGCAATGGTTTCCAGGATCGGCACACGAGGTAGATGTGACAGAGGTTCAGCTCTCAGTTGGCAAAGGCCATGTCTTTAATGGCTGTCCCTGTCATGCTGAAATTCAGGGAGGCCTATCACGTCATACCTGCCTCCTGCAGGCTTTGAACTGTTTCCCTTTCCCTCTTTCCTCTCAAGTTATAAAGACAGATTCCTCCCCCGACTGAAACGCACTTTGTCAGGGGGAGAAGGGACAATGACAAACAGGTGCATTAGCACAGCAGGCAAGCAGGAAGAGCTCCCACCAAACCCAGGATCAAACATAATGCTTTGTCCTCACTGCCACCACCACTCCCATCCCTGGTGGGGCACTCGCAGCGTGGTATCAACCTCAGGGAAAGACAAGCTCAGCAAAGCGAGGGGGAGATGATCCCCAGGCACTGCTCAAGCAGCAGCCTGGGAGAAGTTGAAGCAGCATTTAATTTCCGCCTGACATGCTATCACTTATGCGAGATCACAGCTCCTGCTCTTGCCTTCACTCAACCCCCTCCTCTAAGACTGTGGAGAAATAACACTGCTCGCTTCAAGTGAGGCAGAAAGTTCAGCTGTGGCATCTGCTAAGAGTACTCCACATCTAGAGCTCCTCTCTCACGCGAGCCCCGAACCATGGGCTGCTCCCTGCTCACCACCTCCACACTGGAGAGGTGGCTCTGCTCCACTACAAGAGGCTGTAAGGGGATCATGAGCAGGGGATGATGAACAGGGGGTAATCCACAGAATATGCTGAGCTGGAAGGGACTCACAAGGATCGAGTCCAACTCTTAGCCCTGAACAGGCCCATCCTCAAGAGGCCCTAGGTGTGGCTCCATTAATGCAAAGAGGGCTGATATCAGGTTGCATGGACAACCTCCAACCCTTATTTCAGCACAAGCCTCCCATGAACACAGTGTTATTTCCATGCTCAGCCTCTGTGTCACAATTAGTTTCACCTAACAGATCTCCCTTTGCCTGTTTTACTGACAGTACAGAGTCCAGATATGTCATCCACTCCCCTCACCAATTTCAACATCCACATATGAAACAAAACCCAAAAAATCAGCTGCCCAGCCAGAACATCACTTTACTTTATTCGCCTGTTTATTATTTCTCACCCCATATGCCCACAATTATTCTTTTGTTTCCATTTTGCTGGTTAAAAACCAGGGGGGAGGGGAGAATCATATTATAGAGTTTTTCCTTCTCTCCGCCTTTTCCCCTTTTTTTAGCACAGAACAGATGTTTCCCACGTCAGAGTCTCTCTTGACAAAAGCAGTCTTTTTCTGGTGGGTAAAAGATGCTCCAAAGGAAATTTTCCTCCAAGCTCTAGTCCGAAATTTTCACAGCTTTCCCACAGCTCTTCCTGTGCCTCCAACCTAGAGAGTGTCCTCTGGGCTATCCCAGGACGCTGGTCTGCCTGGAGTAGTCACCTTTAGGATAGTTTTTAGTAACTACCTTCAGGGTAGTTTATACAAAAATGGCACAATGATGGAAATTGCTATTAATGGAGGTAAATAACTTTCATTAACTTCAACTGTAACTGTCCCATAAGGCAGAAAGAGTCCAAAATTAAAGACATTTAATTAAAGACATTCCAGTTTTTTCAAACTGAAAGAGGGGAAATTTAGGTTTAATATTGGGAAAATACTATTTACATTGAAGGTGGGGAGGCCCTGGCACAGGTTGCCCAGAGAAGCTGTGACTGCCCCATTCCTGGAAGTGTTCCAGGACACGTTGGACAAGGCTTGGAGCAACCTGGTGTAGTGGAAGGCGTCCCTGCCGGAGGTTGGAACTGGATGAGCTTTACGGTCCCTTCCAATCCAAACCATTCTATGATTTTATAATGTGGTGTTAGACCTACAGGAGGACCTAACTCACTAAAACCCCATAGATAAAACCTCATCTAGCCTCCAATAAAGGCACAAAAAGGCATCAGTGGCCTTGACACAGGACAATGAAAAAGGAAGCCCCTTCAGATACCTTCAAAGAAGCATCACAGTCAAAATAGTTCAATCCCAGGACATCTGGCTATTTTTTGGCTGCCTTTATCTGTGCACTTGTTTTCTCCCTGTGCCTCAATTGACTTGTATGAAAAATGAGGATGATAATAGGCAGCTAACAGTGGCAATCTTTGAAATATTGGCTCTGCTAAAACAGGTGAGCTGTCTCAGCTGACAGCAGCACCCCTGCGAGCATCGTCAGACACCAAGTTCTCTTTTTCTGGCTTTAACAATAAATCACCAGCTCAGCTCTGCGATACTCAGGGAATGGGGACAGTGGTCGATTAGGTGTGCTTTGGGAAATCACCCCACAAGCAACAACTACTGAACATTACAGCACTGGGAGAGGGAGGAGAGGACTGGGGCTCACTCTGCCTCTTCTTCTGGCTTTGCTATGTAAGTGCCATGTGTTTGAAGAGAAAAGCAAATAAACCTCTTGCTACAGAAAAAGACCAAGGGAACACAACCCATGTGTATGAGGGGGCTTCAAAACTCTAGTCTGTTCTTGCTTCAGCCAGTGGCACAAAGTGGTTTCACAAATGTAGAAATATGGCCAGGACTGAAGAGAATCTACAGGAAAGGTGGAGAGGGACTTTTTAAAAGAGCATGGAGTGCCAGGACGAGGGGGAATGCCTTCAAACTGACAAGAGCAAGTTGAGCTTAGATATTGGGAAAACATTCTTTACTGTGAGGGTGATGAGGCATTGGAACAGGCTGTCCAGAGAAGTTGTGGATGCCTCATCCCTGGAAGCATTCAAGGCAAGGTAGCATGAGACTTGGAACAACCTGGTCTAGTGGAAGGTGTCCCTCCCCATGCCAAGAGGTTGGAACAAGATGATTGTTAAGGTCCCTTCCAATCCAGGCCATTCTATGATCCCATAATTACTTGTTTGGTCAAGAGTCCCAGACATGAAACCCCATGAGCATTTTCATGCCATGGAGCAAACCTCACCTTCCCACTCCCTGGCACATTTTCACCCTATGCCCAAATCCCAGCACTTTCAAGCTGCATCTCCTCCAGAGCCGCTGCGATCACTGCTGGCACCAACCCTTTCCACAGGACGAGATAATGTGCATTATTTGCTAAAATAAGTTTGACATTAATTAGCAGGAATCTCGCTGGCAAAGCCTCACACTGTGCAGCAGATGTGATGCGGGCTCAGAGCTCCTTCCCTCCCTGCTGGGTGGATGGAGGAAGAGCTGGAGTCATGGAGTTTGTATAATGCATCCAAGAAGATTGAGTCAAGAGGGACTGTCACCACCGGTGCCAAGCCAAAACACCCTCCCAGCAGCAAGCTGGATGTGTTTTAAAAGAGCCAGGCTGGGAAAGAGACAGATGTCACCCATGAGAGACAAGGCACAGGCAGGGGATGGCTGGCACTGGAGTTCTCCACTCCCACCAGGAAATGCCGGCATAGGACACAGTCATTTGACTTCCTCCAGAAAGTGGGCAGTGAGTGATCGAAGCAGTCGTCTGAAAACAGGACTTCCCTCCAGAACATCAGCTTCAGATTCAAGCCAGGCAGCTCAATTCCTCATCCTCTGTGCTCGATAAACCCTGGTCCATAAAATTTATTGCCTGCTTCTAGATGACAACTGCAGGAAAAAACCTTCCGATGCCAGAGTCGCGTCTTGTGTAGACAGCCTTTACAGATGGCATCGCCACGGCTGATTTACAGGAGACAAGAGGCAGGCCAGACCTGAGTGCCAGGAAAAATCCCATACCTGGGTGGGAAGAAATCCCTTCTCTATGGCCCCATCAGCTGTGACCAGTGCTTTACTCCACAGGTCAACCACGGCATCCTGGGGGAAGCAACAGAGCATCCAGAGACTTGGGAGAACCAGCGCTTGCTCGCAGCCACCTGTGCCAAGCTGTGCATCACTATGTAGCCCACGTCCTCCCATACATAACAGACATGGCACAAAGCAGATGGAGGGCAGAGATGGCAGGAAACCTCTCCCTGAGCCCAGGAATGCTGCAGTAGGACCTGCTGCTCCTGTTCCTACACTGACCACGACAAGGAGCTCAGTCCTCCTGTGTCACACACTTACAAAGCCAAAAGAGAGGATGGTCAGCCCCAGGGAAGTGCGTGAGGAAGGGTGGGTAAGAGATGGCACGAGACAGAATAGAACTGAGCATCCACAGACCCTGATTAAAAGGGCAAGGACTCAAGTTAACCGAGGCATGTGCAGTGTAGGATGAGGCACAGGCAGGTCTAGAGTGCCTGGGGGAGCAGAGTTGGGGAAGGTCAGCACTGAAGGATACAGGACTGATGTACTGGGAGACACAGTCCCTTCCCTCTTATCGGCACTGTGGCTGCAGAAGCAAGGGTTGCGTGAGCAGAGCAATGTCTCTGCCACACTCTGTCCTCCTGTGAAAGCTTAACTAACAACAGCAGAGAAACACCGCAACACCAAAGTAGATAAGGCCCCAAATCACAGGATCCCTACATGAGATGAGCTGACCACAAAGAAAGCAGTCTCCAGCAGGCTGGGTGGGAGTGAGGGGAGGGGTGACCTCCTGAATCCACTCTCACCCTTTCCTTCTCCATGGCAGAGAGGCTCAGGAGCTGGGGGAGTGGGTGGGCAGAAGGAGGAGGGAAAAAAAGGGAAAAAAAAACCAACAAAAAAAACAAATAGGAGAAGCCATGCCACAGTGAATGGAGTGGAAAGATGTCTGAAGGAGCCACGTTTGTCACATTAAAGTGAGTGAAAGGCAGTGCTGGCGCTTCCCTGCCTGTCAAGTGTGTTTGTCTCTGGTCCTGGGAATTTTCATTATTCATTATCCGCCTGGCACGGACAGCAAGAGGAGCGCGAGGTTCTGTCTAATCCCCACCTGATAATGTATTTCTGATAAGCATGACGGAGCCAATGCTACCAACTGGAATCACATTTCCAGTGGATAAAGTGCCATTTACAGGAGGCAGGCACTAAAAACTCAGACTGGGGAGATAAGGGGAGGTGGGGGCGAACAGGTTCCAAGGGCATGAGGGATGAGCAGTAACGTGGGTTTGGGGACAGAGGCGACATCCACACCACTGTGTTACCATCCCTTGGCAAGGATCAATGCAAATAATTAATATTGTAAAGCAAAGACAAATCAGCACAGGGAGAGTTTGGCGTTGACTCATCTCATTCAAACTGGATCTCCCCTCTATGATAAGAGTTCAAAAAAGCAGAGGTCAAAAAAAAAAGAAAAAACCTCGAGACAATTCAGAGCTCCAGAAGTGCATTGTGCTTGGAGAGAGAGCTAATTCAGCGGCTGCCTGAGGTCCATGTCCACCAGCAATTATCGTGCCTCAGATCAACCTCATTGACTCCAATACTACTGTAGCACAAAGCTACAGCAATGGGCTATTAATATTTATCAGGCTTCATACGAGGAAAAATGACTTGTATGATATGTTCTGTGTAATTTATGTCATGTATTTTAACAGTGGGTCATGGCAGAAGCCAGATAACAATAACCTTGTCAACTAGCAGGATTTATAGCTTGGTTAAAATACATATAAAGGCACCCATATTATTGCAACAATAAGGATTTCAAGTGTGAAAACTCTAAAGAAGAGGCATAATTGCCAGAGGGCAAAAACTGGCTATTTGAGAGAGAGAAAGAGAGAATTTAGGTCAAGTATAAATACGGAAAAAGTTCTTGATGCCAAGATCTACAGGCCTGTGCAACCATCTCCCAGGAGGAAGGAGAAGATGCTCCATTGTTTCCAACATTTCAGACTACGTTGGATGGAGAGCTAAATATTACATATGGTAGAGATGAGCTTACATGCTAACAAGGGGATAGACTAAAATACAACCTGCTACAGAAAGTGGCAACAGGAAGACAGCACAGCCTTTCCATCCTATTCCACAAAGCTCCCCACACATATTCAGAGCTGGATCTGCTGATTTTGGGTGACACAGACAAGTTCGTAATGCTTTCTGCTCCTGTCAGCCCTGAGGAATCAGCTAGGAAGGAGGGAGCCAGAGATTCCCTTCACTGCCGCGTGATAAACGGTGTTATTGCCATCCAAGAACTAGCTCTGCAACCCCAGAAGAGACAAGGAGGCTGCATGGATGTGATCAAGGACAGTATTTCATCTGGAAAATCCCAGCTTGACTTTCAGACCACAGCCTGAGCTAGTAGAAAATCTTTTATTCCTCATCAAAAACTGAAATGCAACACTGTTAAGGCTCCAGGAAGACAGCATGTGAATTTGGAACTCCATCTCCCTGGCAGATTGGGAACACGCCTAAAGAGCCCCAGATTAAACTGCTAACATTGGTCATCACACCAAGGCACATCAGCCCACCGTGTTTCAGCTGAAGACAAGAGATGCACACAGATTTATCCACATTGAGGCTCCAGCCTTTCTGTGCCTATCACCTAAGGACCCTTTAGGATCTAGGATGAAATGCCAAGGACCAGCTCCTTCAGGAAAGGAGGAAATGAAGACCAGCTGGTCCCAGAAGACAAGAGCATCTCTCCATCTCAACAGCTGGAGGGCAGTGGGAGAGGCACAACGTAACTCCCTCCACACAGTGGTCATAACTTTACAACAGCAGCTCTCTAACAGCTTCCCTCACTAACAAGCTGCTCTTGTTTTCATGTTTTGGAATGGCTTCATCCTGTATATGATAACATCCCCAACAAGCAAGTGCATTAAACTGTGACAGCTTTTCACTGACCTAAGCAATTGCATTGTGAAAACGCCATTAGCATCTTTCTCTTCTTCATCTAATCCCCCCTCTCCTCCCTCCACCTCCTCCCTGGCCAGCAAGAGCTATGCTCTACACCACTATTAAATTACCCTTAGAAATACGCTCCTCAATGAAAATCAATGCACATGTGTTTTAACACTTGTCACAAATAGATCAACTGGCCAATCAAACATAGATCATTCCACCCAAGGTTTAAATAAATACAAGGACCACGTGTTGATGGTGTGTTCCCACGACTCGAGCACCTCTGGGATGCTGCTGTGCCCGATGCTGTGCTCTGCTCCTCCTAAACCTGCTCCAAAAGTGATTTTGGGTGCACGGTGCCCCAATGGATCGAGCCCCACCACACCAGAGCTCATTGCATTTGGTTTCCCAGCAATCCTAATATACCCCTAGTGAAGTTTAGGAGAGTAAAATGGGCACAGGCAGCACTCCCCATGGCGACATCAGGCTGTGCACACGCTCTCTCGGCTTGTTTTTCAAACCCTTCTCCTCATTCCCTTCCTGACACTATTATTTACTGCTCCAGGTGCCAGTGGGACGATTCTCCCCACGTCTCTCCATAAAGAGCCATGGCTGATGGTTTGTATGGGAAACATGCACACAGGTCTAAAGTGCCTGATAAATAGATCGTGGCCCTTGAAATCCATTCCTACTGTGAAGACGTTTGCTATGACTATTTTTACTTCAACATCATTTTCTCTTTTTTTTTTTTTTACTCATCCTTCCTCTTTCTTCCTTGGTCAAATCGAGATAGAGAGGGATTTCTTGTCGACTAATTAAGCCCCACACGTTAATGAACTCCCAACACTTTACTGCCTCAGAGTGTCTGCAGCCCCACAGGAAATTAATAAGAGCTTTAATCACGAAGAGACTTGAAAGGTCAGTGCCTGCTATGGGTCTCCAAACACAGAAGGCAACGGAATCATATCATATTTTTAAAACACCCCACTGAGAAGCCACGGGGCTGAAGCCAGAAACAAAATAACAGGCAGAAAATGAGAGGTACAGCTGCCGTCACAGGGTGAGGGAAAAGCAGGACAGGAGAGGCTGTAATCACATGCTCTGCCTTTGTCTTCTATTTAATCTGCCCTACCTTTGTTATTTCTTTTTCTCCCAGAGCAAGGCCAAATTACACGTGATCGATCTGCTTGAGAGTAACCCTTTACCCACCTACTTCATGGCTCATGTCCCGACCTTCCTCTCCATCCTCTTGCTAAACGAGCTCTCCCCAGTTTTCCCTTCCTGGTTATTTGCACGCATCTTCCTAAAGCTCCTTTCAAGATATTAGGAGGTACATAGAAAAATTGATATTGTAAGTAGATGCTCCAGATGGACCAATTACTGAATTAATCCATAATACCCACCTGGCTCCAGCAGCCAGTTATTTACAGCAGGCACCAAAGCACACACATAATCTATTCACTCCTCAGAGCAGTATCAAACCACAGTATTATGAGCATCAGCTCCACAAGCTATTTTTAGTCCAGCCCCAGTGAAATTCCAGCACTTCAAGGACCCCAGCTCCAGGAGCATCTCCAAGCAGAGACACAAACTCAGAAGGATTGCTTGGAGCAAGTATTTCTCGAGCCAGACAGTGAGGTCCCATTAGCTAATGAATTGGGGTAATGCTTCAGCAACATGACTGTTGCTGAGACAAACCTCAGCCCATCATTGGTTTTAACATCCACTCAAGCAGCAGCACCTCTAGGACAACAGGAGGAACCATCTCAGTGTCACAGCTGTGCCTTCAGACCTGCTTGGGACACCACAAGCTGTCCACAGCACATAAAACATTAGATCAATATTCAATGCACAAGTCACAAAAGCCTCAACTGGCCCAAACTGAGCTGCCAAACCAAGCTGAAGAGCCTTGGCTGTTTTGAGGACCCTGAAAATTTTGCATGCACACGCAGCTCCTCCTCACCTTTCCAAGTCCTTCCAAGAGGCTCTGGCAGCTCTTCCCTCTCCTTTCACTCTCCCGAATTCCTCTGACCTCTGAACCCATAATGATATGATTTCCTACCTGATTGACTGTAAAAGCTTCAGCTGCTCTAATCACAGATCAATGGGCTGTTACATGGAGAGAAAATCATCCTCAGTGGTGTTTATCATCCCTGCAAATTTCTGCTGCCTTCCTCTCGCTCCTCTCCCTCTTTAACCCTTTGCTGCCCACGTGCTCCAGCTGTTCTCCCACTGGGTGCTCCCTGGGACAGGCTGAGGAAGGAAGCAATTCCTTCAGGATGTACAAGCAACTGCTCCCAGCACCCTCACCAAAATGTTTTCTCTGTAAACCTCTGGTCCTGCCTTTAACAGAAGCTTTTTGACTCCTTGTATTCTCTGGCCTCCTCAACATGGTTATAACCCCAGCAGAAAAAAGGAACGAGGACAGAAATGAGCCCAAGCACACACCTGTGGCCCTGTTCTACTTCCCTGCAAGCTGGGAAAAAAGTTCCAGAGGAGAAGGAAATTTAGCCACCCAAAGCAACCTAAGAAGCAAGTCTGGGTGAGCTACAGGCCAAAGCAAGCACCTGCAAGGCTCATACCCAAAAATGAGGGATCAGATCCAACCCATGCTCCAGCCCATCTCCAGAGTGCATTCAAAGAGCTTTATGCTCCAGAGGCCTTTCCATTTTTAGGTTTACAAGCTAAATCCCAAGAGGGAAGGAGCCCCCAGCACTACTGCCGAGACTCAAACAAAGACTCAGCAATGCATAGCCCAGGAGAAAACCCAGTGATCCAACGGCATCAGAGGCACTTCAGACACCCTCCTGCTTGCAGGCTCAGAGCAAGTGCTTCTTCCCTCGAGTTCAAAGCCTCTTCCCTTCGGGCAGGTTATAATTGAGCACCGTGACGTTCCCCACACGGCCGCTCCCGGACGAGACCCATCATCGTTCCCGTTTCTCTGCGGCAATTCCTCGATCTCATTTTGACTTGCGGTTCCTCATCCCCTCTAGGGATTCGGCCCCATCTACAGAGATAATTGGAAACACACCCTCCACGTCCTCCTCCTGTCAGGAGGCAGCTGTCTGAGGCTTTAAAGGCAATCTCCCTATTTTCCTTTCCTCTGCTCCCCACAAAAGCTTCTGCTGAGATCCTGGGGAGTGGGAGAAGACAGTCCCACTCCCTCCCCAAATATCTCATCCTCTGCAGGCCAGACACAGCTTCTCCCTTAATTTCCAGACAGATTTCATCTGACAGCACTTTAGGAAGCAATAGGAAAAATCACCATCGGAGCAATAACACGATTACAGTCCCTCAATGGCCATAGCTGAGGCTGCAATAACTGTATGAGGCTTTGACCTCACCTCAGCCCATCCTTCTCTGAGCACCCCCATCCCAACACTGTCGGTTCCCCCCAATTTCAAGTCCTGCCATTTTTTTATTATATTTGATTACACACCGGCTGCACCAGAGAGGGAAAACCACACAAGCCTACAGGAGATGCAGACAGCAAACTTTCCCAGTGAAAGCTGGTCCTTCCACCACATCTCTCCCTTCCTGCAATAGGAAATGCCTTCCCTTTCCTGCTGCTGGCACCAACATTGGCCTCCTGAACAATTGGAATATATACATACATATGTATACACACACAGAAATACATATAGATACATAAAAAGAAGAACAACCCACTTAATGAGCTCTGATACCCTCCTTGTAAAGAGTGGGAAATTATCTGCGAGTCTAGGAATATCTTCATTAAAAATGCATTTAGCTGTGGAGCGCTCAGAAAGAGAGACCTGTAATACATGAAAGATTAGCCCCAGATTGCTGATTGGGCTCTTTCACATCGTTATGGTAATTAGACTCGCACAGCCTGTTGTGCTGACTCTGACACTTTGCCGGGTTTGCCTTTGTCTGGGATTTAAGGTGGATTTTCCCCTTCTCCCTCCTCTCTGATTCCTCCTCTCGGCCCCTGGCCAGGGGGTGGGCACTACCTCGGCTCATCAATATGCCAAGTGCTGGGATCATCCAACTCATCCACACTCCCGACTCCCTCTACCAACCCCGGCCCTGCCTCGCATGGAGAAGAGAGAAATTAATGGTAATTACGAGGTGTGAGTGGGTTTTACAGCTCTCAATCTGATTGCCACTGAAACCAAATAAAAATGCAACTTAATCAGCCAATTATTAAAGCAGGAAATTAACAAACAGCAATTTGCCCTTGTCCTTCCCAACTCCCTTCCCTGCCTGTGGACCAGGGGTGCTGTTGGAGTTTTCTTTGCCTGCTCTGTATCATTTGAAAGGGTAATCCAGCTCAGCCCACCCAGCCTGCAGAGCTGGAGAGAAAACCTTTGCTTCAGATGAGAAGTGAGAGAAAGCAAATGCTCAGAAGGTTTCCAAGGAGGAGCACATCTAATGATTGTGGATTTCAACAAGTGTACTGGCTCACCTCTTGTAGAAGTAATGAGCAGAAGTACTGCTCATCTTTCCTGAGCTGCTGAACCTGCTTTGAGGAGCACATGGCTGCAGACCCCTCTGAACCACAATGGCAAGGCATGAAGCTGCCTGCAAGCCACTTGTTTAACCTCAACAAGGAGAAAGGGCCGTTCCATGGCAGACAAACTGTGAGGAAGCAATCCTGGGAATGTGCCATATTGCTGCCCAAGCACCACTGCAGCTTATTCCCTTGAGCTACAGCAAACAGCTTCCTTTGGTCTTAGCTGGTGATCCGCACACTTCAACACTCTCCAACTCCTGAGACTCAACCAAGACCTATAAGAATCCAAAGCAGCAGGCCAGCAGCCCTTGGGCAGCAGTTTTCCAAAACCTCTACTTGCCACCAACTGCTGAAGCACCTCTGGGATAGATAGGGATTTTAGAGGCAGTGGTCAAAGCCAGCCAGCCCAGAAAGTACAAACAACAGTAACTCCACCCCACTACACAAGCAACAAGGGGCTGCTTCTTCCCTCCTAAAATAAGTCTGGGTTTCTCCACTGGCATCATCCCCAACAATAATGCTGCTCTGATGACCCCAAGCTGGTGCCAGCCCATATCATCACTCACTAATCCCAGCCAAGAAGCCCTCTAACCCTTCTGTTCACCCTCTTATCTCTCGTTCCCCTTAGGTTTCAGCTGCTGTTTGCCTAATCCAGCTCTGAGCCCAGGGGATCTCAGTGGAGCCACTGGCCTTGTATTAACCTTATGGCACTAGGGAAGGTTTGGAGACTTTCCAAATGGGATCTGAGTGACTGACTCAGAATAATAATAGACAGGAAAGATCATAAATTAATCTCCTCGTCCATCTCTCTCTTCCTCATACATGTATTAATGTGTTTCTATAGCCCCTCCACATCCTCCCTCTGATCTATTAATCTATCTATCCCTGGCATGCCCTTTAATTACCTACCCATTAGGTTTCCTCTTCCCTGCCTCCACATTTTATCCCCTCTCAGCCTGCCATGGGGAATACACTTTAACCCTGCAACTGACCACAGGGGAAGATTTTAGGCAAGTATCTGGGCACAGGGAGGTGCTGAGCTCTACTCCAGGGAGGTCTCAGTAAATTTCTTCTTGGAGGCAGAAAAGCTTCTGATTAAGTGATGGAGTTGCCATGACACCTGTGAGCTGGACACCTAGCCTAGAGGACAGAATTGGTTTGCCCATGGGCTCCAAAACACCACTGGGCATAGAGGAAAGCCAGGCCACAGCTCCCAGAAGGACTGAAGCTTTGGAAACCCATCCTGTCCCCTCCCCATCCAACCCTCCTGCCAAGTTCCCATCTTCTCCAAGTCATTGCAAAAAGTGAGCAAGGGAGATCCAATGGAGGTTGCTGCCTTTGCTAGGAAGCAGACGCTTGCACAGAGGGGTTGGGACAATGCCAGAAGCGTTTAGATTGCATATTAGGAATGATTTCTTCACCAAAAGAGTTGTCAACCCCTGGAACAGGCTGCTCAGGGCAGTGGTGGAGTCACCATCCTTGGAAGGATTTAAAAGATGTGTAGACTGGGCATGTGGTTTAGTGGTGGCCTTGACAGTGTTGGGGTAACAGTTGGACACAATGATGTCAGAGGTGTTTTCCAACCTAAAACATTCTATTATTCCATCTCTGCATGGTTTCAGGAAACCATGGCGAGTGCTGACACACCCTTTGCCTTCAAAGCAAGCAGATTAAACTTTTCCCAGCTCCCTGCCCCTGGAGCCAGTGCTCATGTCCAAAAAGCACAGCACAAGCTCTCTGTGAACAACACCACTGCCACAAATAAACCCAAGCACCAGCAGGATGACAGCTGTAATGAACCAGTGCATACGTCCCACTCGGAGGTTTCGGAGAGGCTGTTCAGCTGCTGATGACTGATGACATTTGGATTTCAGTGAGACAGTTTGCACAGGAAAGCTGCAGAGCAGCCAGCTTGAAGACACCCTCTCTGCTTCCCATAGTAATTGCTTAATAAGCATTGTATCACAGCCCCCTCCTTTGCTGTGCCTGTGTCTGGGGTGAGGGACAATTGGGAAGCCACCACTTAGAGATTATCCCAGACTCCACCATGGAGCAGCACCAGCTAGACCTACCCCATCCCCACCTCTTATTTGCTCTTAAAGCCCCCAGTCATGACACACTGATCCCTCTTCCTATCCTCTCTCAGCACTTTCCCATGCTTGCAGCAGAGACTGCTATTCCCAAATATCTAACCTTGATCTTCCCTCCTGCAAATTAATCCGATTCCTTCCTGTTCTGTCTAGCAGTGGACACGGAGAGCAATCGATCGGTCTCTTTTCTATAACAACTTCTGACATATTGAAAAAAACGAGATCGTATCTCCCTCTCTTGCCTTTGGGTCCCACAGGCAGCACTTGGGAGGTTTTCCAGGAGCCCTGCTTGGCTCAACACACCCAGCCCTGCTCCACAATGAGAGGAGCTGTCTGCAGATCTGCTCCTTCCTTCTCCAGCTGCTTTGAGAGTTATATCAGTGGGCTGAAGCCCCCAGACCAGAAGAATATGGTGTGGGGAAAGATATGGGAACTAAGGAGTTTAAACTGAAAGAGGGGAAGTTGAAATTAGTTACTAGGAAGGAATTCTTTACTGTGAGAGCAGTGAGGCCCCAGCACAGGTTGCCCAGAGAAGCTGTGGATGCTCCATCTCTGGAGGAGTGGAAGGTGGCAGGGGAATCAAATGGTTTTTAAGGTCCCTTCCAACCCAAACTGTTCCATGATTCCATAATATCAAAAAGACCACAACATTCACTTCCAGACTGGGCAATAAAAAGACCCCAAAAAGCAGCATCAAGCCCTGCTCCCTGCACACACATGCAGCTGTATCTCCTTCCTCCCCTGAATTTCTCTCGCTGAATGCCCCATGAGTGGGTGTCCAAGTGCCCTCCTCCCAGAAGGGTCTGTGCTGGTTCCCTGGTTGTGTGCCATCCCAGGATCTGTGTGACCGTGCTCAGCCCCACCACAGCACTGGGGACATCAAAACAAGAGCAAGTGGCTCCTTCAGGAGCGCTGCTATTTATACCTGAAGGGCTGATGAGCACCAACAACAAGGGAGACACAAAGGCGAGCTGCAGGAGCCTGATTGCTGATGGGTATTTTTAGACCATGTGGGGGGTGCGTGAGAATCCTCTACTTCCAAAGCCGAGGGTTTTCATTCCCCACTTTCAATCCCAAATGGCAGCGCTGCTGCTGCTCAGTGCCTCGTGCTAGCAGCCAGCATTAGACCCCTGCCTGCCAACTCACTTGTGCTCCCAACTGCAAATGGGTAAATCGCTGCAATTACACTCAAAAAGTCACATCCCCGTCCTTCCCTCCTCCCGCTTCTTTGCGCACATGCCTGACTCCTGCAAAACAAACTAATGGGTGGCAATTGAAATGCTTACATGGTTAATGGAGCCCACGTAAAGCCCCCATGGGTGCCGCTCCTTTAGCTGGCAGCAGGAGCTGGATCCCCATGTAGGAGCCCAGCAAGGAACCATCTCCAGTCAAAGGGGAGGCAGCAGCTTTTATACCCACCAGGTGACAGGTCTCCATCGGGGCTGACTCACAGGCAGGCAGGAGCTGGTGTTTGCAGCACATTAACACAGCTGTGTCAGCTTCCAGGTGAATCAGCTTTGCTTCATCAGACACATCAACAGACTCAGCACTGCCATCTCCTCTCCTGCTCAGATTTATTTTAATTGCAAGATACAAACAGTATTCTCTCTCTCATTTTCCTACCCACATCCATCTGGAAATACCTCTCAGATCTTCTACTCTTGTGTTCATGACTTTTTTAGCACTCCCTTTTCTTTTTTCCCATCTCATCCTGATCAAGATCCAGGCAGAAGAGACCAGCAAGTCAGAAATGAGAAGGGTCTGAGTCACTGCATCCCTTTTTTTTCAAAAATCAGAGTGTCTAAAAGTTGGGCCTCTCCTGATGGAGACCTCAAAAATTGCTTCTCTAAGGACACCAACATCCCATCTTCATCATGCCCATTGCCTGTGCAGGACTCATGGGAGGAGTGCCATCATACCTGGAGTTTCAGAGTCTATCTTGAATACCTCACTCCCACATTAAAGATGCTGGACACCCAATAGTTTCTATCTGTATGGAAAAATACAGCACAGCATCTCTGAAAACCGGGCTGTGTCTCCAGGGACCTAAGGTGGGTACAGGCACAAAGGAGTTCAGGAGAAAATAATTCCCCAGAGACCAGCCAGCTACATCAAAACCTTCCCCAAAGGGTTTGTGTTTCCCAGCCACTCTAGGAAGAGTGTCTGCCAGCACACAGCTCCCTTTGAAGTCATCAGCTCTTCCTGACTCTCCCTGGATACGCAAGAGCCATTTCAGCCTTGTCCTTGGCCACCTCTTACACGCAGCAAATTAATACCAGCAATCAATCATTAATCAGAGCTCTCTTCCAGCTACCAGGGAAGAGAGCTGAAGCAGGCCAGGCTCTGCTCCCATTTATGTCAGACAAATGCAAGCCCGTGGAGCGACTCCAGATCTACACAGTGCAACAGACAGAAGAACAGGGCTGGGCACTCAATCACCCGGCACCCGAAGCCAAGCACAGCCGACAGGGGCCCGGCAGCTGGGCCAGGCTCCACCGGCTCCAGCAAGGCTATTAGCAAAGAGAAAAGAGAAGAAAAAGTACCCCAGTGGTTACTCACCCGCCCGGCCTCGCTAAGAGAATGTAATCATTAGATACGGCTTTTCCCATTATAGTTCCTTAATGACTTGCCATTGTCCTCGGAACATGTGAGGAGGGAAGGATGGAGGACAGAAGCTCTCTGCCTGATTGCTGAGGTGTCCTGGCCTCGCCATGCAAACCCCTCAATTGTAATTAAAAGCTGCTATTGCCAATTTCTTACAAAGGCAGGTTTGGCAGTTAAATCTGCTCTGTCAAGAACTGCATTTTCCCTTATATATGAACACATATATACAGAGATATAGGTAGATTTTAAATGCAATTATTTGCAAAGTAAGAAATGGCCTCATTCTGCAGGTGTTTCAAAAGGATTCCCATCATTCAGACTGTATAAATATTTTTAATATCCTCCACACAACCACCCAGCCTGTCCAACTGCTGCAGGGTTATTTCTTCCAAGCTCCAAAGCCACCCATGCCCACTCTGAAATACAGGAGCTGTAATCCACATGCCCAGCCAAGGCTCCTAACCCGCTTATTTTAATTATCTGTGACACCAGCTATAGATATGTGCTATGAAACTCATGATCTTGTGATTTCCAGCAGCTCTCTTTGGGGACCACACAACACATTCCTGCCACAGACAACAGACCTACTCATAAGCTGCTCTCTCTGCCTGTGCTGAGGGGAGAGCATCAGCTTTTATGGGCCGTGTTGCCTCCCAAATACTTCTAGCTACTGCAAAAACCATGCAGCAGCCACCGGAAATGGGCTGAATTTGGGGTAGATTTGAGAGCCAATGGATACCTTAGAAGGATGCAAACTGCTGGGAAACACAGGAGGAATGACCAGCAAGGCTCTGCTCCGGCCATGGAGCAAATGCCAGGCAGGTGATGCTCCCTAAGCCTCACCTGATCCCAGCCTTGCACATCTCCAATGAGTCAACAGCATTTCTCCTCTTTTTCCACAGCATGAAGAGCTCCAGCAGCACCAACACAGCATGTAGTCCCTTGCCTTAGGTCCCTGCAGACTCCTGGAAGCAGTCTGCCATGGCTGCCTTTAATAACTTTGCAATCAGGTTTAAATTGCCACTGCAAAAGGTTTATAAAAGTTTGTGTTGCCTGCTAATTAAATCCATACAAATGCCGGCTTGGCATTAATTTACTGTAAAATTAGTGTGAGGCTACAGTGGGTTATTTGCAAGAAACTTGTCCACGCTGAACTACCAGCGAGGAGCAGCTGACCTTGGGAATTATCTCCCCAAAGCCTCCCTGCCACAGATCAGACACAGCTTTTCTTCCAGGCGCCACATGCAAATATTGTTGCTTTTCAATTATTTGCCGACTGATCCAGCGGCTGGGAGACAGCAGCTAATTAAAATCTAATTGAAATAAAATAATTTCCAATTCTGTTGCCTTTCATCGCCTCTTGGAGCCAAAGGTTTCTTGTCTCACGGACTGGCTGTCCTCGGTCTCATTTGTCCCTTAGCTCTGCAAACAGCCCACGTGCAATCCCACTCTCTGCCGGGGTGTTTGTGGATGTGGGGCCAGGATATGTCCCCACGGGGTGAAGGAGGGACACAGGGGGACAAGGGAAGTGTTGTGGTGGGAAATAAATATGGAGCAAAGCAAGGAAAGAAAGATGATGGGAAGGAGACGAATAGAGAAAGCAAGGGAGGGAGAAGCAAGGACACATCCAGGGAAGAAGGAAATGAGCCCCAGCCACACAGATGTCCAAGGCCAGGTTGGACAGGGCTTCGAGCAACATGGGATAGTGGAAGGTGTCCCTGCCCATGGCAGGGGGTTGGAAAGAGATGAGCTTTCAGGTCCCTTCAAATCCAAACCATTCTGGGATTCTATGATTAGTGAGGCACCTTTTCTCTCAGAGCAGCCCAACAGCCTGCACCTGGACCAAACAACATCTGAGCACAGAGGGCAAATACACCCTCAGGTCCACCCTGGAGGCTCAACCTGATCTGCTTCCATGGGAGGGTATTCCTGTGCCAGTGGGGATGGAGCAAAAATAAGCAGGAGAGCAATGCTGGCACAGCCTCATCCTGCCAGGCTGAGCTGAGGGGATCCCCTCCATCTGCACAGCAGTGGGGGGCAAGGAGCAGGCTGGCTGCACAACTGCCTCTATTTCTCCCTTAAAAGTGAGGAAAAAAATTATCTGCATAATTCAAGCAGAGGTGGCAGAAATGGCTTCCTGATATAGCTGCGCCTCAGCCACCAAATATAGAACTGGACACACTGTATAAAACCCAATTACTACTGTGAAAACCTCTCTCAGACATACACACTTGAGACTGTATTAACTCCAGCAACACACTATATCTTGTCATGCCAATAAAGTTCTTGACACTGAAATTGAGAGGAGGGAGAGCATCTATATGTACATGGGGACTATGGAGAGAGAGCCACGGAAAGCCAAGGATACAGCAACAGCAGTTGATTATAACAAGCCAGTTCAATTTGTCTGATATGGCTGCCCTAGTATTTTTTTTTCCTTTTTTCCTTACTGACTCTACAGCTCAGCAGGAACAATCATAATAATAATTAAAAAAATCCAACCAGAGTTATAAATAAAATGAGAGACAAAGAAAGAAAGAAAGAAAAAAGCACATCCAGGGTCTAGAGGCAGCTAAGCTGCCACGCCGAGGGCTTTGGAGAGAAGTCCTCCTGCGTGCCCTCCCAGCTATCCTGCATTTATCCTTTTGTGGCCAGATTGGATGCTCTAACTCCAGTTGGTCACTCATCACCATGGCCACGTGTGACCACCAGGACAAGGGCATCCCATGGAGATGCCTGAAAGTGCAGGGATGAGGAATTGCCATGGCAAATCCCACTTTTTGAGGTAAGGGGGAGGCATGGAGGGACTCTTTGCTCCAGTGAAAGGAAAGCTGCCAGCCTTCCTGCTCCCTCCCATTGTATTCCTGCATTCGCTGCATCCTCCACCTCCTCAGGCAGCATCTCAGGAGCTCAGCTTCCCAGGAGACACCCACCACAAGTCCCTTTTCCTGGAAGTTCTGCTTGTAGCTGGCTCTTACCTGAAGAGCTCAACTAACAAAGTCTGCTGCTCTTCAGGTTTCAGTCCAGCAAAACATTCTTCATTATTAATCTTCAGAAAAGGTTGCAGAGGGTCATGCTGATCAAATGATATCTGCATTAGCAGGAACACAGCAGAGTTTTCACTACATTACACAGCTCTTTCTCCCTGTCAGTACTCACAGGAGCTTAAGGACTAAACAAATTTGGTTTGAGGAGGGAAGGGAGAGTGGAAATCTTCTACCTCCACCACGTGAATGACAGAGGACTGTGGGAAACAGCAGTGATGTCTGGCAGCTCAAGTTTGGGAAAGCCATCCAGGTTTGGGATAGCCATCCAGGTTTGGGATACCTGGGAGGCAGAGGCACCAGCCAGCTCCATCCAGCTCTAGCAAGTCAATGATGCATCTGCTTCTGCTCCTGGTGGGCACGAGTCCACAGGAGCAACCTGTGCTCCTTCCTATTACAGAGACCAGAAGAAGATCCTGGAAAACAAATTTCCCTATTCAAGCTCCCCAGGAGTCAGGGGAGAGATACTGCAGGAGAGTAGGATGACTATGGATTTTGCCTTTTGCAAGGGATGCAGAGCACTGGGTGGAAAGTTCACAGCTGTTCCAGATGTGGGGAGACTAAAATTGCTAAATATATGGAAAAAACAATCAATTCAGTTTTGGGGTCATTGAATCCCACTGTGTCTTTTTCAACACTCACTGGTCACAAGCTGGGGGAAGCTGAAGGTAAGGTCCCCTCACATGGCTGAAGTGGCATTTGGGACACCTCTGAATGGGCTTTTCCTTGTCAAACCAGTCCCTGGTGAGTGGGGAGCACAAGGAGGGAGGAGAGCACCCAGCTGCACACCTTGCACAGAAACTTCTGTAGCAGGTTTAGTTAAAAAAAAAAAAAAAAAAGGAAAATCACGGGGGGACACGAAGATTTGCACTGGGACAAGAAAGAGGCCTTGGAACACTGGCAAGCTCCTTCCCATCCCCAAGCTCTTGGGGGAAGATGATGGTTCTTCATATTAATGGTAAGTGTCAGCGTATCAATTCCAGCCTCTCTGCGAGTTGAGATGAAACATGTGCCAAGGTCAGGGCTGGGAGGCTTAAGTGTATCTATTGTCATCCTCATAATAGCGCCCGGATTCATTTCTATCATTTTTATCTCTCTTCTTTTTTAATAATCCTATAGTAAGGATATAATTTTCTATTAATACATTATAGAAGAAGCTTAATGGAAAAAAGCAGGGTGCTGCCTTTTTTTCCCTGACTTACAAGCGGCACATACAGACAGGTGGGGTCTGAGGTTGCCTGTTCTCTTATTTTTTGAACTGAAAAAATGTTTCCACTCCTTGACTTGCCTCTTCTTTTTTCACATTACCTCAGACAAAACAGAGCTCTGCCTCCTGGGGCGACTCATTAGAGGTTTCCCCAAATTGGAGGTTTTCTCAGTCATTATTTCACGGTGCAGGGTTTAACAAGGACATCTCTCTCATGAGCTTTTCTCCAAAATAACCATTTAAAAAGGAGGTGACAACACAACCCACCCCCAAAAGTAGGGTTTCAAACAGCCAGAACTACCCCTCAGCCTCCAAAGAAATCATGTCTCAAACAACAAAATCCTAACAAGTTCTCCAGATGTCCTCCGAGCCTCCCAGAAAATAGAAGACAGACATATCTTGAATTTTTAATGTGAAAACACACAGAAAAGTAGGAAAGCAAACAAAGAGGAACAAAACCAAACAAAAATGAAGCTTTTTAGCCCTTCTATATATGTAAATCTCATCTCACTGATTCCAACATCTGTTTTTTCCCTCCTCGTTTAAGTCTCAGCGTAGCTACATAAGAGAAACTGCAGCAAACAACTCCAGAGCTGCAGTTACGAGGTCTTTAGAAGAGGATGAGCTTGTCCCTCATCCATCACACACAGCTACCAGCACACAAGTAACTCCCTGTGAGCCCAATCCCGGGAAATGTGAGCCTGGGCTTTGCCTGGACAAGCCAACTGCTACTGCTCAACATGACATGCCGTGGCCAATGATGCCTTCCTGGTGTCAACTCAACTGGTTCACTGTTGTCAAAAAGGAGCTTCCAACCATCACCTTGCCAAGGAATATTGATCTTATGCATCCAGACACACAAGTGGAGCAACACACTTTGCTGGACAACTGAAAAGCACTTTCCAAGGCTGGCAGTTGCTGTTTCTTCCTCCCAGCACGGCTGAGGAGCAGCCCACATGCATGGCATCGTGTCAGCTGGACCTGTCATCTCCAACTGGGAGCCTGGATTCCTGTCAGTCACTGCCACCAAGCTGCCTGTCACCTGCCAGTCACATCACATGCAGTCCTAAAATATCACATTGTTCTAACCAAGTGCTGGCAGCCAGAAATGCCTCTCGGAGGAGGTGGGAAGGGGAAAATGGAGCAATAAGGGACCAAGACAACAAAGGCAACATCCATGCACTGATTCCAAGCCTAAGGTGGGGCAGTGCTATCCCATATCACTATCACCACATCACAAAGCATTTCTTACACTGGTAGGAGGCAGCAGGGACATCCACCTCCTCTTCATGAAACTCCCCTTCCATGAGTGATTCTCCTATGACTTATCCTATGCCAGTGGAAAAGCCTTGTGGCTACAATCCCACCAACACAGCCCTTACTTGTTGTTTAAAATATGATGATCAGGGTAAACGGCTTCCAATTCACTGACATCCAAAGCCCTGAGCAAAGAGATAAACGTTAACACTTCCAGAAAGCTGTAGGGATAGAGAAATTACGGCCGGCTCCTCTGTGGCTCCAAAGACCTGGCTGAACTCCTTCTGGGGCCTCCAGCTATTCCCAGCAGAGCTCAACACGAGAGTTGGACGAGGCCCAGAGGTCCACGCTCTCAACTCATTTATTAAGAAGCCTAGGATATGTAGAAAGCCAATATTTTTAGCATAGTTAATAAAAAAAAAGGAAAGCAAAACTACCCTTCTATTCATAGCACGGAAGATACAAGTTGTAATGCTGAGTGAAGGCATCCTTGGATGACAGCCCTTGGATCCCTGCTGTGCACAGCAGGGATGAGGCTCAGGGAAACCGCAGCACAGAAACAGGATTCAACCTCTGCCCAAACCACAGGCTGAATCCAAATGCCAAAACATCCCAGGGTTCACAAGCAGGGATATGGCAAACACAGCCTCATCTAAAATGCTTTTAATCTTTGCTCCCCAAAGAGAAGCTTCCTCCCATGGGATTTCTAGGGGAAAAGAAAGAGCTGCAGGTATTCAAGGAGGGGAAACTAGACGAGAAGGATGAAAAAAAAATATTTTCCCATCCTTGGAAAAAAGTTTTGTGCGAGTGTGCTCTGGAGCTGCTGCTTGGCTGTGGCTGGGTAGGGTGACACACACTCCCCTCCCAAGAAGGGACATTGATCTCACCATCGCATTAAACGCCAAACCAGTTCTCAATGTGTTGAATTAGTGCCGGTAGATTTCTCTGACTGGAACATGTTAGAAATCACAGTTGGGTTACAAGAATCAATTAGGGCCAGATGGGGGGTGCAAAGAAGTCAAACAATTTGCCTTATTGCAGGATTCAGCACTTCAGTAAAGGGTTCTTTACATTTTCATTTAGATTTAAAAATCACTCAAGTGCACCCTCTGTATAATTCAATCGAGGAATGGAAAGGGAACTACCAAGCAGGTAAGAGATGTATTGTTCTTCTCCAGAAGATAAAAATAGAGGGGGAAAAAAGGGAGAGGATTAGAGCACAGATCCTCAGCAGGGGGCATTCCATGTAGGGACACCAAAGTCAATGCAGAATCACCATAATCCAGAGAAGGTAAGAGCATATCCTCTCCCATCATCCCTGACTCCATTGGTGGGAATTCAAACTGGGCATTTTGGTTAATGAATCATAGAATGTTTTGGGTTGGAAAGGACCTTAAAGATCATCCCATTCCAACCCCCCCCACCCATGGGCAGGGACACCTTCCACTATCCCAGGTTGCTCCAAGCTCTGTCCAACCTGGCCTTGGACACTTCCAGGAATGAGGCAGCCACAGCTTCTCTGGGCAACCTGTTCCAGGGCCTCACCATCCTCACAGGGAAGAATTTCTTCCTAATATCTGATCCAAACTTACTCTCAGTTTGAAGCCATTCCCCCTTGTTCTGTCACTCCAGGCCCTTTTAAATTGTCTCTCTCCATCTTTCTTGTCCTCTCCCTTTAGGTACTGGAAGGCCACATTATGTGACCCTGAAGCCTTCCCTTTTGCAGGCTGAACAGTCCAATTCTACTTAGCCTTTCAGATTATTTTAGAGGTCTTTTCCAACCTAAATGAGTCTATGATTTTGCAGGACTGATATTGAGTCACCACCCCATCCTGAGCCAGGATGGGAGGCCAGTCACCTTCCCATCAACAGGACAAGGACCCACACAGAGAGACCTCCCAGAAGAGCCAGGAACTGGTAATGAAACCTGGCCAAGGTTAGTCAGGGGAAAAAACTACTCGCTAATATGCAGCACACCTCCACCACCGCAATAAAGACGAGATTGAATTGCAGAATGTGGCTGCGGGTCTTGTTTCTATACGTTTCAATGTTGTGCTCCAACAGGTCGGAATATTGTTAGCAATTCCGTCTGCAGAGGAGACATTGCTGAGCTGGGTAAAACATGTGGCAAATTTCTTTCTGGGTTCATCTTGGATCAGGTGAAGGCGTTTGATTATATAGGCTCAGGGGTTATTTGCATTATGGGATTCCCAACACTCCTCCTGAAATGGTTGGGAGCATTATGTAAATCAGCCAGAGGGGAAGCTTTCAACGAACGTCTCAGCTGATGGAACAACTTTAATCTCAAACCTGGCTACTTTTCCAATTACCTCAAACATTTTTTGCTACCAACTGCTTCATAAGGGAAATCCAGCTTTTTCGGGGGATCCCTGAATCGTTACGTTAGAAGAAAGGAAAGGGCAAAGGTCTTCTTCAATTTTCCATCTGTGTGCATGGGCTAATGTGATGTGCTTTCTTCAGACAAGAGGAAAGGTTAAACGGAGCCCTCGTTGGAGAGCAAAGCCTCAAGGCTTAAAGCTGAGATCTGCAAAGGAATCTGAGCCAAAGCCCACTGAAAGTCAAAGGACGATGAACATCTAAGCCCACAAGGCTGTTCTGAACCATCTAAATGGAAATAAGTCCAGGTGCTTTCATGCCTGGGCTTCTCTACTCCACAGAAGTATCAAACACAGAGGGAGATGTGATGGGATACATCGTACTTCTCTTTCCTTCCTCCTCCTCATAATGTGAGGCTGGCAGGGATCAGGAGAAACAGCAGCACTGGAGGAAAGGGAAGGAAAGGGGTGAAAAAGGGGGGCAGAGAAAGGAAGCTCCATGCCTCAGACAGCTGCCCTTTCCAGAGCTCCGCTTGAATTTGCACACACTCAGCATCACTCAAGATACTCAACTCCATTACATTTTAATTTCTTCCTTTCCTCACCTTTTTCACGCACCAGACAAGACTGGGACTGTGAAGCACCACGACTTCTCCAAGAGAAGTCTCTCTCTTAGTCATGAACAACTCTTCATGAGCAGCAGTGAATCTATTAACACAGAATCCCAGGACAAATGACACTGTTAAAAGGAAGAGTAACAACACCTAGAGACTCATCTCTAGGTGGGTTTTAGGAATAACTTCATTTCTGTTGTATGTTGACAGTTGCTGAGCCGCTCCCAAGCTCCCTGCATTGGAACATCCATACCTCTTCCTTCGGATACACCTTGATTAATTTTGCTTCGTTTATTATTTAAGCCGAGTATCTTCATGTAAAATATTGAAGACCTGACTCATTCTTTATTATTAAGCCCTGCCGTGCACCCTTAGGAGCCTCTGCAATCTCTGTAGTCTTCGATCCGCTAGAAGAGAACAAACTCATCTCAATCCTTGAGTAAATATGAGGGATTGCTGGAGGGATGCTGTCAGCATCCTGCTCCCTCTTCCCCCAGCTGCCGTACTGCCTCGCCATGGAAAACACTCTTAGAGGCTAATTCACTTTCCAACATCTGCATGCCTCATTTGCTGCTCTCCTCTCTCCCTCTCTGTTCCTTCGCAGCTGGCATTGAAGTCAGCCGGCTCCCAGTAATTCCCACTCGTGGATATAAATGGAGCGAGCCGGGAGCTGCAAGTATGGCCAATTAGCCACTGGCTGAGGGCAGCTCTGCTGGCAAGGCCACAAGGAAATCCTGCTCACCCAAAAACACTGAGGGGATGCAAGGGAGACAAAGGGGGGGATACAAAGGAGACAAAGCATTTCAGAGGTGTCAGAATGATGATGGGGCATCATAAGAATTTTTCTCCCCACCAGAATCCCAGTTGGGTCCCATCATTTCCTAACATTAATCTTTTTAATGTCACTGACTCATTTTAGAGGCAGAAAGAAACAATCTTTTAAGCCTAGTATTGGGAAGCTGGAGATGGGAAAACTGTGGCTTCCCACCAATCCCGCTCCCAGCTTGTTTTGTGGATTCAGAGGTGTCAGTCAGTGGTCACTCCTGTCTCCAAGGAAGGCACCCCCAAGCTTTCCATCTTGACTATCAGTTCTCACCAGCTTAAAAGCCAAGTGATCAAACTGTGCCTGGTGGTAGCTTAGAAGGAATTTACATCTGAATTTCACAGCTTCGTTCCAACTCTGTAATAGGCTGAATGGAAAAAGAAACTGTAGTGAATGCTTCCCTCCTTTGAGCATGGATCTACACCTCGAGATGAAACTCCGTGGCTAAAATTCATCCCTACTTCAAAGGCACCAGTACAAGTCAAAGGCAATAAACCCAGAAAGGGGAAAGAATAAAAATATTTCAATGGCAAAAGACAAGGCCTTGCATTTCCACAGCTCTCAGAGTACTTTGAAACGTAACAGAGCACACAGTCAACTGCAGGTCACAAGAGAAGTCAAGTTCACATCTTGAAATCAATCCCAGCTGATGGAAAGGGACTTTCAGAGCGATAAAAGACTGCTAGTTGTGCAAAACCCCAGGTGAGCCCCTTGCATTGAGCACTTAGGGTAGTGCCAAACTCAGCTATCTGCAGCCTTTGGAAGTCAGTTACCTTGGGCAGGTTCACATTCAAAGCTGCTACCATGGCTGACAAAGAATGATGGCCAATCCCAATCACAAAACTGTGGAGATTGGAAAAGACTTCTAAAACCACCAAGTCTAATCATTAACCATAGAGAGGTTTGGGGTGGAAGGATTTTTAAAGCACACTTTAGCAACAAGACAAGAGGAAATGTCCTCAAGCTGTACCAGAGGAGGTTCAGGACATCAGGAGGAATTTTGTCACTGAAAGGGTGGTCAGGCATTGGAAGGGGCTTCTCAGGGAGGTGGTGGAGTCCACATCCCTGGAGGTGTCCAAGGAGTGACTGCACATGGCACTCAGTGCTCTAGGCTGGGTGACAAGGTGGGGGTCTGTCACAGGTTGGACTCAATGGTCTTTTCCAACATAAATTCCATGTTTCTTTAAATAAGCACCCTTTAGACAACTTTTTTAGGGTGAAATGAATCACCCTATTGACAGAGCCAATGACCACCAAGACATTCAACAGCTCTCACTTGAATTTCAGCCAACAAACAGAAGCTGGAGCACAGAGGGGACCTTGGCTGCTGGTGCTCACGCACAGCTTCGTTGACGAGTTCACATCAAATCCGACAAGGAGCAAATTACACATCTGTAAATATCAAAGGCAGGTTGTTTTCTGAGAAGTTCAGCATGTTGGGTTTGGGTTTTCTTTTTTCTTTCATCTCCCCCCACCCCTTTTTAAGCTTTGTCAATACCAACTGTGTTTTTCTTCCTAGAAACTGTATAATGATGAGAGAAGCTGTTTATTTTTCTCTTTAAAGGGATGAAGTATTTTTCACCGATATTTTACATGTCTGTAAGAACGATTTACAGGATTGAGTGGATGGGTTACACGATGCCCTTTGCCTGCTCAAAAGAAGGGGGGGAAAAGGTCACTCCAGGGTGAGATTTCAAGAGCTTCTTCGCTTCTCAAAGGTTTTTTGTGAATACCATTCCCCTGCACTTTTGGCAGGGGAAGAGAGAATGGGACTAGAAGTCAGCATGGGCTCATCTTAAGAAACACAATGGTGCACAAGAAATATAATTGCATTTGTTAAGGGACTAAGGCAAACTGACAGAAGGAAGACAGGGGATGGTTTGCTTCAGAATCAGCTAATCCTTAGAATGGAGCATGTGCACAGGCAGGGCAGCCTCAGCAAGGAGAAGAGGACAGTAACAAATCCCCCTGTCGTGCCTCTAATGTGGTTACAACTAAAAACCAATGGAGATAATAAGACACACACACTCCCAATAAAAGTCAGATCAGATCTCACCACTGCAGGGTTTTCTCCACGCTGTGATGGAAAGGCAGCCAAGCCCTAGAGAGCATCCAAAGGAAGTAACGAGTATTGTGATGGTGGAAAGAGGAAGGCTCTTTGCTGGATAATGAGCAGGAAGGATGAAGACACCTATGTGAGGGCCCACAGCTGACCCCTGTGCCTGAGGAGCACCAATGCACCACTCTTCACCACCTCTGCTTCTCCTCCTGCCCACTCCAAATAAGACCACCACATCTGATCACCCACGTAAGCCAGAGACGGCTGGAAGGAATAGACTTCCTCCCTTCTTTCTCTCTCCTTTTTTTGGATTTATGACAGAGAGCTGAAAAGCAAGAGCCTCTATTCCTGGAAGAGCAGTGCTGGCTGGGAAGCCCTGCGGCTTGCAGATGCATGAGGCAATTAACCCCCGTGCACACAGAAAGGGATGGACAGGGACTGCCTGCAGAACACACAGCAAAGGACAGTGGGGAGAGGTCCCTGCATCACCTGCTCACTGCTGTGGGGCACAGCCAGGGGACCAGGGACCTCACTTCTCCCAGGAGACAACACCAAGGGCTGTAGGAGCTGCCATGTGAGCTGGGGCTTGGACCTCCCAAGGTATTTAGGGAGGCAAATATCTTGCAGGTCCTGAGACCCCCGGAGCCTTCTCATGCCTGAATCCCGTACCAGGATGCAAACCAAACCCCACAGCACCTTGCAAGATCAGCCGCTAATTAAATCGTTCCCACGACAGCTTGCAAGTTAGTTATGGCTCATTATCCTCACTTAACCGACTGGAGAAACTGAGGAAAGAGAGAGATTAAAGGATTTGCTAAATCTCCGGCAGCAGTCAGTGGCAGAGGCAAACCCGGAGCTCATAAACATTATAAATCCCCCACCTCAGGGCTCACAACCCCCCACATCCCTCCACACAACGTTTTTACTACTCAACTATTGCTTATTAAGTGCTGAGTGCAGGCAAGAAGCAAAGCCTGGAGAGCACCTTGCTCGAGAGCTCATGTCTGGAGGGCAGGTGTGAAAGGGAGAGGATGCTGAAAGCCAAAAGACCCTAAAACCTCTCCAGACACATAGCCCAAACTACAGCACTTGACTGTGATCCTTAAAATGACCCCAGTGCACTTTTAGTGCCTCCCCAGCTGCCAACAGCACCTTGGAGGAGCCAAAACCAGCCCAAATTTTCTCCAAGTGAGCCAATAAATCAGTTGTTGGAAGAGCTGGAGGAGAGAGAAAGGTCCCCAGGAGAGGCTGCAAAGCCCGGTGGTGATGGAAAGGATGCTTAGAGAGGAGGAGGGTTTGGGAGAGAGAAGCAGCAATGAATTTAAAGGGAATAAAGGAGACAAGGAGAGCAGAAGAAGGAAAAGGAGCTTTAGAATAAAGGAAGAGATTGACAGAGTGAAACAAAGATGGAGAAGAGGCACAGAGAGAAGAAAGAGAGAGACAAAAATAAAGAAGAAAAGCAGGAGGAGGAGGTAGCGGGGGAAGAGGGGAGATGGCGAGACGGGGAGAATTAAAACAGTGACAGCAATTTAGCAGCCGAGTTTTATCTTCAACTTTAACGGGAGAAACCAATCCCCTGCAAGGAAGGTGGGTTCTGTCTCTGGCTGTTGCTGCAGCACGGCCATGAGGAAGGAAACAGCAGAACTGGGTCTTTCCCCTCCTACCAGCAGCGTTGCTGTTCATTAGAGATGGGATACTGCCTGTTCCCCACTCCCTGCTGCACTGGATTATATCCTCATTACCCCCTCAACAACAGTTTGCCAATCATAATTTGGTTGTTATTATTCTTGATGACAAACTCTGGCAGCTCCTGCTCCCTCGACAGAAAATCCCTGCTCCCATATCCTGCTCCGCCACATCGAAGGATCTTGTTTTTCCAAGGGGAAAAAAAAAAGACCATTTCAAGTGCAGCTTCTGTTGTTTTTTTTAACTCTGCTTATCTGTTTCCTTGTGTTCTGTTTGTTATTTCACTGCAGATGGGCTTGGTTTAGAAACAAACAGGGTTTGCTGTGATGCCAGTAACTTCCACCTCCTGGGGAAAAAGAGAAGCCTGGCAGAGCAGGTGTGAAGTTGGGATGTGGGGCTGTATGGCCTCTCTCTGCAGAGCAGCTCTGCACCTCCAGTCACCCCATCCCTCCACACATCACACCCTGAGGTCTGCAACTTGAGCAGGTGGAAAAACAAAGCGCAAAGAATGGATTAGAGCTCGGGTCTGAGTCTCCCTTTGCTCCTGTGGTTTTATCCAGGAGGAGAAACCACATCCCTCTGATTGCCATGAAGAGCCCACCTGCTGAAAAACAGGGGGGTCCTGAAAAACCCACTTTATGGACCCCAGAGAGCAAAAAACCATGGAGATGCCATGAAAGGGAGTGAAGGAAACACTCATTGCCAGCTCTGCTGGGGATCACAGTGGGGTGCTGGGATGACTTTGGTGTGACAGTGGGATCCTGACCCACATGGCTTTGGTGTGACAGTGGGATGCTGATCCACACAGAGACCCTGCAGACAGGTTTGGGGGTGTTTCAGCCCTGGATGCAGCAGCACACAGCTGTGAGCTCTGGCCAAGCTGAAACCAAGAGGGTATTTGTGGGTGCACAAGCACTGCCAGAATCACAGACAGCCCAACTGCCAGAGAGCTCCCCTGGACAGTGATATGGAGCCATGGAAAGACATGGCAGGACCAAGAAAAACAACCCAAACAGGACTGATATATCCTGACTGGGGCTTCCTTCCTGCAAGCCTTAAACCCCACAGCTCTCTCTCCCTAAGGCAGCATCTCACCGCAGGCACAGAGCAGCGATTTGAGGGCAGACGTTGCATCTTTCACTTGTCCTCCCCAGTATCTCAACAAGGCTGACGAGCAAAACCGCAACGCAAAAAGATCCCTCTGGAGACGGGAAATCGGGGGCATCCAGTTTGTCTCCGTAACAGTATCAGGCAGGGCTGGAAGCACCGCTCCTCAGAGCTTCACCTTGCAAATAAATAGCTCTGAATTGCAGCCAGAAGCAACAGGATCTTTCAAAGACATTATCTGGGAGCAGTCAGTGGAATGCACCTAAAGTCTCATTAATCATCCCGCCGCTTACAGTACTTCTTAATGGCTTTTATGGTTTATCCTTTGAACGCCAACAAAGAGTGTGATTTCTCCTGGCTTATTCTATTAAACAGAAATCAATACCTAACACAAATGTGCCGACGGTGGGATATTTGGAAAGGCCGAGGAGGCACCTGTCGGGCCTCTTCTCCTCTCCTCTCCTCTTTGATGTGGGCAGTGGGCTCTCCGAGGGGCAGAGATCTGCTAATCATGGCTCTTCGCTTTGCAAAGCCAGCCCTAAGCATGAGAGAGGCCGGGAGCTCACACAGGGGCTCTGAAATCACATCTGGTGAAAACATCTTTTTTCTGGTGCTCGAAACGACGCAGCGAGTGCTGCGAGCGTGCAAGAGAGAGAAATTATAAAAGAGAGAGAGGCAGGAGTGGGATAGGGTGGTTTTCATCTCTCCTTTCTATAAGGGCTCTTGTGAATCTGAGCGATGGATGTGAGGCAGCTGAATCAACACTAAGCACAGGTATAAATAAGCTTCTAGGAGGACGGTCTCAGGAGCTGAAGCTTGTCATTAATTTTTGCAGCATGAGAGGCAGTCAGGGAGAGGAGGCTTCAGTTCTTTCAATCCCTCTTGGACCCTTGGAAATAGGACTAGAGATTGGAAAAGGAGAGGGGCAAGAGGGGATTTGCTGTGCTGAATGTGTGGAGCATTAGGGCAGGGATGATACTTCCCCAGCAAGGCTTTTCAGCCCAGCTCATGCCTAACTGGGACCTCAACTCACCAGCCCAGGGGCCAGGAGACTGAGACCAGCCACCAAACTGAATTTGCTTTGGGTTGAAACCCTGCATTACTTAGGGCCAGCTCCTCCACTCACAGAAACAGGACCCAAAACAACTACAAAGAGCAGCATTAACCACCTCAGAAACCAATTCCAAGATCCTAATAGAAAATAAAATTTATATTTGTTAAAAACCACTTAGAAGCTTTGGAGCCTTCTCTTTATACTTCTCTCAGAAACATGCTGTTAAGTAATTAGCAATTTACCAGGTTTAAACAGTTACAAAAATCCTTCCTGAAAACACCAGGGGCAAATCACATCACTCCAAAAATGAGTTTCTTCCCCTAGAGCCCTCAATGGTACTCATTCCAGAGAAGCAACAGGGCTCAGCCCACCTCAGTTCTGCTTCCATACACATCCAATATCCCAGAGAATGCAGGAATTACAGAGAGGGGGTAGATGTGAGTCTCTTTGGTGCCACAGACACATGGAGCTATTGCACATCCCATCCATACTCCAGCATGACCAGGAGCAAGAGGACTCAGAGCCCAGAAGGATCTCAGAGGCACCAAGTGCACTCAACTGCCTTCCTGAGGGTCTACAGACACCCAACTCCAAACACCTCCCTACTCCAAAGATGCCAGCAAAAGGATCCAAAGGAGATGAGAGTCAGATAGGGTGAAATTGGGGAAAGAGCCAGCCCAGGCAGCACATCAGCCCCCACACAGCAGTGCTGGTGGCACCTCCTGCAGCACCCGACGGGATTATTTAGCACGGCTGACTGCGCTCGCTTCCCTCTTCACAAAGTTACTCTTCATAGAGGCAGAAAAAAACCAAGGAGCCGAATAGTTAGGGATGCTCGAGGCACTTAGCTACACTTAGCAACCCTGAGCCTGCCAGAAACATCCTTGTGCAAGTGACGCTTCCAGAATTAACTCCCAGCTCTCAGAGTGCTTGAAAAAAAAAGAGAGAAGCCGGCTGAGCCCCTTCAATGGCAGCACTTGATTCAGCTTCAGCACTGTTTCACATTCAGCTGTTATCCCACCAAACCCTGGCTGGATGGGGCACAGCATCCAACCTGCTGTGCAGCACCTTCATCTGCCAAAAGCAGCCAGAATTTCGGGGTTTGGGTGATCATCCTGGCCTGGGCTTCAGGCTGCAGCTGCTGGCTGGGCTTGTGGTACCTAATCCAAAAGGGAACCACACAGCAGTGCAAAGGTGCAGGTAAAAGAGCATCAGAAGATTAAATGGGTGAGGTGCTGGGTCCCTGGGTTGGGCTGGGAAGGGGCTGCCCCACACCAGCTCCCTGGAAAGAAGAGAGGAATCACCTGCTCCTCTGCCTACCAAGGAATCTGGGGGGCAGTGAAAAAAAATGTAACAAGAGGTCATTAATTTTTTCCTCTTTCCCAAGGAAGGGTGTCTCCAGTTTCTGTAATTAAAGCTGTTGGGATTACTCTTTCACCTGTCTGGATCTTTTGAATTATTTATTTCCTTGGCTCCTGCTCTCCCAGCCTGTATACCACTGTGAGTCTGTAAGAATCCTTCCAGAGCCACTTCTGCTCTGCCACCCCAACTCTGAGGCAGAGTCTGAAGCCAAAGCAAACAGCTCCAACATCTCTCCTCTGAACTGAACTCTGTGTTAATAATTTAAAGCTTTATGGGTCCTTTTGGTTGCGTGGTAAATTATTCAGAGATTCCCCATGCTAACAGCACCCCCGCCCATGGCACACAGGGAGCAGGTGCACCTACACAAAGAGAGACGCTCTTTACAACTTCGGAGATGCTCTATCATGTCAAAGAGAAGGGATGAAAGGCAAGAGGGAGGACGCCAGCCTCAAAAATCACATCCTCCGCTATCGCTCTCGAAAGATAAACGCTCCGGGAGAGTTTCGTGGGGCATATGATGATAGGAGACATTTTTGTGATACACAGGTGTGAAAAAGGGAGACAGGAGGGAGAATAAAACCTGATAACACTTCACTCGGGCAGCGGCAGCAAAGGCAGGTGCTTTTTATTTCCCAGCTGCAAGAACCAAGAGGAGCAGAAGGGAATTGAGGAGCAGCCAAGCCGGCTCAGATCCCAACCAGGATCTCAACCTACATGTGAGAAAGCCTCCTGCAGCGAGTCAGCTCTGTTCTCCCACCAGACAGGTATTGCTCTCACATCAGCTCAGCACTTGGTTCTTAAAACTTGGGTGTGCAATGCCTGGCTGCTCCTGACAGCCTCTGAAGGGGCTCAGTGGAAGCAGCCACCTACATTTGCATCACCAAACATGTATTTATGGGGTTTTTTTCAGAGAAACTGAAAGCAGAACATGGCTGGAGCACCTAAGAGACATGTTTGCTGTAGCAAACAAAAAAAGGGCCATGTGCTAAAGAAGGTGGTGACTGACAAACAGAGGGCAAACCCTGTCCCTTAAACCCAGCCTGAATTAAACCAGAGCAGCGCAGTGCTCAGGGGGCAAATCCCAAAGGACGTGAAAATTAGAGGGAGTATTATTATTTTAACTCCGAAATCAGGAGTAACAACTTTGTGGCTTATCTGGGAACCCCCTATCTATGCACACATCTACACACAGGTGTATTTGTAGGAACCACCTCCCAGGACACCTGGGCTCTTAATTTCCCCACATTCAAGACCTCCTCAAAAATCAGCAGCTTCTGCCATGATTTTGAACCCCTCAAGGTCTATTTCATCTCATGGATCGTGTCTCAAAGAAGACCCCTTCAGTGACTGCCAGCAGGGAGTCTGGGTTTTTATTTTGCTGGTCATATCCCACTGGGCGATCCTTGGGATGCTCTGGAAAGGGGAACAGCAATGACAGCTCAACACCGGGGTCCCATGGGACTTTTCAGACATCCTGAGGGATAATGATGTTGCTGAGCACTGCTCTACCCCCCACACTCTCAGAAAAATATTCTCCAGCTCTGCTGTGGGAAACACGATGCTCATGTGGGAGGTGACAGAAAGTGGGATTTATCACCCGAGAAGATGGAAAGAAAAGCCAGTCCAAACTCAGCTGAGCACAGAGGTTTTGCCTCTGCCTGGGCTTGTGAGGGACACGACCTTTCTGAAAACTCTGGTTATTTATTTTGATAATCCTTTTGTTGGGATAAATGCTTTGCTCTCACCACAGCCCCAAGGTCATCGGAGTTAATGAGGAAAGGAGAAAGGCCAAGTGAATGGGATCTGTCCTTTGCAACAGAATGCATTAGTGGAGGAGAGGTGAAATAAGGGGGCTGGACTCCTTCTCCTCTGCTTTTCACTCAAAAAAATCCAACAACAGCAACACACAGCTACAAAATAAGTCTTTCTTTCTATCCCCTCCTTACTCCCATTACTCACCTCATTGCTCTTCCCCAGCTGCCACCAACACCTTCATACTCCAACTCACTATTCACAAGCCCATACCCTGATGGGAAGAGATCTTCATATCCATGCACTGGATCCTCACACAAAGCACCCCCAATGTAGCATCACCCTGCCCCCTCCAAGGACCCCCACACCCTTTTACAAAGTCCAACATCAAGTTTCACAACTGGCCTTAGAGCAGAGCAAAGGGATGGAGAGGAATCCACCAACCCCTCCCTGCTTGGATACAGCCATTTTGGTGCAGAGATCTGCAAGAAGAATATTAAGCTTGGTCTGAATGCAGCAGCCTCGCTCAAGATTTATGAAGGATGAAGGAAGGAAGATTCTGAGGCAAAGCATCATCTCAAAAATAACTGCCGAGTCCTAGCGGGTATAAAAGATCTGTCCATAAACCAGTTTGTCATCGCCAGTCAATAAAAATTCAAGCAATGGGAGGAGGAGGCGAAAGCCAGGGTCTCTTGCCAGCCACTCTGCCCCTGAGTAGTCCCACCTGGATCACCTGCACACACGGGTGTGGAAGGGCAAGTGCATCTTTAGCCTGGCTCTGAATGCACATCCCCTGCCCCGAGGTCTCAAGGTGGGCACAGTTACACTCATTTCAGTGTATAGAGCAGCAGATTGATGGCCAGGCAGGATCAGGGCATTGAGATCAGGACAAGACGAAGTGGCTTCATGTTCCACCAGGTGAGGTGTAGGTTGGATATTAGGAAAGAACTTCTCTTTCCCTTCATGGAAAGGGCTGTCCAGGTCTGGCACAGGCTGCCCAGATCAGTGGTGGAGTCACCATCCCTGGAGAGATTTAAAAGATGTGTAGATGTGGCACCTGGGGACACAGGTTAGTGGTGGGTTTGGCAGTGCTGGGGGAATGGTCTTACGGGGGTTTTCCAACAGAAATTATTCTACAGTTTAGGGGGAAGGATGGAGTCACACCCACAAAAACCATCTGGGACATTGTGTCAGCACCAAATCATTGTGCCGGTACCTACCAGGTGTCCAGGAGGACCTCATATCCCCTTGTCACCTAATGCTAACAATTCAGTCTCCTGAAACACACAGCACAGGATCTTGTGCCACCTCCGATGACCTACCCTGGGGCAAAGCCTCCCAGCCACAAGCAGAGCTGCCCAAGGCATGGGAAGAGCCTCTGATGAGGTACACCAAGCTGAAGGTAGTGGGAAGCACAGCACTACTGATAAAGTAGTGCTCTGATAAAGTCTGTCTTCAAAGGAGGTTGGTGGCTTTTCTTTCTTTTCTGTGGGTTTTTTAAGGCTGCCCGATACAAAGGAAAACACCCCAGTTGGTAAAAGATGAAGGAAACTTCTCTCATTACTTTTCCCATCACAGGCAGCCCAGACACTTCTACCTGCCAGCCCTGGGAACCTTCACATCTGATTTCCCCATGAAGCACATTCAAAGACGGGACATCCCCGGGAGCCGATGCCAGTTCAGCCGCCAAGGGCTGACGGCAGCAGAAAGGGAAGTGCCAAAGCTGGAAAGGATCTGTCAGAGTTCTCCAGGCTCTCATCCAGCTGGGGCAGTCCTGTTCCTTTGCTGTATCCTCCAGTGCTCTATCAAGTCAAGTTTTAAATAGCTCGGATGATGGAGTGGACTGTGGAGGCTTCAAGTTCTCTCCCAACAGGAGGACTTCTTCCTCTGCAAAATCATTTATTCCCTAAGGGAACAACTCATCCTAGCTTTGGCCTACTTCAGCCTCTCTTCAGCTTCCAACCTGATGGATTGTGTTCCTCTACCCCATCCTCCTGTAGCATCTCTTGGCATGAGGACAACCCCAATGCTACCCAGCCAGAGCCAGGACACCCAGGGAGGCAGGAGCAGAATGACCTGGGGAGACAAACCCCTTTCCTCCCAATCTTCAGCCATAAAAATCAATTATTTGGGTACCGTCACTCCTACTAAAAAAGAAAAAAAAAAAAAAAAAGGAACATGCCAAGATATTACTCAGGTTGATTTAGAGCCAACAAGAACCGTGTCTGACCAAGCACACCAGCCATGTCTGCACTTGCTTATTCTCCCTCTCATCATGTTTTTCATTCCCTGAACCTCCTGCATGAAAAAAACCCGTTGCCATCCCTTCTCATTACTAACCATTCATATCAGCCTCCCAGGAAGCACTCTGGGGCCACTTGACCATTAACAGGGCACTAAATGCAAGGCGGGGGAGGATGTATTAATATCTAATAAGAGTGATAGATGATGTGAACCACTCAGGCACTCCAGCACAGGTACTCGTGGCAGGTACTGGAGCTAATTTAAAATAATAATAATAACAACAATAATAACAACAGCAGCAGCAGCTGCCTTCATTTTCCAAGTCAATTGATTCCTCAGCAGGAATGCCATCTTGACAGATTTATTTTGATCGAATTGTCTAATTGAATACAGTTCTTGTTTCCCTTCACTTTGTGACCTTTCACGCCTGTGAAATAAATGCAATTTGGAGAATTATTCCTCAGCAGCAAATTCAGCTCCTCCAGGGCTGGGATGGCTGCTTTGTGGCCCCAGTTTGCCAACAAAACACTATCAGAGGAAGCCAATGGAAAGGAGGTGGTGGTGTGCCAGTATTTCTTTTCCACTTCTACATTAAAAAATATTTAATAATAAAAAAGATAAAATAAAGGAGGTTTTCAAAAAGCACAACCAAATGTACTTGGTGTTTGGGCAGACTTTATTTTCTGCCTATTCAGCTCCCCAGCATTTGCTGCACCTTCCATTAAACTTCCAGTTTTTTTCCATTAAACTTTCCAGTTTAATGGAAGATTTACTCCCAGTCAGTGACGCTGCTGGAATAAGATGTACCAACCCTTTCCCTTTATCCAGCAGAGACAGAGGCTTCAACCCCCACCAGCCACTCATCCAGCTTCACCTCCTCCCCAGGCCCTCCCAGCTCCTGCCTGGGATGCTCTGATGTGCCAGACACGAGATGACGCTTCCCATAAATTTCACAGGAATGAGTATCAAAGATTAAAAATAACTAAGCCCCGTCCCTCACAGACAAACGTGCTGTCTATGAGCCAAGAGAGGTCCTGGTGAGAAGAGTTGCAGCTGAATCTTTTATAATAATATCAATCAATATTAAAAATGAATGGCCTGCTCAATTTTTAAAGCATCTTAAATTAATCTTTAAACACAACTATTTTGCTTAAACCAAAGGCTTTTGGTAGCTTGAGAATGGTATTTCCATCTGTTCCCTCGGGCTCATGCCAGGTAGTGAGGAGAGGGCTAATAAGTAAGTAAATAATATACATCCAGCACAATTCCCTTGAACCACAAAAGGGGGGAAAAAGCAGAATTTACTACTAAATTCATTATTGACTTAGCAGCAAAAAATATCTTTATCTGTGCATTATGATAGGCCCTACTGAGACTATTAAAACTGGTAAATCTGCTGGGTTTAGGCTGCATAATGAATGCAGCTGCTGCCCCTGGAGATCAGGATGGTGACGGATCACAGAATTATTTAGGTTGGAAAAGTGCTCCAAGACTGAGTCTGACCTGTGATAGATCTCCACCTTGTCACCCACCCCAGAGCACTGAGTGCCACATCCGGTCCTTCCCTGGAAACCTCCAGGGACAGAGACACCACCTCCCTGGGCAGCCCCTTCCAATGCCTGACCACCCTTTCAGTGAAGAAATTCCTCCTGATGTCCAACCTGAACCTCCCCTGCAGCTTGATGTTGAAGAAGAGAAGGATGGGGGCACAGGAAAGCCATGGATGGGGCTGTAGTAAATTTGGATTGAATCCATCTTATCCCTCCAACACACGCCTCTGCCTAACCAACCAAAATTTGCACAATGCCTCCATATTCTCCAGGGGCTGCTCCATCTCAAGAGTTTCCCCACTATGGGAAATGTCACTCAGCCACGCAGGGAGCTTCCCCTCTAATGTATTCAGAGGGAAGTGGCATTTCTGACGACAAGACTTCTGCCTCACTTGCCGTTTAATGTTAAGAGGCTTGTACAGTCAGCAGCGTTTAAAGAGTAATGACTGTTTTCATGGTAAATGCTCTGTTAAATAACCCAGGATTATTGTGTTGTGTTATTGCATATATAAAATGGCATTTCAAAAAAAAATAATAATTGTTTTAGAGCTAATTGATGTTTTTAACCAGCTCCGTGCATGGAATTTTTATTTGGCGGAGGGACGGGAGGCTGTCAGGAAAACAGCAATAAAGGCGGGGAGGCTTCGACCTGGCAAACTCACTCTGTCTGGATTTTGTGTGGTTCAGGTGCTGCTTGTGGTCAAGCAAGACAGAAAGTTCAAGTCCTCTGGTCTAAAACGCAAAATCCCATTGCAACTGCTAACAGGCACCTCCTCACCCCAAATTCGAGTGCCCACCCACCACTGGAGCATCCCTTGGACATGCACAGTCAGTGAGACACCAGAGAGCCACCGTTCCAGCAGCCTCCTGCCTCCACCCTCAAATCTCAACCCCCTGGCTTTGGTCAGTTATCCACGTGGTGCCACTTCAGAGCCACTCAAGTCTCCCTGGTGGGTGACACACTCCCCCCTCTCCTGTTCCCAAGTGTTATTTCTGCACACGGCAAAGGAGAACTATCTTAACACTAAGACTGATGAATCACTAGTGAGCAATCCTGCCCTGGGAGTTTAACTGTGATCATTCCAGAAGGGATTTGGATGGCTCAGCTCATTCCCCTCACTTATCTCTCTCAAAGCCATCGTCCTTGCCACACCCCCAACAAAGCCACCACCATCATCTCTCCTCATCACACGGCGATTTTGGCACCTACCAACACCCCACACAGCACTGCCCTGTGGCTGTCACACAAATATTCAGCGACCACGTGGCTGTTGAGATCCCAAACACCTCATTTACACCCCTTGCAGTCTGTTGGAGCTTCGGTCGCAATCAAAGAGCAGAGAAGTGCTCTTGGTTTTCAAATCCAGAGCCTCTGACAGCAGCCTCGCTGACCCTTGTCTGCAGCCTTGCAGAGCACTCGAGCACTCAGAAGCACTGGCAAGGTCTTGGAGCTTCACAGAGGCAGTGACTTTTGGGATGTGAAGTTAATCACACGAGCGAGTGAGTTGCCAGCAGGGAGAGTGGGGCCATCAGAGACCACAGTTAAAAGTCTCAACCATCTCCTAAAATCTGTGTCCAGGCTCGAGCTCAGTGCCAGCGTGCTCAGATCACAGGGCGAGAGCAGGGGGTGTTACATACTCCCCAGAAGGGACCCAGGGAGTCACTGAGTCTCATCCCTCACAGTAAGGCAGTTCATTAACTCAAAACAGTCCACAGCATCTCTCCTCCGCTTACCAGAGCACCACAAACCACCTCACAACAGCTTATAACAAACCAGAGACCCAGAGTGCAGAGGCCAAAAGCCATCAGCTCTGAATCATCACAAGGAAGGAGGGATGAAAGCCACCACTGTGCCCCAGACTCTCCAAGCAGCAGGGAACAGGTAAAATGAAGATGGTTGAGTGAAGCACATGATGAAGTTTGTGGACAGGTAGGGAGGGAAGCTCTGAACTTCACCAACACAAACGGGCAGGATGGCACAAAAATAATGAGACTGTGAAATCTAAGGGAAGACTTTCAGACCAGGAGAGTTCAAGACCATGAGCCTGCTGGTTTGAAGTTGCTCCTCTACTTTACAGCTCACTTCCATGCTTGTCTTTGCTGAGCCATCTGCCCCATGTCACACTTGGGGTGGATTCTATGGACTGTCCCAGACCTGGCCAAACTCACCCATTGCTCCCTTGTAATAGGAGTTGCCACCTTCTACTATAGCCTTTCCCAGCCCCTAAAGACAAGCCTGATCTGATAGTTTAGGAGACCACATCCTACTTGAGGATTCACAGAGAGGTGACAGGAGTTCTTTCTCAGTATTGCCCCATGCACTGCACACATCTCATAATGTTACAGCAGCTGCACAGCCCACAAAGTCCTGGTTAAATTCAGGTCTGTGTGCTCTAACAGTGTGAACAATATCACTGTCTGCACACAGACTCTATAAAACAAGATACAGAAGTGAGAACCTGAGGCCAAAACAGTCTCGTCCCCATTTTCTTCCAACCCTACCCTCTGCAAAAGCCAAAACACTCTGTCCCCCAGACAGGACAACTCTCCAGTTCACTCTTTTCCTCTTCAGAGGAGCCTTTTCCAAGTCCTGGGGCCCTGTCTGAACCCTCTCCCTCCCTTGGAGGCACAAGGATCCCAGAAGGATGCTGCCCTAATGGGTTATATCTCATTACTGCAACCGCAATGTCAAACCACGTCTCTCTCCCCTCTCAGCATCTGTCTCCACGGTATCCAAGTGCCTCAGATGACTAGAAAAGTCCCTTTGTGTGTTTTCCCAACCCTTGGTTGTAAAAGTACCATTTAATCAAGCTCAGTAATGAAGCCAGAAATAAGCCAGAACAGGCTGTGCAGCCACAGGCAGGATCAGCACAGACTTTGAACCAGAGGTGGGGGCTAACCCTACACCCCACAGGTGACAAAGGGGACAGGGCCAGCAATGGGGTTGGACACCTCTGTGATGCTCCAAAGGGCCCAAGCAACCTCAAAGCTCCAAACAGCCCATGGGCACTTCAGCTATAACATAAGTACATGTGGTAAATCCCAAAGCTGTACCTACACACTAACACTATGGGACATTTAATCCTCCAAGGTTCCCAGGCTTGAGTTTAACCCTCAATAAAAGCAACACTCACCTCAGGATGCCTAAAAGACACTTAGAGCACAAAGGCTGTGTTTTAGAGTGTAGCCCTGCCTGACATTGCAAGCCCAGATGCTGCTGCCATCTCCCAAGCTCACTTCTGAACACAATGCCTCCCCTCCAGGATCTTCCTCTCATGGATGCTGTTGTCATGTGCTTTAATTAGCACCTTCCCTCCAACCTGGCCAGCTTCTCATGCTTACAGCACTTGGGAGATGACCACTCCACTTTGTAAATCACACACCAGGAGACATCTCTCCCTCACACTCCATCCCTGACAAGGATCCTGCCCCGCAGAACATCCACTGGATGCTTTGCAGGGATTATTACACGCAGTGGAAGGTGCTTAGGACACACAGCTTTCCTAAAATCACCCCTTCTGGTCAGAGTTCTCTCCATGTCTGGTGTCACACCACCAGCTCCCACTCACAGCTTTAAACCACTTGTTGTTTTTCCCTCTCTTATCAAATCTACAAGTCCTAGAAACGGGATTATACAAAGATCTAAAGTTCAAGTCATCAGGAACACTGCTAAAAGTTTGCAACCACAACCTGAGATCACCTTAGAAAAGTCACAAGGCAATTAAAAAGGCACCACAAATTATAGGATCCCAGAATGTTTTGGGTTGGCAGGGACCTTAAAGTTCATCTTTCAACCCCCTGACATGGGCAGCGACACCTTCCATTAGATCAGGTTGCTCAAAACTTAAGTTAAATAATCAAAATACATGAACTTTGCTCACCACCTCACGGTTTGGGCTTCAACCCTCCTCTTCTGAGTAATTAATCATGACTATTACTAGTAGGGAATTATTATTTCCCCCTAATCATGCAGAAGGAAAAATGTTTGCAGCTGAATCACTGCTTGCAGCCTGTGCTGCACTGGTACAAAAGACTCCAAACAACCTTTATTTCTTGGAAAAGCACATTCAGGATCCTATTGCTGCCATAAAACTCACTGCAGGCTGTTCTGGGCAAGGACTATCTCTGTGCTGAGACTTGCACAGTGCCTGTCCCAGCCTCCAGGCCTTACTACAATATAAATAATGATAATCCCTCACTCAGCAATACAATGAAAACACTTGCATGGTATTAAAAATTATTTAAAATTCATACCTACATTGGGAAATTATTCAGTAAACTCTAATTACTTATCAAAAGCAATGATGATAGTTTTAAGGAGAGGGAGTGCCCATAAATACAGAGCCATAAATAAACTGCTTCTCGGTAGCACAAATTAATTTGTATTTAATTGCTAGAAATTGCTATCAATTACTAAACATTCCTTGCAGAATAGGCAAATTCTTTTAAGAACAATTTCAATTGCTAATTGGAAGTCTCTTTTTTATTTATTTTTCCTCTTTCTCATCCCAGCTCCTGCAGAGTGCAGGACACATCCCAGCCAGTGGGATTCTGCACTTCTGGGGGCAGAGAAAGATCCATAAGGAACCAAGGAGCTGCTCAGACTTCAGGAAGTTTCACCACCTCTAAAACCCTGAAGGCAGCAAGAAAACTGGTGCTGAGAAACATCCCTGACACAGCAAGGATAGTAATTCCTTGCAGAGGACTGAAAGGAGAGAACTAAGAGCTGGAAGTTACACATCAATCACACATCCAGGGAGAAAAACACATCCCAGGGACCATGTATCTCCCCTGAATGCTACAGCAAAACCACACCAGACCCTGAGGGAGGCTCCCTGTGTTCCACTGCTCCTCTCCAGGGCCAGACTCTGCCTTCCATCAGAGGCAGGGAGGCTGCAGCATTCCTGGCTGCCACTTCCCAATGTCTCCATGCTGAACAGCCCTGGTATCACTCCTGACTCATTTTCTGGTGTTTTCTGCTTTGCTGTTGGCATAACATCCCATCAGCACAGTTAATTACATCCACGCTGAGTGTGAAGGACAGGCTGAGTCTCGCAAGGAGCCGGCGGCTGTGAATCCATCCCGCTGCTCTCACAAAACAGCTCCCATGGATGCTGACAAACTGCAGAGAGGTGCTTCCATGTGTGAGACGGCAGCCCCTGAGGGAGCTCTTCCATGCAATGCCGGGCTTTGGAGCTGCTCTCACTCCCACACCCCTCCAATATTTCCCCATCATCCCTGATAGGAGCTCAGACTGACGGATCCAAAGATCTTGTGTTGTGGCTGCCCCATCCCTGGAAGTGTTCCAGGCCAGGCTGGACAAGGCTTGGAGCAACCTGGGATAGTAGAAGGTGTCCCTGCCCATGGTATGGGGTGGTACAAGATGAGCTTTAAGGTCCCTTCCAACCCAAACCATTCTGGGTTCTATGATCCCTCTGATCATCATTGCCCAAACAGAGGCTACACAGACTTCCAAAAAAGGTTGCTGGTAGCACAAAAGGCAGAAGAAACATCTATTCATGACAGATGATCAGCCTTCTGCCTACAGAGAAGCCCCGGTGCAGAAAGCCCCCTGCTTTCCACCTCAAACCCACCCTCCTGGGTCAAGCACATGTATATCCATGAAAGCAGATCAGAAACAAGGGAGGGTGCTGGGAAGGAACCAAGGAGCTGCTCAGGCTTCAGGAGGTTTCACCACCTCTAAAACCCTGAAGGCAGCAAGAAAACTGGTGCTGAGAAACATCCCTGACACAACAAGGGTAGTAATTCCTTGCAGAGGATTTAAAGAAGGGAACTAAGAGCTGGTGTCTACAGCTCAAGTAAAGATAGACCCGGGGTCTCCAGGACTGTCAATCCAACACCCAGGCATCGCTCCATCACCAGTCCCCCCAGGACCAGGCTGACAGTCACAGGGAGGCAAGTGCCAGCCATGACAAGCAAAGCAAATGACACGCACATCTCCTGCTTACAATAACAGCCCTTCCGTGTCTAATCCATCATATTCGATGCAGATCTCTTACCCTGAAGTGTTGTCAATGAGGATTTAATTTAGTGCTAATTAGACAAATATTGCATGTTGAACACCCATTGATTATTAAGAGACAGGGAACGCAGTTTGGCTCTGGAGTGTGCACGGACACGCTGGATTATATCCGGGATGAGGCTGGTAAATGTCTTGCTGTTCCTAATCATCAGATAGTAATTAATGTCCAATAACTTGTAACTTGGTTTATCATTATAGATTTAGGAAGGCAGTAATAGTACTGTATGCTAATTAAATATCAATTGATTATTTAAGGCATATAAAGATTTAGCAGCAAGGTAATAGATATACACAGTTGTTAAACTTTAATATCCATCACACAGCATTTTCCTGTACTATTAAGTTAGTGTTTAATGAAGAAGCGTTGCTACTCAAGGAAACTTTTGAATGGGATTTTTCAAAGTGTTCAACAGTGTGCAAGTCCCTATCCACGGCTTGGAGTCTCCCAAAAGAAGAAAAAGTCAGGAAATTTGGAGCCTCAAGTGAGACGCCCAAGGTCATAGTGAATGGCAGTGGCAGAGCCCAACCTGCCCTACACCTCCCATCTGACACTTTACATCTCAGCTTCCCTCTGACTCCATGCAAAGCTCTCAAAAAGAGAGACAAATTGCCAGTTCCTAGCTGGAATAAAGCTTTCAAACCCCAGCCCAAAATCTTCTGGCATCCCACCAGCCCATAGGGCAGCCTCATCCAAGAACACAATTGGAAAAGACAGGCACAAGAAGCTCAAATCTGGAGCAAACTTCCCTAAATAATAGATGGAAAGGGCTCAATAGAGCCCTGTCATTCCCTTGTCCACAGTGCCCACCTCCCACAGCTGCCTCTCCCACACAGGATGGGATCTGACCCCATGCCCAGCACCAGTGATTTGGGAGGGCTGGGAAGACTGAGTTCCTTCTCACGTGGGAGGAAAAACCAGAGATGAGAGACAGAAGCCTGGCTTCTGAAAGGGAAAAGATAAATGGCTTCTGAAGGGAAATAACCTGCGGGACTCCGTGGGTTTGGCAGCACCCCGCTAAGTGCAGCATCAGCCTTGAAAACTGGCTGCAAGCTCAGCAATCACAAGACAAAGCACAGGATTGGGAGAGCGATGTTGAGCAGGCGTCAGGGCTTCTTCCCAGAGGGAGCCTGCAGCCAGGACCAGGTGGTCATGGCCACCTTGGACGGCTCCTGGCTTAGGGCTGTGGAGAGAGATGGTGGAGGGAGAGCACCTTCCAGTGAAGGGAGCTGCTTCCTGCAGATGGGCTGGGCCCAGTGCTGATTTACTGGGCAATAAAAGCAAAATCAAGGAAAATGCTTCAACTGCGCCTCTGAGAGTCCACAGCCTCGGTTATAGAGTCTGGGCAGGCCCCAGCTGCCTCTCAAATGCTTCTCTTGTGCACAGCAGGTCTGAGCAGTGAGTGGGGAAGGGGTCCCGGGGCTGCCTGGCTTTGTGGTGATGCTGGAGCATGATACCCTCAGCAAGGAGGGGAGGAGAAGCACTGATGCTGGGAACACCACAGAAAAAGAAAGCAGGAGGCAGCAGAATGAGGCCAACAGCCACCCTGCAGCAGGCTGGCAATCCTCACTGCCTGGAAGGAAAACCAATGTGCTCCACCATGGAACTTCTCACACGAGCATGACCAGATGGGAGTCTGGAACGAGACATCAGAGACTGCACATCCCTACTTCAGAAGCCTCCAGAGTCTTTGATGGCATCCCATAATGCCAGTCCAGCAGCACAATGATGCTATGAACAGACACACTCTTGCACAAGGAGATCTGGGACATAAAGACAGCCCCCAAGCCCTCTGTGCCATCCAGAAGGATGTTATCAGCAAGCTGCAGCCTGGAACTACTGCAAAGGTGGTTTTTCATACCAGCTGGGAAAAGAGTTCATACTGGGCTGGGTCTCAGAAGCAGGGAAGCACTTGACAGAGACCAGCCTGTTTCCCTACAGCCACTCTAGAGTGGTTCCCCCCTCAGGTTTCCCATCAGCTCACAGGACAGCAGCTACAGCCTTTCCTGGGTCACTGTCTGAGGCATTTCCTGCTCCCCCCCACCCCCAAGACTCATTACACCATCGTACAGAGGAGATTTGATTCGTCTGACACAATTTCTCCTTGACAAACCTCTACTGGCCACGGCACAGCTTTCTGTCCTTTTCTAGCTGATCACAAATAATTTTGCTTGTTTGCTCCAGAGCTTCCCCAGGATGGAAGGTGAGCAATCTCCGAGGATGGTTTCTCCTCCCTTTTCCACACCAGACACTTTCTGACCTTCTCCCAGTAGTCTGGAGCATCCTCTGGCCTCTGGGATGAGCAGCAGCAGCCCTGACATTGCTTCAGCCATTTCCCTGCAGAGCCAAGCAGGAATGGCATCAGCCCAGGCAATTTATACAGGAACTCTAGCAAGAGAGCAGAGCAGAGACTGAGAAACCCCTCTTAAATAGTTTTGCAGCAGAGTTTACCCAAGCTGCAGCAGGCAACAAAGAGAAACGTCAAGAGCAATGAGACAAGGCAGGGAAGGCGTCGCAGCAGATAAAGGATTCTTCAGGTATGAGACAAAACCAGCTTTGGAAACCTCGCAGAACTGAGTTTAAAGTCTCCAGAGGATATCAATTGAGAGTCTGTCACTTGGTGTCAGGATAACTTTCTGGACAGCTCTCGGAGCTTGTTAAGATCTTGCTTGGGCTGCATTTGAGCTCTGGTGGCAGTGCTGTCTGCAAGCACGAGAGCTGAAACCTGAAATGAAAAAGACCTGCCAAGTCCATGCAGCTTCTCCATTATCCCTCCAACATCCCCCACCATGACCTGCAACACCCCAGTGGTGATGGGCAGGAAGAGCTCAGCTGGTGTTGCTCAAAGACATGCTCCCTCAAGGAGGGGCAACACCCCAAAACTGGGCTCCTCTCACCCCAAAAACAAGGGCTGGGATGTCCAGGAGGGGTTTGTGGGCACAGGATGGGAAATGCAGGATGAGAAATGCAGGATGAGATGCAGTGGCCTGTGCAAAGCAGGCGGTCAAGGCAGACGGTCGTAACACTGTCTCAGCATCACAATCTATGGCTCTGGGAAGAAAATAGCCACTTCCCCCACAGCCATCATTTCATCAAAAACCCTGCAAGACTCCTGCTGTTCCCGCTAGCCCTGGATCCCTAACTTTAATTAAGTCCAAAGAGCCTTCCCGCAAGAACAAGGGAGGAGAGGGTGACTCAGACAGCAATGGGACCAGTCGGCGCAATTATCATACAGTTAAGAATATTAATTAAAAGCAGCCCTCTCCCCCAGCTAAAAACAAAAAACCAAACTAATCAATTCTACTTAAAGGAATATATGGGGATAAAGAGCAGGAGCAGGGAGGGTGGTGGAGAGAGGTATGGGATGCAATGTGAATGCTAACAGCTTCCCACCGTGGCTGCTGCCGCAGTAAGCCCCAGGCCTGGCTGCTTCCAACAGTTACTTGGAGTCTCCTTGGAAATGGGTTCAATCTTCCCTTCTACCTGCTGCAGCATCAGAGCAACTCCTGTGATCACACAAAGGACTTTTAAATCTCGGCTTTAACTGCCTTGATTGAATTAAATGCAACACCACGGCAAAGCAGGCTCTTCATTTCAGGTGTAAGCATGGAGCCCTGCTCTCCTGCTAACGGCACTCTCCCTCTCTCGAAAATGATGAGTTGCTCATGGGTTATGCTCTTTAAGAAAGAAAAAAAAAAAGTCATCTGATAAAGTGGGTTATAAAACTGGTGGTGGTAATAAACGGAGAGCAAGGAGCCTGATGCAAAGCCTGCAGAGAAGGCAGAACCTGATGTAGGGATGCAATATCTGAACCGTGATTAATACGTGACCATGGGTGACAGCAGGGGAGCAGCAAAGATGCCACCCATGATACAGGAGGCAACAAGAGCAGCAGAGAACCTCACCCAGGCACCAGAGGATGACTAGTGACTGGATTCCAGGTGTTCAAGCGAAGGGAGGAAGGTGCCTGGGAGCACAACACCCTCCCAGCTGTGGTCACCACACAGGACACATTGTGGGCAGACCGAGACAAAGTCAAGCAGTGACATGATGTGATGGAAACAGCCTTGCAGTGACTGCTCATCCTCCAACAAAGCTACTGTCCCTTGAAGTAACAGCTGCAGGGAAAAGGCATCTCATGCCCAGGGTCATGCTAGGGAAGGAAAAGAGTTGGGGAATGCTCAGCATGCAGAAACACTGCAGGAAAAAGCAGAGTAGAGGCAAAAATGATGAGAGCAAAACTCTGGTACTCCCAACTCCTACCCGAAACACTCCAGGCCACGTCACTCCAAACCAGATCTGCAGGGACCAAAACAACCCTAGATCCATCACAGAGGGTAAAGAAGAGCTCCCACCTCTTCTTCCAAAAAAATGCCACACGCATCCTCCTTTCCTGGGACTCACTTGCCTCTCTGCAAAATGGGGATAACAGCAACATGCTCCCAAGGCTCCTACAAACCACAACACTGAGCAGAATCTCTCACAAGAAGGTGCCCTGGGAGCATTTCTCTTTATCAGCCTCCATTATTATCACATTAATATCTTCTCCAGTGACAGCATGGATGCTCAGGTGCCCAGGAAGCACTCCTGGCTCTTCTCTGCCCCTCCATGTGAGCAGGGCAACCTGCAGACAGATACCCACAGGAATTACAGCAGGTTCTCGGGCGCAGACATGACTATCGGTTCCTTTTTATGAGCCTTCATTGTTATTACCACCTATTTCTTTTTACATTCCTGCCAAAATACCAAACATTAATCTCCCTCGCTCCCTGCAGGCAAAACATGGGTAATTGGATTTATATGGGTTAGAAATTTGTTCGATTTTTTATATATATATATATATATATGCACACACAGAGAGAAAATATAAAAGCAGGAGAAGAGAGGATGCAATATCCCGTTGGGACTGGTCCTGAGACTTGGGTACCAACTGGCTAAAGTCAAAGCCCCTCACATCTCAGTCCAGCCAGCTGGATACATAGAGGGGGTTACCAGCCATGGATTTGTCCTCAGACCATCCTTTTCAATGCTCTGGTTTCCTCTTTACCCATTCCCTTCTTGTACTTGAAATCTTTTTTCTCCCTCTCCCAACTTTTTCTTCTGTTCTTCCACATTGTCCCTCCTGGCCTCTCATTCCTCTTCTCTCCAGGTCCAACTTGGTGGTGACACCACACACCAGTCCTGGCACACCAAGAGAAGAAAAAGCAAGATATGCTGTGTGACATCTCCTTGAGTGTCCCCACTCTGAACCCACCAGCACTGGAGATGGCACAAGTACCTCATCAGCATTAGCACAATTTACTGATCTTTCAGAGTACTAGAGAAAAAAAATCTTCAATTTACAATTTACACCACAACAGTTGTTGTTCTCATTATCCTCCTCCTCCACAGAGAAACAGACTTTGAGACCCATTTGTATCCCGAGGAACAAGTCCATCAAGTGAGTATAGTCATGGAAACAACTCATTTTAAGAAAATCTTGGGAAATAGTCATAGGAAAACAGAAGTATAAAATGTGAGTATTCTGCACTAAAGATCCGACCTTGAAGGGTTTCTGTCAGGGAAGACAAGACCTACACATCAAATCAAACCTGCAGTAAACAACCCATTACAGGCTAAAAATTGTTGGCAGGGACTGTGGGGAAATTATTTTTCTCATTAAAAAAAAAAAAAAGAAGAAGAAAAACCAGCACATCCTAACCCTCAAAGGCTGCTCACAAGGACAGAAGGAGAAGTGATAGTCACTGAATCAGATATTTCTTATGAACTGTCTGCTTGGCTGCAGTATCTAAAGATTATCACTTAAAACAATATGTCCAGCTGTTGTAAAAAGCATCTGTGGTTTAGGGCTGAGGAATGCAAGGAGGAGGCAAACTGTGAGAGCAGTCAGGGGAACAGAGGAACTCTTTGGAAACCGGGAATGTGAAAGGCAGCCACTGTGCCCCCGTTTTGTTTTGCAGCGTTAACACCTAATCCTGTTCCAGAAACAAAGACCTGAGCTCCTGGAGCAGCGTGCGTGATCCAGGGAAGGACAGCTATTACCAGGGAGTTTATTATCCTTGCAAAATGATCTCGTGTACCCTATAGCGAAAGGATTACTAACAGTTCAGTCTCATCCCCTGGAGGTAAATATCACTGCTTGGAACTATTTCTGGCTAGTGGAGCTTAAAAACTTGGCGTGGGGGTTGGCTTTTTGGTAGGAAAGAGGACCTTCCCAGGGCTTGCATCCTGTCCCTTGGAGAGGTGACACTGAGGGTCTAGTCCTCCCTCTGCAGACCCCACCAGCTCGCTGTGCTCTCAAAAACAAGATTTCCTGAAGTAAAACCCCAGTGTTCTGGTTACAACCTGTGCCAGCAGGGCTTGAGCTCTCTGATTGCTCCAGTCCAGTCCTACATCCACAGCAAAACCTGCCTGGTGCTGTCTCAGCAGGAGAGGTGTTGGCACAAGCAGCAGCCAAAGACCCACTGGCTGAAAGTGAATTCCCCAGAGCCAGCCCTGAATCTCCTCAAAGTCAGCCCCAAATCCTCCTCTTGCACAGCAGGACTGTGCTCTTGGAGCAGGGACAATGAACCACAGGGAGCACCAACCTCAGGGACCACCAGCCCAGGAATGACCAACATCAGGGACAACCAGCCTCAAGGACAACCAACTGCAGGTAACATCAGCCTTAGGGAACACCAACCACCTCTGGAGTAACCAGCCCAGGAACAACCAACATCAGGGACAACCCACCCCTCCCTGTACAACCCAAGCAGTCACCTCACACAAGCCAGCCAGCCCTGACATGAGATGGAGACCAAGATTCATCCCACATCAAGGACACCAGGACTTACAATTCCCTCCAGCGTGTCCTTCCCTAATGCCAGCAAGGACAACGGCATCGTGGGGGGCTGCAAGGTTGCTCCAGCCTCACCAAGGTGGGAAGGGGGGCACAACCAGAAGGTTGGCTCCATGGTCTCAGCACATGCATTTTGGCAGCATCACGTGCCTTGGTGCAGCAGCCAGGGGAGGAGGGAGCCTTCCTGCAACCCTTCGACCTTTCTCCAACCACCCTTCCAGCGGCTGCAATATTACAGTGAAATTAGCGGGCACTGTAATTACAACTATCAGGAGCAGATAAGACAAGTTAAATACCAGCTACCTAGGGAGAAATTATTATGCCAGCCAGGAGGATCCAAATGCCAGAATCCGTGGCTGTAATTTCCCGGAGTCACCAATTACAGCTCTGCCACGCAGCGAGCTCTACCTTGGAAACGGCAGGTATATATTTAGCTGCTCCAGAAAACTTTTTGGGTAGGAGAGGGGGGAGAAAAGAGGGGGCAGCGATGGAGCAAGTCCTCGCTAATCTGCTCTTCACTAATCCCCACGCTTTTAGCATTTGCACACAAAAAGCGGTGACTCTCTTCCCGCTTCCCAGCAAGGATTTAACAGCAGAGACGTGGCTGCATTAACACTTCTTTTCTCTGCCAGGGACGTGGCTGCACGTTGCAGGGCAGCAGGTGAGTGTCACAACCCCCATTAACAGGTAGGTACATGAAGCGTTAGTGTTTGACCGAGAAAGAGGCCAAAAAAACTGATTTCCTGACTTCCCAGACCTATGCCTGGAGACTGTGGTCCTGCCGCCTGCTCCTGCTGGTTGTACTTTACTGAGGTCTCATCGTGTGCTGGAAAATAGACTGCGGTAGGTTATTACATTAAAAAAAACACCACCAAAAAGCAAAGAGAACTAAAGCAGCATTGTCAGAAATAATTAAATCTATAATTGCAAAAATAAATGGAAGAACAGCATCTCATGATGTTTTATTCGGGCTTTTTATTTTTAATTGGAATTGTTCTCATACTCGCTAATTGACAGAATACAGCCAGGCAGAGAGCTTGGATGAGAACGAGTAAAGCTATCCTGGCTTTTTGGTTTCCTTCACGGACAAGCAATGTGGGAGGCCATGGGTTCACCAGCAGCAGACAAGCATAAGGGATTTGACTTGAAAATTTGCCTTTAAATACAGAGATAAAGCATCTCTGTATTATTTAGTTTAGAGAAAAGCCTGCTTGTACATGCCTAACATTTTTTGTACCACCTCAGCACCACCTATAAAAACTCGTTCTTTGGATCATCACTGACAAACCACTGCTATTGGGTCCATTTTATAGATGGGGAAACTGAGGCTGAGAGCAACAGAAGGGCCTCCTCAAATCCTGGTGTCCCCACGGAGAGAGCCAAGGAGAAAATCCAGCACACCTCACCTCCCAGCTACTCCCCGCAACCACCGAAACACTCTCCCTTAAAAAAAACCCCAACAATATTTCTTCAATATTTCTTAAATACAGATAAAACTATAAAGCCTTGAAATTTTGAGCAGCTGTTGGTTTATGTCTTTATGAACTGCACTGATGCCTGTTATAAAAGGTCGGTTTGCCAGCGGCACAGCGGGATGATCCCGTTTACATCCCCATTTCAACACCGCTTGAATGTTTGCCACAGTTTGCCCTCCAGCAGCCCATCAGTGAAGATCCACCACTGTGATGCAGCTGGGATAAAACCCAACCGCAGTTTCCAGCCAGGATCAACCCATCAGGATTACCAACCATAACCTGCAGTGATGCCCTCACAGCAACCCCAGAGCACATGTCCAACGAGCAGCATGTGGAGAAAGCTGAGACTCAATGGCACTCTTCCCAAAAGCAGAAACTTAATCCTTGCCTCCACATCAAATCCCAGCTGGGAAATTAAGAAGCGACCTTCTTCAACCTCCCTGTCGGTTACCAGTGTGCTCCTTATTCCATTTTTTGTCCTAAACTGGCGGGCGACTCAAGCTACTGTTGCCATCTCAACACCTGCCTCACTTCATGGCAGAAGGTTTTGTGGTTCAGAATTAGGAAAGAGGGAGCTTGATTTTATCTTTAATAGTACACAGAGAATTTGCAAACTGCCTTGAGTTCCCCAGAGAGGAAAGGTGCCTGATTATTATGGGAAGTGTTTGTTCTCACAATAAAAAGTAGGGAATTATCAACAATCTCTGCTTAAAACAGTGAAATTATTTGCTGCTGATCTAAGATGACCTACAAGATGCCTGTAGATGGAGCCTGAGTTTCTGCAAGGATTATGCTGAGCCTCTCGGAAAAAGGGTGGAGAGCTGGAAATGGAAGTACCCAAAATCCAATAGAGGAAAACCACAACCAGCCCAAAAAGCCTCCAGGCTTCCTCCACCACTAGCACATGGATGTGCTCTCTCTTACACCTCCTTTGTGCAAAGCAACGAGTGGTTAAAGAGCTGATCTTGGGAACCAAAGAACTTCCACCAGCAGAAGCCAGGGAGATGTGCAGGCTCAGCCTGTCTCATGACCAGGATGGGAGAGGTTCAGGCCACTCCAGACTCAGCAGAACTGGGGCTGATCCTTCAAGAGCTACACACTGGAATAACAGCTCTCCGTTTTTCTCAGCCCAACTCCTAGTTTTGAGCCCTAAGAAAAGTGTCATTTGCAGGGAGGACCACAGAGGACACCACATCTGCTCCTACTGTGGGTGTACAGACTATTCAGCAGGAGAAAACACCATCCACCTCAAACATCACCCACTGGGAAAGACTTCCCAGGATGGTTTTCCCTTCCCAGCTCTCCATTTGGTATCATAACGAGCAAATAAATAGCAGTTCCATCCTTGAGATGCTTCATCTTTGGGCTCCTGCCTTCAACTCACCACCGATGCCACCTCTTTGGCTTGCCATATGCAATTCCCTGCCCACCACCAGATCCCAAGGGAAGACAGAAAGCTGCTTGATACTCAGAGGCTGCAGAGAAATAAGAAGAGGGGGACCACCAGGAAACAGAAATGCAAGAAGAGATGGGGCAAATGGGAGGCCAGAAACGTGAGTGCAGCAGGGAAAAGTTGTCCTTGACCAAAAAGGAGGGGTGAAAGCATGGAAAAGAGGCACCAAACGGCCTGGACAGGAGCAGATGCCAAAGAGGAAAATAGGTAGAGAACAGGTGCTTTTGGGGCAAGGGCCAGCACTTGGGGGACGCAGAGTTTCTTATGGCAAGGCTAAAATACCCACCAGCTCCAGGGCTGGCTGTTTCACAAACATTCTCTCCTGTAAACAGCACAGAAAAGAGGCCAGAAGCTTAAAAATAAAATTTAAAAAAAAATAAAAAACAAAATAGAAAAAGAAAAAAGGAGATCCAAGTCAGCCCTCTGCTGGCAGCAGGCTCGGCTGGAGTTGCAGGGGCTCCCCAGGGAAGCGGCTCAGCCCCCCCACAACAGGCACCCATCCTGCTCTGACCTCCCCCAGCATTGCCTCAGACAGCCCCAAGCCTCACACTTCACCAGGGAGACAAATTCCGACAGCGAGGAAAAGAGCACCACGGCCAAAGGCACCTCTCTGGGGGATTGTCCTTCTTTCAACTGCCTTGCTCGCTCCAGCTCAGGTTAATCATCGTCGCAGTTCAATGGGAAAGAGCACAAGGAAACAGAGCCCTCTGCTCTCCAGCTGTGCCACGGCCCCCAGTTACACGGGGAGATGACAAGTGTGTCCCAGCGGGTCCCTGGCAGGGACCAAGGAACAGGGATGTGCCCAGCACAGGCAACATCCCAAAGTCTGGCAGTCGCCGTGGCAGGAGGCAAGACAGGAGACCAACGCCTCTCTCAGCAGCACGGAACTCACAGAACCTCCAGACAGAGCCTGATTCCCACCACCACATTATGCACCAAACACTTCCCCCCCTACAAATCCCAGCTCAGCCACAGAAAACCAGCCTGACCACCCAGGTGAGCAGAGCATCCTCTGCTCAAACCAGCTTCAGCTCCTCATCCCTGTGCTGGCTCGGCTGCTGTCGGAGAGCATGACACGCTCTGCTTGTGCCATCCCCGTGCCTGGCTTTGGGAAGAGCAGCTGCTCTCTGCTGCAGCCCTGTTAGTCCAGGTCTGAGCAAGGGAACAGCCAGCCCTGTGAGAGGGACACACGCTGCTCACTGTTGCAGAGAAACCAGCTGACTAACTCCAGGCTTGCTTGCTCCACACTCACGTTCCATCGTCCCCGTGCTCCTTCCCCAAGTCCCTCAGCTCCTGGATTGACCCTCCCGGGGCTGCCTGAAGCACACACAGCACGACCCAAAGCCCCAGCCACGAGCTGAGTCCCCAGCGCCCTCCGAAAAAAGCTGGGCTGCTCTCTGCTCATCCAGCCACGCTGCTGCGATGCCCATAGAAAGCTGCTCCGCTACCTGGGCACTGCACCATGTACACCTGTAACTCATCCAGGGAATGAAAAGGGATACTCGGCTGTATTGTGCAGCACAGAAGTGGCCCATCTGCATATAAGCTGCCTGTGTTTCTCCTACAGCAAACAACGTAAGGGAAAGCATCCATCAGAATTCATAAGATGCACCCCTGGAGTAAAAGATTGATTTGATATTAACGGGTTCGTGCGGAGACTATAAAGTGATCAAGGCGAAACACTGACATCTCGGAGGCATCACAGCCCTGGAAATCCGCTGGCAGTGCAGGCTGGACCCCCATCCCCTCCCACGCAGGCACAACTTCGGGAGTGTAAGGCAGTGCTAACTCACTGTCTGCCACCTAAACCCCTGTGGCAGCTCCTCGTCTGGCACCCGCAGCCGTCGGGAGGTTGCCAGCCCTGCCCTGCAGCCCGCACAGCACCGGTGTGTCCGTCCCTACCAAAAACCGCTCCGTCGGGGAGGACAAGCCGCCATCCGAGGTGTCCGCCGCCACAACAGGGACAAGCCCCTGGGACACGTAAAAAGTCCCCAGCTGGTCCCAGGACCCTCCAGCAGCCCTGCTGGGCGCAGAGCATCCCCCAAAAGCCACAACCAGGGTACCCCCCAAACCCCCCAAAACCCAAATCCAGCTGCTCCTACCTGAGCGTGGCGCTCTCCCCTTGCCGCACTGTCACGTTGTCCATGGCTTTGGGGAAGGTGGCATCTCCGCTGCGCACGGGCACTCCTGCGGGCACAAGGAAGAGCAGCCTGAGACAGAGGACGACCAGGCACCTCCAGGGCAGGGCTAAGCACCCACCGACCCCCATCCTGGGCAGCGGGGACTTTTCCAACAGGCAAAAAACACACCCGACAAGGCGAAAAGGGGGAAGGGGTGGGTGGAGAGGAGGGATGGGGGGGAGCAAAACCACCGGGGCGAGCGCTGCGGAGCTCCACGGAGATCAGGAGAGCCCCCGGCAAGGCTGGCTGCGAGCGCTGAGCCTGCCGAGCGGCATCGGAGGGAGTCCCGCTGTCCTCGGGCGAGGGAGGAGGACGGGAGGGCCAGGGGGAGGAGGAGGAAGAGGAGGAGAGAAGGTGCGGAGCACGAGATGAAG
>WEIV01010204.1:7167-28129 GCA_013390005.1 Calyptomena viridis | reverse complement strand
CAAATCGGATAATAACAGTGAGAAATTAATCACAATAATTCTTCCTTTTGTTTTCTCTCTGAGAAGCATCTGTTATATTTAGGATTGCAAAATGACTTCTCTATTTTCGTATTGATTTTATGTGCCCCATTAAGCAGTAATTTATACACAAGCTGTTTTCTCATAGATCTGTGTTATTTTTNCAAGTTACTCTGGCCTAAAGTCTTTTGTTCAAAGCTATTTCTGAAGTGTAGAAATAGTCTGAAATTTGCTAGATTGCTCGTTAAGTAACTTGTTAATTTCTGTGTCTGTTATTTTTGAGGGAGCAGGGTAAGCTTTTTATTTCAGACTGAAATGATTTAGATTATCATTTAATGTGGCTACAACTTCTGAAGTTTTTCTGTACCTTTTGGTCAACACCTAAGGTTCTTACCTGTTTAATATCATAAAAAGATCTCCAGGAAGATCTTATTTAGTGGACTGAACATGACACAAGATGCCATCTTGTACTTCTTGGCAAGAGAAGGAGAGGAGCCTTTTGTTAAGAGGGGTCTGAGTGGTTGCCAGGGTCTAGGGATGGCTCAAGGAGTGCAAGAAGCTTGAGGAAGTGTGTAGCTGGGGGAGGGAGTGGTGCAGAAAGAATGAGAGTGCAGTGAGGGAATAAGGCGCAGGGCATTTGGAAGGTACTTCCTCTAGACAGACACATGTGAAGTGCAGTCTGTAGGAACTTTTTACAGCTTTGAGCTCATTTGAGCTGTATGTTCCTTGTCTTTTCAGTGCAGCAGGTTATGTCAAGAGAAAGTTCCCTTTCCTGTTCCCTAATTATTTGTGAGCTTGAATGGATGTTGTGCGGTCCAAGCTTAAAACTGAGGTTTGGACTTCAGCTGAAAAATGTGGCCTAATACCGTATTAGTGTTTCTCACAGTGAGCATTGGAGAAGATGCCTGATAGCTGCATCTCTGCAGTTTTTTCCAATACTGTGTTTATTTTTTTTTTTTAAGTTGGAGTCAGCTGAAGTACCCTTGTTCCACATGTCTCCAAAGTGTTTTAAAATGCTGTCTATTCATCAAAAGGCATAGAAGGTTAGGTTTTGGTCAGTTAGTGTGAAGTATGTTAGTGATGTATTTTTGATTTGCAGATTGTTGAAATTGCTGGTGACAGTGTAAAAATCACTCCAGAAACTGTAAGCCTACATGCAGTGGGCCAGATTCTTCCATGTCTTTTGTGAACCCCTTGGAAGAAGCCTGTTAACCTCAGGTTGAAACCACTGGGTTTGGACCTGAAAATAACACAAAGTTGAAAGTATTTAAAATAGGTGAAATCCTCCTTCTCGTTTGTATTTGCAGGTCTTTAATTATGGAAATTTAATTATGGAAACTTGGAGTGTGGTTCTTGTTACCCCTATGTGTGCATTTTAAATTGCTAGTCTTTACCCATTGCCTAGAGGAAAGCATTGCTCCATGCTAGTATGTTATGACCATGCTAACAAACACTTTGATACTGGAAGTGAATGTAAATTAAAACCATTAAAATGTTAATTTATGATTTGCGTCAATATTGCCTTTCTAAAATAAGTGATTTTTGTGGTATTTAGAATATGACTCTATTATCCTCGTATGTAAGAGATATCAGAAACCGTATGTGTGTTTTAAGTGACTGTGTCATGAAATTGCTGTGGCATTTGGTAAATTTTCACTAGTAAAGGTTAAGAAACTTCATTTAGGCTCCTCACTATATAAAGAAGCTCCAACAGGAATTACTTGTGAAATCCTGTCAGGAGTTAATGTAAGTGTAAGCATCGAAATATAGGGTGATTAATAGTGAGAGCATCCAGATTAAAATTAGATAAATACAAGATGTATCCTCTGATTTGTGAGGTTCTGAGTGTTACTGCACAGTCAGCATTGGTTGTATATTTGGGTAGTGTTATGTCTTCAAGTAGACATTCTATAGGAACCTAAAAGAGAAGTAAGCATTTTTCCATTTGTGTGAGTTGCCCAGTAATATGTCTTTACTTAAGATGAGATTCTGCCAAACTTTGTACCTGTTCATTTGTAAAACCACATTTGCTGTTCTGCATTTCAGCTCTTACTAGGCCTCCTTTATTGTTTTGAGGTGGCATATGCCTATTTATTTATTTATTTAAACTTACCGTGCTATTATTGTTGATGCTGATAGCAGAAGCTTAGGTTAGGCAGTTGGATTATGTTGATCTGTCTAACATTCTACATTAGATACCTTAATTTCAGTGTCTTCTGTCAGAGAAGTACCTTTGGGATGAAATTTTTCGTCCTGGATCTCTGTTACACTGTACGTTGCGTGTATTTCTAAGCAATAATTCGAAATGTTTAAGAAAATAAAGGAGTGAGCATATGCATAAATGCTACCATTAGTGGGGAAAACTTTCTTTATTCTTTGAAGTATCAATTCTGTTGAGATCTGGTAAAAACGGAAGTTTGTGGGCAAATCCAAAGTTTGTATAGAAATCTCTCTCTGAAAATATTTTCAGGTTTGTTTAGAGTAGTAAACCTCAGGAAATTGTTGATTGTTGAGCTGCTAACAAGTTCCCCCACTGCCAGAAGAACAACTGCTACAAACCTTGATTTAAAACAACGAAAGACAAAAAGGCTTGGATTTTAGGGAAATTTGAAAATTAAGTGGTGATGATCTCTTGGTGTCTGATAGCCTGAGAATCTTCCAGGACTGAAAAGAAAATGCAGCTTGTCTGTGACTAAAACAAGGGCTCTTTCCCTGTGTAATTTCTAAATTGTAATTTCTATTGTTGATTTGAGGCTATTGGTTCTTAGAGGCTGTTGTCAGTGCAGGAGCGAGTGCTACCCATGTTGCACTGTCACTTGGAGTAATTTTATGTGATGCTGAAGCTGGGGGTTATGCTTGCCTGGGCTCATTTAACTTTTCTTATCAACAGAGTACATGGCAGTCTTTAAAGCTCCATGACTGACATTGAAAGAAGCCACAGCAACAGGAGATACTTCTGTTTTCAGGGCATGAGAGGCAGAACACATGGACATGCTGTGTGTCTCAAAGGGACTTTGAGTAGGTTATTTCAGCTTGAAAAGGGATTAGATTTAGATGACTGCAGTGTCATACAGTTGTAACTGAAGGTGCATATTGAGGATAATTCCTTTCTGTGACTGGATCCCAGCAGTTTTGTCAGTGATGAGTAAGTAGAGGGAAGGAGAAATGATCTGTTGGTCATGGTGAGTGATATGGAAGCAAGAGAGAGTGCTTCTGAAAGGAAACATCAAAATGCACAAGCTACATGAAGCACCTTCTTCAGTACCAGGCCCTCCTGGCAGCAAAAACTGGGAACAAAGGGCAAGTGAAGGAGAGTGATGCTGGCTTTCTCATTCCTTTTCAGTTTTGGGGGGAGACTTTTGTTGCATTGACTTCATGTACAGTTCTAGATGTAGTCATGCTCATCTAGCAGTTATGCATGTTAGTTATTTTGCTTTCCTTCTAACACCTAATGCTTCTGGAAGCAGATTTGTTGCTTGCATAGAAATAATATTTTTGCTTTAATCCTGTTTGCAGCTGCAAGTAATATTACAATTTCTACTTGGATCAGATTGTTTTATGTATCAGCAAATACTATTCAAACAGCTCAGTTGTCTGTGGATGTTTCTAAATAAAAAACCTGGAGGTGGGAATGAAGATGTCTATCTATATGCAGTTATAGTTTCTGCTTATAATAAATTGGCTTTTCACGTAAAACTTCTCTCTCAAACCTAATTAACTTCTATATTTTCTTAAACTTCTTTGGCAGCCAAGGCAACATGCCTACTGCTTGTTCAGTTCTTTTATTGGGTTGAACTAGAACTAACATTTAGAGAGAATACCTTTTGACATTTGAATTTGACATAATTGTTTCAGGAAAAGTTTAGACATGTATCCTCCATGGGTGATTCTCCTGTCACCATTATGATGTTGTACTGTAAATATACTTTGTAAGTGGGCTTTCAGTAAAATCAGTGATGCATTTATTGCTTGTTCCTGGTCTATTTTTCCTCCTAGTGTAAATCACAGCTCAAAGTTATTTTCATTTTTTTTAAATTAAAATTATTTTCTAGAAGTTAGTTTGTCATTTTAAGTAAATCAAATTGGATATTCCTGTGTTTCTTCTCAGTGATTATCTCTGCTAAAGGAAATGTTAACTCTAATCTTCCGCTATAAGAGTAAATAGAAAGCGACACTGTCAATTTGAATGTCTTACAATGAAATAGTTTTGATATCATGATATAGTATCTTTTTAATATATCTTGTTTCTTTAGCTAACAAGAACAATAAAAATACTTTTAAACTAATGTTTAACTCCTTTTAAAGGAATGCTTAAGGCTGTCCTCTTCACTATTCTCGTTTACTCCTGCTCCTGTAGGCCCTGGCTGGCTCGTCCTCGTCGGCATCTTGCTGGTTTTTTACCTGAATGTCCACTGCTGCTTGGTGCTGCCTTAGTTGTAGTTTTCTCCTTAGGGGAACTAGTTGATGATCTTGTGGCCTTTCTGGAGAAGACCACTCACTGGAAGAGCCATGCTTATCATGAGCGGATCGAGCTCTAGGGGAAATGATCTTTCCTTTTACTGGCTTCTTTTTTGTAAAGCAGTTACAGTAGATTGTACATTACTGGACATCTGACACTAACAGGAATGATGTTTTCTGATTGAGACAAGATTTTGAATACAGGGGTGGTTCTGGTGCTAAGTGAGGAAAAAAAAGTGGTTTAATCTGATTCAGAGCAGATTCTCTTCAGTTTTATGGTCTGTAGGAAATTTTTTCTGGCTTGTTATAAAGCAAGGATACAGACTAAATGTTGATTTTTGTCTATGTATTTTATTTAATATATAATGCAGAGAGTGCAAAATTGATTACTTTTGGGTCAACCTTAAGTACTAGCGTTATGAAGCCAAGATAATCTGTGGTTAATATTAGGTTGTGATAAACTCAAATTTATTATTAGTATAGTCAACTTTGGGAGGATGCTTTCTTTATGTAAATGTTCTTTGGGTTGTCTAAAATACAGGTTCTAGCACTCAATACAAGTTGAAGTTTTAATGATTACCACAGGTCTTGCAAAACTTTAACGGAGTATGGAGTTCAAAAGTGTTTGTAAGTTAGTTTCGATTGGATTTAATGACAAAATACAAGTTTGTGGTTTCTTCTTTACTGTGCCATGGTCTGTATAATTAGATTGCATAAATCATATGGTGCATGTGATGATGGTGATATTGTGAACCTTTATGAGCTTCAGAGAAACTTAAGACTTGAAGCTTGTGAAATGTATTTGGTCTGGTTCTCAGAGTTTGATTAAACCGAAATCCAGGACATGCCAGTTTGTGGTATTAGTTTTAGTTTTATTTTTTAAGAAAATGTTTCAACATCTTGACAGAATTCTAAACATACCTGTATTTGGCTAATTTTATAAAATAATTTTCCAATATGTAGTTTAGAAATAATTATATGTGGCATTTTAGGATTAAATTCTCTTTTATCCAAATTTATAAACTGGGGCGGGAGAGGGAAGGATAGTAGCAATGAGACTCCTAATGTTAGAATCTGTATCAGTACTTCCTTAATGTAATATGGATCTGAATTAGTTGAAGTTTTGTTTATGCTTAGACTCAGGAGCCTCTCATTGGGAGGAGGAGGAGGGGGTGGAATATTTAATGTTTGTGCCTTGTTCTTTTGGTGGAGGAGGAAGAAATACTCTCGGCCTCGTAACAAGCTGACCAGTAAAAGCCTCATAATGGTCCAATGCAGATCTTGGTTGTGTTGTTGCACGTGATAATGTTGATGTGCAAATGTGAGCTTTGTGCTGCTCTGGCTCAGGGCCGTGGCGATGCTGACAGCAGCAGTAGTGCTGGCCTGTCTACCAGGGGCAGGCTGAGGACAAGGCTTGGCTCTGCCACCCTCTGCACTAGCCAGCAGAGCAGAGCATGTGCCTGAGGGCAGGAGATGCTCTGCCGTATTAAAGGGTGCTGCACGTCCCACCCTGGCATATGTTTTCCATAGCCCCCTGTAGGAGTTGTGTGTGTCAGGCAGAGTGCCTCCAGGCTCTGCACTGCTGTGTTGACACGGAGTCTCTATCAGATAACCTCTGGGTCTCATTTGACTCTGGGTCTCACTTGACTCTGGTCAATTATTGTTTTAATACTATGTTGTGTCTTCTATAGCCCTGATCTCCAAATTGTTGGGTTTTGTTTAGTTGGTTTTGTTTGTTTGTTTTTTTTGAAGTCACAGCTGTTAATTATCAACTGCAGGAATAGTCTTAACAGTTTAATTTCAGACACTTGAAATTAAGTGGGCCTACTCTGTTACTGCAGGAATCACCAGGGCACACATTTCCATTCATTTAATTTTCAAACAATTTGAGGTTTTCTTTTAACTTTACAACATTTGAGGAAGTTGGAATTGTTTAGTGTATTTTCAGTGCAGCACTATTTTTGAAAACAGAGAGTGCTGGTTTTTAAAATCTCCGTTGGTTTTCACAGACTCTATTTCAGAGCAGACGTGTGCTTTACTGAAATGTATATATGGTGCTAAATTTTTAAACTGCCATTACAAAAAACCTCTGAACCTCAGGTTGATACTGTCAAAACCTCAGGTCTTAGCTACAGCAGATCCAAGTGTTCCTGTTAATATGTACTAGGTTTTAGAGTCTCTCTTCATGGAAATATTTGAAACCTGACTGGACACAGCCCTGAGTGACTTGCTTTGGTTCTCTCCTTTGAATGAGGGTGTTAGACCAGCCACTCTCTGCAGGTGACTTTCAACCATTGTGATTTCCAGGCATTCAACAGTTTCCAAAAGCTGAAAGAATCATTCCAAGACCCTCACCCTTCATTGGTGCCTTGTCTTGCAGAATCCAGACATAAGAATAAGTACCAATTCAGAGAAGTAGGTGTGGAATAATGCTCTTTGCTCACATGATGGTAACTCTAGACTCTGCTAGCATTCAGAGTTGTAGGTTCTTTCTGTGCATTGCTGTCCAGTCTATCTTTCTTTCTTGCTGCCCAGATATCAATTGGCAGGAAAGCTTTGAAATAATTTGCTCTGATTTGGAAGTAACATGTAGGGTGTGGAGACAAAACAGAGCTTTGAATGGGGGGAAGAGAGAAATCAGTAGTCCATTCTAAGGCTTTGGGTTTGGGTGGAAGTTTGGCAGTTGATTTTTTTTTTTTTTCCCTTCCAAGAAAAACAGAATATTAACTTCCTGGTGCATACTTTGGGATATACTAGAGAAAACAACATAGTTATATTTGAAAAGGATGAGTTGCCCATTTTACTTTTGTTAGTGCCTTTGTTTAAAATCATGTAACTGACCCACAGCTTTTCAAATGTTTCTAAGAGATTTTGCCATTATAAAATGGCAGGAGTGGGGGGAGTGTAGTTTCAAAAAGAGGGCTAATGTGGTTAAAAAAATGCATGTTCCAAGATGTTCTTCTGCAAAATATATGTTGTTGAACAGGTAATTAGATATATAAATGTATTAATGGTTCATTAATAATTAATGAACCTATTCTAAGGTATTTTATTGCTGGATTGCAGGTGATTATCTAAGTACCGTATAATGTATCTGTGACTGGAGAATCACTTTGAAAATTGTGGTGTAAAAAACAGGACATAAAGCTACATTTTTATGATTTAGTAGATGTAAGGTTATCTTTTGAAAAAATAGAAAGCCATCTTATCCTATGCTTATATATTTGGATAACTGAATAAAAAATGCTATAGTTGGGGTTTTCTTTTTAAGTTTGAAATTAATTGGTTAGAAGTGAAGCATGAGAAATTTCAGTCCAGAAAAATTTTTTTTAAATGTTTGTAACTGAATGAAAAATGTGTTTTAAATGAAGTTGTCTTTCAGCATATGTTTATGCCAGTTCTAGTGATATTGCTCATGGAAAGTCTCCAGTGTGGATCTGTCACAACCTAAGGGAACAAAAATTCCCATTTAAGAGAAAGGAGAAAATAAACATAGCACTACCTAACTGAACTTTTACTTCACTAATTCCAGATACTTATTTTTGTCAGGCTTTTTCCCCCTTTTGGTTACAGTCTTACTAAAGGAGTTTGTTGTCAGTAAAAACATGCAATTTATCCATTTCAAGGTTGTAGGGATTTGATCGTTACTTTTATTTGGGGGGGTTTTCTTTTCACTGAAGTTGATACATGCTTCTGTTTGTAATACAAAATGAGAGAGCATCCACTGTTCTAAATGGTTAAAGGATAAAAAAAAAATATGCACCTAATGTTTAGCTCATTTTGATTTGGAGATGTTGTATTCATATTAGCATCTCATACTGCAAACGCCCACCAGTTGCATATGATATCAGTAAAATTATATTTAAAACTATGACAATGAGGAGACCAGAAAAGAGAAAAATGTTCATTTAATAACAAGGCATTCAGTCTACTTATGTTGCTCTACAGACATTTGAATACATGTTCCTACATTTAAATCTGCCTGAGAAAAGTAGCTGAGCTACTAAAAGTGCCTGTTAAGGTTAAGCAAGCTTCAGTTGGTATTCTGGGGGTTTTTTCCACTCTTTTTTCTTAACTTTCTTGGGTTTTTTTCCCTGACTGTTGCTATAATCCTTTTTATACTGTAATGCTAAAGTTCCTTCATAGGGAATTAATAGATTTTGCTGGAAAACTAAACTAGTACCTCAGTTTACAACCTTTTTCTCCAATGAAGAAAAACATTTTCCTTGATGGGCAGAATGGAACACTTCTTAATAAATGTCAATTTTGAATAGTTATAAACTAGATCATAGGAAAACATCAAAACAATTTTTTTCCCCTGTATTAACAAAATAAAGAGAAACAAACAAAAAAAAACAACAAATGAGGACTTTAAAAATTTTAAGAGCACTGTCATGATTAAATTTGCAGAAGTTATTTTTGAAAGGTAGCAGTATATAATTTTGATGAGGTCTGTTTGAAGCACTTTTACTTTATGTAACATTTGTCTTAAGTATGTTGAGCTGGAGAATAAACTCAGGAGGTGAATGTATCTTCTGTAAACTAAAGCAGACAGCTTATTTTTGTAGATGAATTCCAAATCAAAGTAAGCTAAGAAGAAATGACATGGCTAGAAATATCTGGTCACACTTTTTCTTAGTATTTGATACCTCAAAGAAGTTTTCCTGCCAGCATTTATTCTGATTCCAGAATTCTTAATTTATTTTGAGTTTCTCTATGTGGAAAACCTGGGCACTTCAGAGTTCAGTAAATTGTGCCAAGAGGTGTCTGTAGGTTAAAAATATTTAATATGATGTCTTCAGATACAGCCTAGCTGTTAAGAGGGATGGAGAGGGAGCAGAGAGAAGCAGCAAGTAGCAGATCTGTGATTCCCTCACTGTGTGCAGAGTCTTTCTACATTGCATTGCTCAGCCCCAATAGAAGGCTGACTTCAGCCTTCCCTTGTGGATCTGTCCTGGGAAGAGGGTTTGACTACTAAGGGGAGATTGAGCACTAAGATCCAGTGGTATTGTAGGAAAGGGTGAGGGGGAAACAGAATAAAGCCTGACTCTGGCCAAAGCTATGGGTCAGAATTTTGCATGAATCAGGGCTGTGGAGGCTGCAGGGCAGCACTGGTTGGGCTGTCTCCCAATTGTCCAGAGTGAGCATTAAAGAAAATGACAGTTGCTGGAGGTGCTGTTCTCCAAGAGGCATTTTGCTCCATATGCTGTGGTCTTGTCCAGTTATGCTCCACTCTGGGGATGAAGTCTCCATGAGAGTTTAATGTGACTCTAAGCTCCAGCCTTTGGTCTGGGTTAACAAACTGCATTTTAGCCACAGCAGTTGCTGCATCTGTGTTGCCCATTCTAACAGATAAAAATGATTCCCAAGAGCAATTACAGCAACTCCACATTCATGTAGCATGCTCTGGTAGCCCTTCTAGGTAATTTCAAACTTAAATTGCATGTGATGCCTCTTAATACAGTTTTTATTTGACTATATCTGAATGCTTTGTCAAGTTCACTGACAAATAAATCAGATGACAGATTTGTATTCGCTGAAGAACCTGATGGACTCTCCTTAATGGATCATTTATTGTCTTCAACGTCCTGTGTCCTACAGAAGGATGGTGTGGGTATGACAGTGCATGCAATACGGAAATATTTTGGTTTGAAAATTAAGCAGACTAGTCAGACATCAACTCTTCCCCAATTTTATAAGTTGTCAGTGACAATGCCAAATATAGGTGGTACTAGCAAAGTCTAGGTATTTCTTTATAGGCAGGAATCTTTATTTAACAATGTCTTATTTGTTTCCAAAACTTCAGTACTTGATAATGTTCCAACTTGAGTTACTACATGTGAACTACTGAGTTTCAGAATTTTACCCTTTACCTCTGCTGTTACTGAAGGCAGCCAGGATGGATCTTATCTCATGCAAGATCCTGTGTAGCTGGAAATGGGCAGGATGCAACACCAACTTCACCACTGCAAGGGTTTCTGCTTGACTGAGCTGAGAAGAAGCTGCTGGACAGTGTTGGTGACAGCCTTCTGCTCTGGAACTTGCAGCTTCCTTTGACCTGCTGTGCTTCATGGTGTTCGGTCGAGCTTGTCAGCTTCACCAAGTGCTTGAGAAGTGTGAGGGACAGGGCCTAAAAAAGGCTGCTCATCAAGCTCTTTGGTGGGGAACAGTTTTGCTAGGCTTTTTCTGGGGAAGTGTTGTCTTTTTGGACTATGCCATGTTTTTCATGTATGTGTCTAGGCAATTTCATGTCAAGATTCTCTATAAATATATGAAATGTGAGTGTTTAACATCACATAGTGTTTCTCTTCTTTTTGAAGCTTGCCTGCCAAAATTGGTTGTGTTTCTTTGTCTCCCTCTGCCTCCTTCTTGGGTAAAAAGAGGTTAGGTAAAATCTTGTCAATGTTTGGCTATATTCTTTCAATGTTGAATATACAGTTTGTTCTCCTGAGTTCACTGGAATAATATCGTGTGAAACTGAGTGAGTGCTGGCACGATTGGTCTTGATATTATAAAGTGTATTCATAAGGAGCATACCTGCTTTCATGCCTATTATGCTTTTAGAAGTGGACTCTAGGGCTTTCATTTTCTGTGTCATACCTGAAGCCTTTTTTTACTGTCTTTCCTTTTTTTTAATTGTCTTTCCTTTCTTCTAATGTTAATTGGTTATAGATAGTTGTATTCAAGTATGTTCAAAAATTACCTAATTTTAATATATTCTGCTTAAAATTACTTTACTGTTGTCATATAGCAATTGCATAAAATGTGCTTCTTTCTTTTTAAATTTGTCCTCTTGCACTAAGGTAATATTGATTCTACAGTGTTATCCGTATTATTGCCATTTTTCTCCTTGGCATTGCTGCAGTGAGAAGAGCAGTAGCTAAATTTTCTCTCAAGTTCCTACTGTACTACAGTGTTTAAAGTAAAAATAAATTACTTGACTGCTTTTTAGTTGGATGGTTAACTTGGAAGTACATTTTGGACCTGAAGCTCAGATTTTAAAGCTCTCTGCAAGAGCAGAAAGGAGCTTCAACTCCACTTGCTTTACGAGCAATGACGGACTTGTTTTCTGAAACTGTCAATGAAAGCAGTGGTGGCAGTCACAGGTGACTGTCACCTTCAGTCTTGAGACATGCCATCCTAGGTCTTTCACTTTTCACTGCAGACACGGGACGTGCATTTCTTCTGGGGGTGAATCCACAGCACCAGTTTTGTTCTGATAACAGCATCTGGCACTAGATTGATTTAACAGGCTATGAGGTTTGCTCTTTTCAGATATGCACTTGTACAGCAGCTTCTGTGCAGCTCTGACATGGCCACACGCTACTGTTGTTTTTTCTGCCTCCTAGCACCACGTGTGAAGCTAAAGCTCTTTGACACCTGCCATTTGGACCCTTTTCTTACTGAAAAATGTCATCGTTTTCAGACAAGATGAAGACAGATATCTGATCATTCTTCCCTTTGCAGGGATGTGCTGAGGGCATGGTTCATACACAGATGAATAAAGGATTCAGACTGTAGCTATACAGTTAGTTTTATTAGTTTAGTACAGTAACTAGTTCTTGATTTGAGAGTTCATAGTGTTTTATCTAATACAAAAGAAATTAAAGTGTGGCAGCCGTCTTATAGATTTCAAAGCAGTAAAAGCCAAAAATGTTGGGCTTTTTAGCACTGATGTTTCCCAGCTCGCAAAGAAGTGAGTAATACTTGAAGACAACTATTTCATTAATTACATTTTTTAATATACTTACTAATTTTACAGTCTCTGTTATATATTTATTCTGAGATTTGGATGCAGGTCTTCTTAATTAAACTGCCTTTCATTTCTCACATTCCTTTAAGTTTCTTATAAACAAACATTGAGGAATTCTTGCATTTTTTGTTGTTGAAAGACTGTGATTTGGTATCAAACCATTAAATTTTGCATATTGTTCTTCATCTGAAGATAAAGCTGATCAGATGAAGCTGCAGATGATCTGCAGGTTCTGCATAAGCGTACTAGAAAAAAATAGAAAATGAAGTATCGTTCTAAGACTAAGTGCTATTTTAACATAAGTCTTTTTTAATTATCTGAAGCAACAATACAAACTGTGATTAGAGTATCTTGCTAAACATGGATTGAAACAGGCCTAATTCTTTTCTCTTGAGCAGGTTCTAAAGATCTGTACTGTCTACCAGGAAAGCTGTCAGCTTAACTGGTACTAAATACCATTTATGGCTGACCAGGAGAGAAATAATCCCTAATGCAAGGATGATTACCTTGAACTTCTGTTATTTCAGAAGCCGCTTTATAAGGTGCTTATTTATTGTCCCTGCTGTAGGATCAGCAAGCTGTTTCAAAAGTAGGTTTCGTAACTAAAAGATGTAGTGTTATTCTGTCTTGAAGTTTGCTGCACAACTAAATCCCTGGTTTGAAATAATGTAGTAATTTTTACTTTAAAAAGTAGATGGAGTTTGTCGAGACCAAATTCCTTCTTCTTTGAATGGTGTAAATTCTAGCAAGCTTTGTGAAATACAGAACAAACTCATTCATACATGGGTAGAAGCACTGACTTTTTTGTTGTAAGTTCAGAATACTAGATTTAAACAGATTTTCATTAGAGAAAACTTAGAGAATGCAGCTGAGCAACAATGTGGGGTCAAGCTTATTTGTTGTGCTCTCTGAAGACTCTTTCTGGGGTTAACTGCTTGGGAGCTCCAAAGCAGGATCTGTACTTTAAGACTTGTGGTGTCCCACCTGCATCTGATTGAATAGCTTCACTGTGAGTCACTGTGAGCTCTTCTGTGGTATTTTTGCTAAAGAAGACTGTAACAGCTTTTGTCTAATGTGACTGATTTTGAAAGGTGGACTTTCATATAAGCAAAACTTTTATGATATATAATGACTTAAGGTTTTGAGGGAAGCAATGGAAATTTGATGAAAATTCCTTTCCTATCTAACAGTATATTTCAGTATTAAAATGTATTTTACAATAACAGTATCTCCCAGGTTCTGTATATTGTTAAAGTTTAAAACTGATTCTTTAGATTATTTAAAAACAAAGATGCATTTTATGCTTTTTGGCTTGATTCTATTGAACCATGATTGCTTTCTAGTATAATCCTTTTTCATGACCCTAACGTCTTCCTTTGCTATACCATTAGCTTATTGGAGGTGGGAGAAAGACCAGCTTTTGAATTTAATCTCATCTATCAGAATGAACAGGCTTTTAAAAATCTCTTTGCCCTTTTTATTCTCTGAATGCATTATTCAGTATATACCAGAACCTTTTAATCTTGTGCTTCCATGACATATGTTCCTCATATGTAAAAAACCAAAAAGTGGCATAGCTTTGTCAGAGCCAGGGTTTGTCAAGCCCGGTGTCCTATTGTTCCGGAGCGCGTGTGGCTGCGTAAATCACAGCGTCTTGTTCAGCCTGTGCTGGACTGCAGTCTCCAGTTGGCCATAGGCATCTCCACGGCAGAAGGAACTGTGCTGTGCACAGCACAGAGGGGCTGCAGTGCTCACGTACCCGAATGTGAGTTGCTAGGAAGGAGCAGGTGACTCTGCTAATAACACCAAGAAACCTGCAGCTTGCCATTGGTAATGATGAGTTGAAGGGGCTGTCCAAGTTGCTTCTGCCATGGGCAGTGACCTGCTTGACAGGAAAAGACAGAGCAAGACAAGTCAAAATGCGAGTGAATGGGTTATTACTGTTTCCTATGAAGAGCTTCTTTGACTTCCTCTAGGTGGTTTTCATTAGTCATAAAAAATGGATATGTAGGGAGACATAAGAACAGATACAGGCATCCTATTTCTCTAGTGTAGCTCTCAACCCTTTTGGGTTTTAGGTTCTGGAACTAGTTGTGGCTTCTGTGTTTTCAGTAAAGCCCAATGGATTTCTAATTCATGAAATAGCCCAATCTTCTTTTGAGCATGTGCTTAATTAAGTCTTCCCTGCCCCTTCTGAGTTTGTTTTTAATCACAACATCTGTCAATATAATTAAAGCTTAATACAATTGAGCTTCTAAATGTAACATTCTTTTCTAGTAAATATTTTTTCTTTTTATTTCATTGTATTTTTCTGTCTTGGATGATATGTAAGCCACTTATTTTAGTGAGTAACACTATAAACCTTTGACCCTTTTGTACTGCTGTTCTTTGGGGGAGCCTCTGGCTTTCATTGCCATGAGTTTATGAAGAATATATTTATCAATTAATATGTAGAAAGTTAGGTTAGAGGAATTAACCACAATTACTAAATTTTGATTGTGAAGGGAGTTATTTTGGCAGATCATCATTGTATGACCAAATGTGAAAATCTTGGCCCATTTTGAGGTTGTCATAGCCTTTGTTTTTAGAGTGACCATAATTTTCTTCCAAGTAATAAACACCAGACTCTTCTTTGTGCTTGTATTTTTTCTTAAAAACGTTATTTTAAAGGATTTAAGTTGTAAATCAGGGATTTGGAGGTTGTAGGAACAGTAAGTTATGTAAAGTTGGATAAAGTTGCTTTTTCTTTCTCTGTAGGTTATTAATCCAGTGTTGCATTTGATTGTGTGGAAATTACCTTAATGTAATATAAGAGTCTAAAATGTTGGTGAGGTTCATGAAAATGTCAGGAAGGTGCATTCATCTTTAAATCCACAAATGTCTAGCCTGATGTATCTTTTTTTCTTATACATACATTAGATTTTTTTCACATAGTTTTAAAAAGGTTTACAGGGAAAGTTTACTACCTGAGAAACTTACAAGTCTTAAAAATTGTGATGTAGTTAAACAACTGTTGGTAACTAGTATGTTACCTGAAATCTTTAACATTATACATTTTTGTAGGTATGTAATAGCTTTGAATTTAAAAAAAAAGTAAATTCTAAGTATTCTTAGATTTATTTTTTACCTTTTACAAGAAAGGCTTTTTTCTCCGTAAAAATTAAGAGATTGAAAATCGGAATGTTTTCAAAATTAAATCATCGTTTCAGACCAAATATAATAATGCTTATTTAAGCTGAGTAAGAAGATGACTTGCTTTATTAAGTGCTCCTTCAAGTATTGAGAATACAGCTGGTATGGTCTCTAGCATAAAGCTGAGGGCCCACCAGGTGGTGCTGGTGGAATATATTTAATGTTGGTTTAGCTACTTAATATGTGTCTTAACAAATGTGAATGAGATGGTGCAGTATAGGAAAACTTAGTTTCTCTGCAACAAACCTGTTTGTACAGTTAAAAAGAGTACATTGTAATATTGTGCAGTGGCTTTGTGACTTAGGTGCTTTTAATTTTTAGAAGTTGGATATAGATGCTGAGGTAAAAACCTTTATCTGTAGGATGGCTGATGTAGGAAGCAGACAGTACGGAGGCATAGTTCCAGATTCTTTACCTGCTTTTTTTAAGTCAAAGAGAAGTTCACAAAACTTATCCATTCATGTTGTAGAAGCACATCATATCATAACCACGTGCTTATTTACCTGTGCTATATTAGCTTTAAAAATAACTTTTCAGTAATGCTATTTCAACTGTCTAGATTTTGGTCAGTGCAAGAATCCTCTTATGGAATGCATGGAAATAAGAGTCCGGAAAGAAGAGGGGTGGGGGAAGTCCAACTTTTCAGGTTTCGTGTATTATGTGGCTTAAAAAGTTGAAACAGAAACAAATTCTGAAGATACACAGGATTTCACCAGCTCTTATGAAGGCTTCCTTTTGACTCACTTGAAAATTGTATCCTTTATAAGAGGGAGAAGGGGAGATTGAAAACCAGTGTGGACTGCAGTAATTTAGAGTAAATTTCTGTGGCCTGCTCATTTGAGCAGGTTTGGTTTTGCCTTAATATACCTGACATAAAATAAGTACAGGATTTGAAAGGCATGATGCAGAGCATTTTGCAACATTGAATTAGTTTAGATTTTCCTACAAAGCACCCCCTTTTTCAAGGGAATTATTAGAATTTGGAAAACAAAGAAAACAGCCAGTGAACCAAAGCGACTGTCTGCTGTCTAGTCAAAAAGTGCAATCCAGAACAACTGCAACCTTAATATTTTGACCAAGATAAATGTTTTAGCATTGTATGTGCCAGTGTCACATTAACAACATTGTAGTTAAAACCAAGCTAAATCAAACCACATGAGAACCAGTAATAGTTCTGTAAGAGTTTGGTTGACTATGGTTGAATGAACCAGAGGATGGTTTCTTTGGACTTTGTGGCCTTATGCACTTAATTTGGGAAACAAATTTATTTGATGTCTGGGTTGTACTGTTTTGGGTGCAGCAGTATGGGGTTCTGCTTGAGTGGAAATTCTTCATCCCCTTTTCCATGTCTGCTACACCAAATACTTCATAGAATAACTGCATGCATATACAAAACCATCTGAGAGTGGTTGTCAAGTACCCAGTGTATGCTGCTTCTGAAAGTGCTTTTTAAGTCTTGTTCTCTTGCTTGTGATAATTTTTTACTTGGTTCCCCCTTCTCCTCACTCCAGTGTATAAATGTTTTTGCTCCTGAGGAAAGGAAATGTCCTTTTTTTCAAATGTTTCTGTCTCCCATACTGAGTTATAATTTTATTTACTCATTTTAGCAACTTTTTGTACTACCTACCTTAAAATTGGCACAATTCACATATTACTGTAGAATGACAGTATTATTGCAATCCTTCTGCTTCTGCAAATTGTCAGTCTAGCATTAATGAGAATCAATAAAATGTCAAGTGTATTAAATTCCCTTTTTTTTTTACTGTACGAAACACTGGGAAGGGATCAAGAAATAAGCTGTATGCAGTAGTACAGTTTCTATGGTACAGCACTGTAAAAATGTGTGAAAAACACTTTTTTCTTTTAAATCTGAGTGTATTATCAATGTATTAAATCTAGAAATTGCATGAGAGATAACTTTTGGGATCTGTTTGAATACAAAGATTGAAGAGCGATTAGTGAAAAGCTGTTGGAAGTGTGTGCTAACATGTGTGGCTTTTGGAAGCAATACCCTAAAAGGGAGCACTTGCCAGATGCTGCCTTTATAAAGTGTGAACAGGTTAAGAAATATGTTCTGCTGCATTGTTTTTTAAACTACCCGTTCATCAGAAAAATCAGTTTTATGAGTCTTCTGTCAACATCTGTGTTGTTCAGCAGTTAGGTTTTTGTGATATGATCTTATTTCTGAACTCTGTGATGGGAATGTTTTATGAATGTCATTTATAGTGAAGGAATGCTCATAATACTGAATCTTTTTAAAAGATCATGTAAATAGTTTCATTTTCACTTGCCCTGTTCAGCTGGTCTGAGGAATTTTTGTTCTGTTAAACTAGTTGCTTGAATGGGTCTGGTGTTACACTAATACTAAAGAGAATATGATTTAATTTTCTGTATTTATTAAAAGATCCTCTCTGTCTGTAATATTAAAATGTTTTGAATTTTGACTTGTGTGCACAGCACTCCACCAAATTCCAGTTTTAATTGGGGAAGGGGGGGATCCGTATAAACAACAGTAAGAAATTCTTATGTTTTGTGTCTGCATTTTACACTACTTACTGTTACTGTGCTTGGAACATTGAATGGGAATGTACTTTATCTCTGAGCTGTTTTCCAGCTTTTTCTGAAGGGAGGGGCTTCTAGGTATCAGTTTCTTTATTTAAAAATTTGACCGACTAAATATTCTTAAAAGGAAAATTTATGGTCGTAATTTTAAAACAATATAAAGCAAAGTTATGGTTTTTACTGATAGGTCTCTTTGTTAAGGAGAGTGGTCTCTCTCCTTATAGCAAAGATTAGGTTATTCTAAAAGTAGAATAGTAAAAGTAAAAATAGTTCTGACACTGGTAGTATTAACCTCCAGTGCATTAGGTGTAGATGCCTCAATTACCAACCTGAAATTCAAGTTCTGTTGAAGTTATTTGACGAAATATACTGTTGATTCAGTGGTGTCAGAATTTCACAGCTGAAAATAACTTACACTCTGAATACTTGGTTGCCGTTTTCTCTTGAGTGGAACTAGAGCGCTCGAGGGTTTTTTAATTACGTGCTGTGACTTGAATTGGTGAGTTTACCATCATTACTGAATGAGTTTGAGGTGTGTGGTAGATACCTGAACTGTAGTTTAAGTTACTGAAGACATGCAGTCTGTTTTTCTTTGGGGATGGCAATGAAAGCATGGAGAAGACAGTATGAAATGCCGCTGAGAAGCAAGCTGCAGCTCTGTGCCTCAGTCTGCATCAAGTTGGGGTTTTTTTGAGTGTTTCAGGCAGCTGGCTTGAGAAAACGTGTATGCATGCTCATGACTTGGATTCACAAAATGTTTCAATTCACTTTAAAATGTAGGTGTTTTTAATAAAATTGTCAGGTAGGTTTTGTTTTGTCTGTGGAAGCTGGTCTGTCTGTTTACTTTTGATAACACTTGTTTCTTGTGTACATTTTCTCTCATGTAAAGATTGATACAGGGACTGATATCATACACAGTGTGTATTCATAAGGCCAGAATTGATAAAGAATGAATATTGCAGGTCAGGGAGGGGCGTTTTGGCTTAAATGGAGATTTTATCCTTTGTACTATCTTACATTTGTAAGTATTCAGTTGATTGAAGGTATTTTAAAAACATGAGGCTTTAAAAAAAAAAATCTGAATATTCGCTTAAGACACTTAAAACATTTTTCAGTTATATTGTTCAGTCGTGTGGTGTTTTGTTTATTTACCATTTTATTTTTCAGCATTGTCAGTGAAGCGGGAGCATCCATCTACAGTGTCAGTCCAGAAGCATCCAAGGAAATGCCAGACCTAGACCCTAACCTAAGAAGTGCAGGTATGAAGAGTATTTAATTTTATCACATTTCAATGGTAAGCTCAAGTCTCATTTCTCAGACTGTATTGTTTATAATGTTAAGTATAACAGTAGTGAAAAGTAGAAAAGGTTCTGGATGATTTGTTCTTAAACTTTAATTCTTCTTCTGTTTCACATTTGAAGTCCCAGGTGTGCAAATTAATGACATCGTCTTCGACTAATGCCTATAATGTAATGTATTCTTTCAGTGGAGTGGTACAGGAGAATTTATAGCGGTTAATAGAAACAACGAATAAACTTTCTCAGTTGCGCATGTTTATGCCCACAAGAACTAGACCTTCCCTCCCTTGTCCCTTGTGTGCACAAAAATGTCTCTAGCAATAATTAAACTATGCAAAGGCTAGGAAAAAACATAGGAATAGGACAGATAATTTAAAGTTGTGCATCCGTTGTGATCACTGGAGTCTTCGTGTAGCTGAATGTACTCCTCCAGAAATACTGTTTAGTTTTAGTTTTTAAAAAATTGTTTACTTCAGTATAAATGCCAGTGAGGTATAATGCAGCTCCAGATCTTAGAAATGTGCAAGTGTAGCCACTATTACAATTTTCAGTGTTTGGTTAAAAAGTAGTCTTTAAAGATGAAGTTCCTAGCAGCTTTGTCAGTGTCCAAATTTCAGTCATGGATTTAGTTTATTGGGGGACAGCTGCAAGGGCACATTCGACGTTACTTTTGGATTACTTAATATATTTATTTTTGTTTGTGTCTCTTTTTGCATTTCTTTGCATATCTACCTCAAGTCTTTTTGTTCTTGGTTTTTCTGCAGTTTGCTGTGATTCTCAATCAAATATAGTATATTGGAAAATGCAGCAACACATTATAAATCTTTTCCAGACAAAATTATAATGTTCTTAATGTTATTCTAGCAGGTTACTAGCCTGGAAATCCTTCAGAGGGTGTAGAAGTAGATCAACAGAAAACAGTTCTGAAGTTATATGGCATTGGGGGGTAAAACCTTCTAGAATCCCCCATGTTCCCCTTCCTTCTTATTTCCACAAAGGGGAACAAGTGTTAACTCAGTGTTTCAAGTGAATGTTTTTACAAGAATACTCTTGGAATGGTTTTATATCAGCCCCTCCATTTGCAGGACAGGCCTCTAGCTTCTTTTGGCTTGACTTTCTCTTCCCTGCCTGCAAACAGACTCAATTGTGATTATTTCTTCCCTGGGCCAGAGGTTTTGAATGTGTCATGGTATGGCTAGAGCAAATATTAGGCATGTGACATTTCTGTATTTGTGACAGATAGCACTGCTTTTCCCCTGGGCCAAAGCTTTTGATGTTTCTGATGTATTAAATGTGAGTTTAGAGTTGATGTAAATGAACAAAATAACACTGAAAAGAAGGAAATCTAATTATTAATATTATACTTTTCCAGATATGCATGACTTTGTTTCTGAACTTAATTTTTAAGTATTTCAGACATTNCCAGAAGTTTTGGGCTTTTTTCCTGACATCTTTTGGTGTCAATTTGTAATTAGTTGTGCTAAAGCTGTGGATGTTTTCTTAAAGTCAAATGTAAAAATGTGGCATAACGTTAAAGGGAAGCATTAACTGATGTTGAGGGTATTTTGCAAACTTTTTTCTTGACTAGCTTTTACTTTTCTAGTTTTGATTTCCCTTTAATTTGCAGCAAACAGAAAAGTGACATTGTGTCAAAGCTGACTAGCTTTTTATTTTAATTGTT
>WEIV01010203.1:0-10781 GCA_013390005.1 Calyptomena viridis | reverse complement strand
TCCCTGGTTCTCACTAAGCCCCTCTTTAGGTTCAAGATGAACTTGTACCTTCTCCCAGCTGCACATTTAAAGCACTGAGAGTCCATCTCATTCCAATATCCTTTCATGGATAGGGACACCTTTCACGAGATCAGGATGGTCCAAGCCCCATCCAACCTGGCCTTGGACAATTCCAGGGATGGGGCAGCCAGAACCCAAGTAACAAATTACATTCCCCAAGTCACAGATGACTTCTCTGGAGTCAGAGGAGCTTCAGGATAGCGAACATAATGGTGCACTGAATGAAGCCTTCATGAGGAAGCCCCACTTCCCTATGGCATGTGAAGTACAGGACAGCAAAGATCCCTGGGTGACAACAACATGTCCAAACCCAGAACAGCAGTTAAAGCTGGTCTCTAACACAGATGCTGAACCCAGTGTAGCCTCTCCATCCTTGTACAAGGAGAGTGTCCTTAGAGTGGACCAGCCTGGGAAAAGCCAGGGCTCTGATAAAGGTGCCTCCCAAAACAAGGAATGCTGCAACACAGGGAGGATGGAAAAGATCCATAGGGGAAGAAAGGGGATCTGAGCAAAGCTGAGGGTGATGACAAAGTTGTACTTACTAAGAGCTCAGAAAGTGAGCACAAAAACAAGGGAGGGGGGAGAGGTTCTGTGAAGGAGCATAACTTGAGCCTCTTCCTTACTTCCTAAAGCAAGTAGTAACTGGTACAGCCCATCACAGCTACAGCAGGAAAAGCCCCAAAAGCTTGCTGTCTCACACTCTCTGCAGAACCCACTGCTGCAAGCAATAAAAATGACTGTCTGTACACTTACCAGCTTATTCACACGCAGCTTTGATGAATTGAATTTAAAAACATCAATCTTTTTGTCCAATGGCTTAATCGTAAACTGAAAAGGAAAAAATAGTAAGGGAGAGAGTTATCAGAGTGGTGTATTTAATAAAAAGGCAGCTATAAAATTCTCACTGAGAGCTCTGGCTCAGAGGAGGTCGGCAGGGTCAGACACGCAGAGCTCAGAGCCATCCCTATGGCTCCGAGCCAAGTGAGAGGACTCGGATCAAAAGCAGTCAAGGAGACAATTTTTCCTCCAGTTGGAAAAACATGGGGGCCACAGGAGCTGGTGTCCTCTGCAGAGCACCTTAGAGAGGTGGGCAGGGACACAAGGCAAGGTGCCGCTCTCCTGGGGGCTGCAGAGAACAGAGAACGAACAGCAGGAATTCAGGACACTTGCAAAGGGAGAAAGAAGCAGCTCAGCTGCTCAATGGATCATAGAACCACAGAACTGTCAAGGGTTGAAAAGACCTTTAAGATGACCAAGTCCAACTGTCAAACAGCATCATTGTGTTCAATTATTAAACCATATGGTTATTAAACCATACCCTCAAGTGCATATCCACAGGATTTTTGAACACTTCCAGGGATGGCGATTCCACCACTGCCCTGGGAAGCCTGTTAAAATGCTTTGTCAAGCCCTTTCATTGAAGGAATTTTTCTCAATATCCAACCTAAACCTCCCCTGGCACAACTTGAGGCTGTTTCATCTCATCCTGTTACCTGTTCCCTCACCTTGGCTCCACTCTCCTGCGAGGGAATTAAAAGGGCAGGAATGCTGTATTACGAACACAGCAAGGAGCTCCTACCCATCCCACTGACACCCACATTCACAAGAGCTCCCTGAAAGGATTTTCCATACATTTTCTTCTCCAAAACTCAGCCATACCATGAGACTTCTCCATAATTCAAAGTATTATTCCCTGGCTCTAACCTGTATTCACACTGCATGTGCCAACCAAACAGCTCTATCCATGGCCTGGCTTTCCCCTCTCCAAAAGTCCTCCCATAGTGGCTCTCTCCAGAGGACAGAGCCAGAATCAACAGTGAGGGATTCACTAAGACAACCCTGGATAGAGAGGAGCCTCTGCACTAACAACAGGTAATTGAAGAGATGGAGTGCTCCACAACATGGCATTTTTTAGGAGACATGCATATATTCAATCACTCCCCCACATGGCACAGGAACAACAGGCTGAGGAGCTGGAGCAGGCAGAGTGTGTTCATTAGCACAAGGAGATTTGTCAATACTCTGCACAGAGATCACCCTGGCACTGCTTGACTTTGTCAGTTTAAGAGCCAATCTTTTAAGATTTTCACACAGGTAGACGTGCATGGATGTCCCTGGATTGGGGCTCAAGCAGAACCCCCACCAGTCACTGAGAGCAGCAGCATAAATATGCTGGGAGAGGAATTTCAGCTCCAGTCAATCTTTGTTAGAAGGGATAAACCCCTCTGTGGTGTCCAGAGCTGTCATTCCCAGCTATTAGCCTTGTTTGCCATCATAGGCATTTCATTACAGAGATGATTGACCCAATGGAAGAGATCCATCCTTTCCCCCTGGAGAAAGCTCTGTTACAGTCTTGTGGCAAGGCCTGGTTATGGAGGGGTTGGAGGGCCTTGGAGTTTGGAGGCTTCCCAAGCAGAGAAGCTTTGGAATTCACTCAGTGCTGTGCTGTTTGCAGAGTTGTGAAGCTCTTTAAGGAGTAAAGCAAGCGAGGAGAATTCCAGCACGGCTTTACTGCTTATAAAACTTCACAAGACATGCAATAAACTCAGCTGATGAGAAACATTCAGCTGCTCCCCTGATCAATATCATGTTTAGATTAGAAAACAATTTTTAATTAAGAAGTTAATTCTCTTCCATACCATGAAGACAGCTGCTTTCTTTGAGCAGCTCTCTCAGACTGAAAGTGGAGCTGCTCAGTCTCCCCTCCACGGCCAATTCCACTACTGTTCTCAACTAGGTTTGATAGCCAACAATTCCAAAGACCCATATTTAGACTCTGGCCTTAAACTACTCAACTTCCTGAAAATATTCCAGCTGTTATGCCAAGCCCAACAGCCTGAAACTCGAGATGATGTAATGAGATGGCAAGAGCTCTTCTCCCCAGGAATACATCTCCCTGTATTCCATAATACAGAATATATCCACAGTAATAAATACTCTAATATATTCAGTAAAGCAGAGGTTTTAACTTCTGAACCTTGATATTTAAGCTCTGATATTTGAGCACATCAACAACAATTTTGGGTTTTGAAAAGATTACATGGAGGGTTTGAACATACTCTGAAACCAAAGAGAAGAACAGCTCCCAGGTGACCCCTTGCACACCCACTCCTGCAAGGCTTTGGGAAGGCTTGGAATTAAGGTCTCAACTGGAGCAGCTGAGCTGCCCTTAGCTAAGCTGGTGAGAGCAAGCACAGCAGACAGAGAAGCCAAGAGAAATAATTTTAAATCCCAGTTGTGCTCTTATTGCTCCCAAGGAGAAGAGGAGACACATCCATACCTCTTTATCGCTGTACGAGATATTCCGGATCTCGTTCCATGGGAAGGAGATTTTAGGGGTCAACCTGTTGTCTGGGTCATAAATGTGAAGCCCCAAGGCATCAACTCCAAGAAGCAGCTCTGTGCCCTTTTTATTCTACAGGAGGAAAGAAAAGAGCAGAATCCCTTTTATTCCACTGGGAGGGTGAGATATGAACCAGCCAGCCCTGAGCAATGACTAGCACTAGGTCAGAGCTGCTGTCTCCCCACAGCAAAGCTGAGGCTTCCCAATGTGCCACAGCCATCTCCCAGCTCTCCTGGCTCTCCAAGGCTCCCCAGTCTCAACACAAGACATGGACCTCAAGACAAGAGCAGGAAAACAAAGCCCCCAACCCACACTCACCCTGATCGCGAAGTAGTTCACGCCATACATCTCCAAATCCTGAGCTATCTTCAAATACTCCATTTCAGCTTCATCTCTGCCAGGCAGGAACAGCCCAGTGTTACAGTGGTTGGAAGGATCAGAGAGGGACATGACTGCTCCTGCTTATCCTAAACACTCACCAGGCTTTAAAGCCTGGACTGTCTCTATCGCAAAGGTCAATCCTGTCTTTGCTGGCACGATCAATAAAGTCCAACAGCAAACTCCACTCTACAGCTGCCAGCATCTTAGAGGCTGCAGCACTGCAAGCCTGGCTTTGTCCACCTCACAATCCCTTCAGCATAGACAGGAAATTCCTGGCCAGAAGGACTCTGTTTCAGATCCATCTGACTTTAGGTTTATCTCCCAAAAGAAGCTTTTTGCCACCTGAGGCAGCAATACAGAGTCTGAATTCTCATTTCTTCTCCTGGCCCCAGAAGCCTCCTCTGAGGCAGGAGAGCCCTTACTGAGCATCATTCCTGAAGGTGACCAGGGGACAGCAGAGCCACCAACAAAAGCCCTTTGCCCTTCATGAGGCTGTGGCAGAAGTGAGCTTGGATTAACCTGCTGGCAGCAGAGCTCATCCACTGCCTGCCCAAGCTCCTCAAGCCCTGGTGACTCCTCAGTGGAGGGCACTGGCCACTCAGCAGCAGATACTCACCTCGCTCTGCCCCGGTGCTCTGCATACCAGGCAGTGATCCTTTCCTCCCACATCTCTGGAGTCATCTGGTACAGGTTTATTACCTGGGATGTGTGGGGAGACAGACACCACATCACACTGCTGCTCCTTAGCCAGCAAGCCAAAAACACCCAAGCCCCAAGATAAGTCCCAGTACCATGTCCAACCTCAAGACAGCTTGGACAGCTCCTTCTCTGAGCTCCTTACCCGCTTTGGAAGCAATTCCTCTTGTGCCAGGAAGCCTCTCTTGTGGACATTGGGATCATAGTCACCATACTGGAAAGAAGCACAGACACGGCGCCCCCTCCATGTCAACATGGGCAAGTCAAACCCTTCGCTCTCACCCACTGACCCCGGGAGACAGCAAACACAGCCTGCTCACACCTCCCCTCAGGAGCAGAGAACACGAGCTGCTACACAAAGTTAATAACCTGATTTTCTCTGTCATTTCACTGCTAAAGGAAATGAATTTGTGCAGCAGAGGTCGAACTAGAACAAAACTTCCCATCACCACAAAATCATTGGAGAAGATGTCCAAGATCAAGTCTAACCATGTCCACTAAACCACATCCCCAACAGCCACACCTACTTGTTTTCTGAACACTTCCAAAGATGGTGATTCCACCATTTCAGTGAACAACCACTGTCAGTTGATTTTGACTACCAGTCAACCAGTTGGATTAGATGATGGTTGTCTACCCTACTCTCATTACTACACTCTAATTAACACATCCCCCAATGCGGGGCAAGACTCTACAGCTGAGAGGTCCTTGCTGTCCCACAGGAAGTGGAACAAAGAGTTAAGATATAAACAAAGACCTGTTCCCAAAACCTGATAGATAGCTGTGACTCAGGTGAGGCAGATGGTAGTTTCTCTGTTGCTGCTCATCACACTAATGAATAAATATAAAAAAATTAGAGGAGTCTGACAGACTCCTCTCAGGCAGGTGGTGGCTTTTCTGCCAGAGGGTCTTTTGCTCAACTGGGTCGAGGAATCCAATTCAGATTTGCTAAGTGCATCGGTAATTACTGGTATTTGTTTAGCTTTACATCTCTTTGAGCAGCATATAAAGCGACTGAGAAATAAAACTGCTTATTAACAGACTGAGGAGCCGTGTGTCCCTGCAATGCATGTGAAAACAAATTTCCCTCCTGTACGGCCTCAGAAGGCAGGAAACCATTAGAAAGTGGCTCAAATAATCCAGCAAGTTCAAGAGGAGAGGAAGAGAGGATGTGAGTGCTGTGATATCCTTTCACCTGGCAAACAGGACTTCTGCAGTGACAGCCCCCAATTACAGGAGACGTGGCAGGCGGCGTTTGCCCTTCCCTCCCTGCTCTTTTGAGGAGTCTCAGCTCAGGAAGAGCAAAGTGGTGACAACTTAAAGCCAAGAGCGAGTCACACACAGTGGTCATGTAACAAGTCAGGAAGCTTTTCACATCCTCCTCCTCCTCTTAATGCCAGAAATGTCCCTTCGTACACCACAACCAGAGCTCGGCATCAAAAGTCTGCACACATCCCACCTCTCCGCTTGGGAGATGACACGTGGGGATTAAAGACACAAATATTGATTTGGAGCCAATGCAGATATGAAGGGAACATGTAACAACAACCAACACTGACTCAGGCTTCAATTAATAGAACAAACCCACCCTGGATTTCATCCAGGAGGGTGCTGAGTGGCAACTCTCTGTCTTCCAAGGTCTTGGAGCCCCTCAGGATGCAGCACTTTGCAGGTACATGTCCCTTGAATCCCCATCAAAAGGGATAAGCACTAAAAAGGTGGCACTGGCAAAGGAAACAACTCAAATAACCTTGGACAGGCAGCAAGTGAATCATTTTTGGGTGATGAAAATAATAGCAAATAGGATTAACATGATTATTCTCTGTTGTGATCTGCCACGGAGATCCAAGAGTAAGTCTGGATTACGTGACTTTTCATGTGCTGAAAAATACTGCTGTGTCCCAAAGGAATATTTGTACTGAGAGGGGAGTCTGGCCGAGAACATTAATTATTCACAAGTCAAAAATCAACAAATGGCTTAAGTATTGCAGAATCTGTTGGCTCAAGTGATTTGGCAAACATAGGTCTAAAGACCTTTTCAATTAAATCATTACTCCCGAACTGCCATGGAATTTCAGCTCCTGTTAATTGAACTATATGATTAATATTCATGGTTAGGCATGGAAGTTGCCTTTACCACATTCATACATCGAGCTTAGATTGTCCTGGATAAACACAGACGTGCTCAGACAACTATTGCGTGTTTTGGGGAAAAATAATAATAATTACAGAGCCTTTTGCTGTGTTACAGGATTTGAAGTGCTGAGAGAGCTGCACTGACCTGCATTTGAGTGGCAAAAAACAGAAGAACCTCCTGGATGTTCCTAGTTTTTTTCAGTTGATCCCACATCTTTCTCAGCTATTTATACCCTGAACCACCTCCAACTTCTGAAAGTAGTGTGGGTGGTTTGAACAGAGGGAAAAGCACATAGTAATTCTCCAAATGAACACAATGAGGGAGAAATAAATAAGCTGTTATTTTTATGACCCCCACGTTTCCTTTGTTATTGCAGGTCAGTGTGGATGGACCAACATCTGGCTGTCAGTAACTGGCTGCAGGATGCACACACTGTGTCAGGCTATTATGCCTCTAATCATGCAAACCAGCAGGTTATTAGAGAAATTACTGCACTCACTGCCCACTTTCCTTTCCAGGAAGGACATAATTATCTTATTTAACTGGAAGGAGATGACCTGTAACATCTTTCTTCCCAGTTTCATACTGAAGATGTGCTTTCAGCTTTCTCCTTTGCTGGGAATAAAAGCAGAAAAGGGAATCCCAGGCTGAAGAAAGCGATGTCTGACAAAAAGCACATTAGTGAAGAGTACGGAAGCCATTGCTTTTCCACCTTCTTATGATCTTGGTGCAGAATGAAGCCGTGCAAGGTTAGAACTACTCCAACTCCAGTGGACCTCTTCCCAAAGCCTGAGCACATCCAACGTGTGTCAAGCACAAAGAAGAATAGGAAGAGAAAGGGGATAGCCAAGGGGTTAAAGACCTCAGTATTTACCCAATGGTTTATTCATTTAGGCAACAGGAAAAGTCCCTTCCTATGTACCCTCAGCTCAGCAGGTGAATGGAGAGAATGCCAAGGAAGTGTTTATTCATGCATCCTAGTAAGAGGGATGAACATTTCACACAAACAGAAGCATTTCAAAAAGCAACTTGTCCTTCCCTGGCTGATGACGCTCTTGAACAAAATACAGTTTCACCAATGTCATGTCTATGAGGAGAAAACACCTATTTCTAGTAAATTCAGACATTTATCATCAAAGAACACTGGTGCATGACAGCCAGGGCTCTATTCGGACACACTGAGTGTGGATTGAAGGCTTATGAGGAACATTATAAAGCAACAGGGAAAAAAACAGGCTGGATTAGCCCCTCTCTTAGGGTAATATGGCCAAACTCCCCCTCCTGCACTGCCAGCAAAGGTGGAGCCACAGACTTGCTTTTCCTAAACTGCTCCACAACCGTGTTCCTCAAGGACAGCTGGATAAGCCAGACCTGGGGCAAGGCCACCTGCCCGCAGTCCTGTGAGCCAAACACCTCCTAAAATCCCATCCAGAGTCAGAACCAACCACGAGCTGCAGCAGTAACGTGGCTGGGCTGAGACTAGACCGCAGGCACTCCTCTCCCAAAGACATTACCTTTGCACACATAAACTGGAGATGAGCTCCAAGAGCTGCTAATCGAGCAGCAGGACATGTTGTGCATACACAGGGATAAATTACAGCTCCTGATGATGAACCTTGGGCTGCTCCCTCCATCCCAGGAGTCTCTCTGCCCCAGGCTGCTGCAAGCTGTCCAAGGCTGCATGGTCCAGAGTGGAAAACAGGGTTCTCTGGAATAAATCCTCAGCAAAACACACCAGCTGTGGGCCCAGAGCAGAATTCAGCTGAGGAATGAGGAGAACTCAGCAAACACTGACTTCTCCCTCAGTTTGGCAAGGCCAAACACCCAAGGTCAAACCCAAGATAAGAGCAGAAGCCAGGAAAAGCCCTTTCACACTGCAATAACATGGATGTGACAAGCTCTAGCACTCAAACACAGTAATTATCATTATGATGATGACAGGTGTTGTGGGGAAGCAGTGGAGCTGGGAGTCCCACGCCTGGCTTGCCTCTGGCTACAATGGAAAAGCAGGGAGGAGATGCAAAAAAGCTCAGGGTCACGGAATTCTCCTGCTCCAGCACTAAGCCACACTCGAGCAGGCTCTGCAGCTCATGGGCTGAGCACTAGCTAAAGAGTTCTGGAAAGAGAAAGCAAAAATCCATCCAATGTCTGTAGCCAGGAACCAGCCGTGCGGGAAGGCAGCAGTGCTAGCGCAGTGCCCTCACTTCCCAAGCTTTCACAACTTTCCCTGCTTTCATTCCCAGGAGGTGTGTCCATCAGAAAGCACTTCCCTGGATCAACACCAACCCTCACCAACATCAGGAGCATCCCTACCTTGGCCTGGACGGCATAGGAGGCCAGCAGGACAGAAGCTTCAGGAGGGCAGTAGATCTTCTCGTCCAAAATCTGCTTCTTCACCTGCACACAGAGCAGCACAGGACAGACCACACACGTTATTGGCGCAGAGCAGAACATGACTGTCACAGCAGATGGCTGCAGCTTGTTTTAACTTGAGCTGTCAGCCAAACAGTTAACAATTTTCCTAACGCTAATTACAGTCCAGGCCCAGAAAGGCTCTGGCGGCTCGGAGAGGCTTTCACAGACCACCTTTCTCAGATAGGTTTGGGACAACTATATTTATAAGTGGGAAATGACAGAAACTCTATCCTTTTGCTAAAGGCAAGGGAGAAAAAATGTCTTGCATGGTGATAAAACCTCCTAAGACACAAGCTGTGGATTGATAGAACATCCACAGACGCCGCTAAATGAAACTGCAGCTGAATCTCTGAGCATAGCCAAGGTTTTGCTCTGGGATATTCAGGCTCATTGTGAGTCAGTGCTCACCTGTGCTCCAGGCTAATTCCCTGCAATCCCAGCCCAGCACGGATTGCTGCAGGTCACCTCTGTGACAGTGCTTTTAACAGCAGGCAAAGCCCTACACACACTCCCAGGAGAGCCAACGTGCAGGTCCCCAAAGCCACAGCTTTACCTCCTTGCCTTCTGTGCATTAAAAAATTAAACCTGTCATGTTCGATATTTTTTGGGTTTGCACACTTAATTTTCCTGATTAAAGATGGGACAGGGGGGAAGCATACAATTTTTCTGGGAGACTTAAATGGATTGTCAGAGATGCAGGAACATCGATTTGTATTTCTAACGTGCTTTGAGTCCTCAAAGTTGGGTACGACATAATCACAGCAGATATTCTGCTGCATCAAGATAAAAACAGGAGAGTTTACAAGCTTTTATGTACTCCTGTTTCCCAAATGCTTTACAGGAGCCCAGGCTCCTCTCAGCACACAAATCCCAGCAGCAGAGTCATGGTCTGCATTCAGAAATTGCAGCTTGAACTGCTTTTTCTCTCTGATTTTCCTTCTCAAAGATGCCAACAGCATTTTTCTTCATCGTGGATAAAGCTCCTGGTAAATGAAACATTTAGAAATAGCCCTACAAAGGCACCAGTGCACAGGACAGAGCTTAGAGATTAACAGGAATACTTTGGATTTAGAATCCTTTGGCTCTGAAGAACAAAGCCGGACTTTAGAAGAGTGAGGAGCACCAGGAAGCTGGTGAGCTCACTTGGAAAGGGAAGGCCACTCTGCAGGCTACAGTGGTATTCCCAAGAGCTTCCAAAGCCAGTTTGCCTCTACTTCAGTGTAATAAACGTAAGAATGAGTGGGGTTTTTTTTAATTTTACAATTTATCTTCAAATTAACAGCCACAGAGCAGCTGAAACATCCAAATGAGTATCCAGGGGTCTACTAGGAAAACTCCACTCCCTGTAACCATGTTTGAACACAACTCTCTAGGAAAAATGTGTCAGAAAATGGATGTTGTGTCAGAAAAGTGAGGTTTCTCCTTCTCCTGTTTTTCCATCACAGAGCTGAGCTGCTGGGATTTTCTTCTGCTCCAGTTACCTGGAGGCTGTTTTGTTAGGAGGTGAACTTAGCTGTACAGCCTGGGAACAGGCTGGCTGCTCTCTGTTCTCCAGGATGAAATTCCCTTGCTTCACACAATGCCATCATGTCCAGAGACAGCTGTCACCCCTCAGCAGATCCCACACCTGCAGAGGTGTCGTCTGACAGATCCATGTCCCTGAGTCACCACCCACGGATATTCCAGATCACCTCATCATTTCTGCCATTTCCCAGCTCTGGGAGTTTGGGAAGCTCTGACCACTTCATC
>WEIV01010201.1:69351-95355 GCA_013390005.1 Calyptomena viridis | reverse complement strand
CCAACCCACTGCCATGGGCAGGGTCATCTCCCACTCGACCAGGTTGCTCAGAACCACATCCAACCTGGCCATGAACACTTCCAGGGATGGGGCATCCACAGCTTCTCTGGGCAACCTGTTCCAGTGCCTCACCACCCTCACAGCAAAGAATTTTTTCCTAATATCTAATCTAAATCTACTCTCAGTTTGAAGCCATTTCCCCTTGTCCTGTCACTACATACCCTTGTAAATAGTCTTGTCCCATCTTTCCTGTAAGTTCCCTTCAGGTACTGGAAGGCTGCTCTAAAGTCTCCCCAGAGCCTTCTCTTTTCTGGGCTGAACTGTCTCAATTCTCTCAGCCTTTCCTCATAGGAGAGGTACTACATCCCTCTGATTGACTTGGTGGCCTTCCTTTGGACTCACTCCAACAGGGCAAATAAAAGTTAACTTGGTTATCTCTCACAGTCAGCCAGCTTTAAGCTGATCCTGCACCATCAACCTCCTAAACTGTGCAAGAAAACTGATTTCTCCATCAGACTATGGGATCTCCACCTATGGACACCAGGATTAACATTTTTTATGGGCCTATTCCCTTCCCCAGCCAGGTTTTGCTATCTTATCAGAAATTCAACCTGAAACTTGATGGGTTTCAAAAAGTACAGACTGCAGCATACTGATTAGAAAAGGCTGTGATGTGTGTATCAGGTGCATTTTGCTGTATACTGTATAATGACCTTATTTAGTATCCCATATGTCTCACAACTCATGTTTTTTTTCATCATCAGTATATCCAATTCAGTTGGCATTTATTTGGTGAGCTGAATCTCCTTTATGGCACTCACAGAGGACTTTAAATTGATACAAATATAAAGTGTAAGTATAAAGCTCATTTATATTGCCACAGAAGTATGAAGTGCCTTTAAGATAAACAAGAACCTAGACTGACATTTTCATGTCTTCATTTCCATCTGAAGTTAAAGTTATATCGAGGAAGAACAGAGGAAAAAGCATTTCACTTTCTGTTTTAGCAAGTTTTCAGTGACTACATAGAAATGAAAACTATATAAACCTGCTCAAGTTAAGGGAGTGATTGGTAAATACATCTTCTAGAAGCTAGAGGGCACAGGAGCCACAGAAAGTCTCTGGTATAACTCAGTTAAGAGGTGTGAGTTGGAGTAACTTTTGGCTCTTTTCACATAAAATGTAATTTGCTACTCAAGTCCAAACCAACTTTTTTCTCTTTCTGAAGAGAAGTTATTGAAAATCAGAAATGACTCTCTGGATTTCTGTCAGTTTTGCAGATGATCTAAAGGAAAACTTGTGTTGCAATTGATCTAAATGAAGATATTAAATATGTTTCCCTTTTTTAATCTGGATTAGTTCAGTAATAAATTTATATTCTGCAGGAACTCCTATTATTAATCTTTAGTAGAGAACTACTGATGTTTTGATGAAAAAGGTAAAGGTAAGTTCAGGGGCACAGGAGCATCACTATCAAGCATAATAACCACAGACTGCAGATTTTCACTTGTCTAGCTGGTCTGGTCAAAGTATTTAATAACTTTTCTTCAACTCTACACAGTATTTCTGTGATAATGAAGTCCTGATGTGTTTTATGTTACAAGTCATGTGTCTACTGATGTAATATCTTTGTGAGAGGCACACTGGCAGACTTTTTGTGGTATACACCAATCCTTATTTTGTTTGCATTTTGAGAATAAAGGTAATGGGGCTTACCCTAAACGTGTAAAAAGAACAGAGCATCCTGATCTTCTCTTTGGAAAACCTCCCCAAATCCTGGTGTGTTTTGTTTTCCATTCACAGATACACAGTGAGAGAAATTAACTTTGCTATGGTCTGTAAAGGAGACACGATGTATGTATGAATTAGTTTATGCTGAGTTTCTCAGGTCAGTTGACTTTCTCTCTTAAGCAGAAAATCAGAGGTACTGTGAGTTTGTAGTACTCCAACATCACAAAAAAGGTTCCCTCCAGCTTTTGTGAATTGCTACATTTTCCACAGGTGTTATGCCTAAAGCCAGATGGGTGCTGAACTACAGGATGATATTTCAGGAAACAAAATAGGATTGGTGGAGTAATGAAACTCCACTGAATTATTTACTGGATCCTGAATCACGCAGAGAGAGTTATCATAGCAAACAGCCCTGAAGACGAGAGCAGTGCCAGGCATAGCCCTGCCTGTGCTGTGCACCTGACCCGTTTTCCCAGGTAGGCAGCTGCAAAAATGAATGTCTTGTATAAATGAGCTGGAAAAACTGTGTTTGGTAGCTGTCCAAGACAAAGAATAAGAATTCATCTAAGAATAGTCAATCTAATTCCAAAAAAAGGCATAGTTAATTGCATGCTTCAGTGCAATGGACATAAGATTAAAAGCATGTTCAAGTACTTTGCTGCAAAGCAATGAACTTCTACACATCTTTAAAGAGAAACACATCTTCAGGCTTGTTGGCTGAAATGTGATGATGGCTCATAGTAAATATCACAGATAACTACAAGAACACAGAGTATATCGACACAGAGTGTGTTTCAAAAACAGCGTGTACCAATAACACAATTTTAGCCCACGAAGCATTTTCCCAGCTGGCCTTTGGAAGCTCATCCAAAAGGTAGGTATCTCGAGGCATGGTACTTCCCCTGCTGTCACAATTTAAAAATGATCAGTGATGTGTTAATGTACTGAGTGAGGAAGTTAAAAGAGGGTCCAGCAAAGGCAGAGAGGCTGGAGTGGAGAAACTTGTGATGATGAGGCCAACTGTGTCTATAAAAAGAACTGGCCTTTCAAATAAAAAAATATTCAGAGGTTTATTTTTGCTGATTCTATGAAGGAGTTTCTGCTGAAGCCTGCCAGTAGTGCTGGTGAGTGAAGCAGTGTTTGGCTCTGCAGCTCTGGAGGTAAGATCACTTGGGGGGTGGGAAGAAGGAAGAAACCCCTCTGTGGAATTACTTTGGAATCTAACCCTCCCACCTTCCCAAAAGAAAGTTTGTTCTTCAAAATCCCATTACAAAATTTGGTGGAAGCAATACAAGGTTCAAAATTACCACTTGATAGTTTAGTATCCACTTGTGGCAGAGAAGTACTGGCAGGGAGAATCATGCTGCCACTTCAGATTTGTGCTGGGCTTGGACGTGGTGGTGACGATAGGTGCTATAAGAAAATCCAAGAGCAAAAATAGTGGGTGGTACTACAGGGTTTGAGAAACGTGCAGTGTCAAGAGGGCTGGGGAGTTATAAAATACTGTTCATTGGGTGCCATCTGTGCTGTTTACTCAGTGAGGCAGAACCTTGTAGGGAAAAAAAATTAAAAGAGTGTAAGTGTGTAAGGCAGGGCAGCATTTTGAACTGGGCAACAACAAGTCAAGGGAAAGCTGGTATGCTCAAACTTTCTCGAGTGTGACTTTGTATCTTACATAATGTCTTCTTAGCACTGTATTAATATAAAATCCAAGACTGTAGTAATATCAGAACAGTTTAACTCAGCTGATATCCCATTTTAAATGTTTGGCTTCCTTCTGATCGTAACATCTGTCATAGTATTTGAAATTACCTGAGAACAAGGTACAGATGTTGCTTCACCATCAAATGTCACAGAATAAATGAATTTTTAATTCTCTAATATTAAAAAAAGTACAATTTACAATTTATGGCAATTATTTTTTTGTTCATTAAAGGGAAAGTAAAGCTTATTAGAATGCCTAGTAAATCCTAACTTAATCCTAGAGTAAAATTTAGCAAATTAGTCTGATACTTTGTCATAAGAAGCCAAAAAGATGTTTGTTTTGCTATATGACAACAAAGCATATGGATATTGGATAATGTAATTCTGTTTAAAAGCATTTTTTCCTCATAGTAATTTGTGGGAGACTGAGACATGGATAGTCCTAACAGTGCAGGTTTTAATTTAATACAATATTATTAAGTTCATGAGGTAGACGACTGCTTTCTTTGCATTTCCTATAGCAGATGTGCATACTACCTTTGTAAGCTCCATTTGGTGAGATCATGTTGCTGTGTAGAGGCATGGAAAAGTCCTAGTGTTGTTTCCCTGAAATGACACATATTTATGTGTTGCCACTGTCACAGGCCTCCCCTGTCCTGCCTGGTGAATGGAGCTAGTTACAGTACTGGGTTTGGGACTTTATTCTCTGAGCTTGACTTGTAAGAGATCATAATTTACAGGGAGAAGGAAGAGCCATTCATTCTAAAAAGTTGTGTACTCTTGACTTCTCCTGCACAATGGGCTTCCAATTTTTGTCTCAACTTTTTCGTGACATCTTTGTCTATAGGGCTGAAATAGGATGAGGTTCAGTTACTGCTTCTCTTAACTTTTGACACTCTCACTGGCTGTTTTCTGTAGGTTATTCCCTATACAGTCCAGATGTTTCTGCACATGAGCCGTCCAGCTATTCAGCTTGTTTTTTTTGGATGGCAAAGCCTTGATTTTGTTTTGTGATGGAGCACAACATTAGAATGTGGAGAGTACCCATTTTTTGTGGAAGGACTCCAGCAGCTTTGGCATTCTTGCGTGATTGGATGTGGTTAAGAGAGTCACGATGTTCAATTGTTGCTTTAAAACTGACCTTGACAGAGGTTGTGTGATTTCTGTAGTGTTTCTCTGGTCTGTTTTGGGTGCCCTGTTACGTGCTCCTGAGAGACTAATTTGAGCTTGTGAGCTTGTGGAAATCCTACGTGAATGGCCCTTGGGGTCTCTGGGACTCCTCTCAGCTTGTTTTCTAGTCAGAAGATTAAGAAAAAATTTGAGTGGTGATTGTGTGAGGACTTAGGGTGTGTCTTGTTGTAGGCACTACCCAGTTACTGTGGGGGGAAGACAGAGCAAAGACTAAGCAGGAACTGAGAACGCACATAAGTGAGACTATATAAAAAGTGCAATAGGAAGAGATAAACCAGAAAGGGCTAAAATTCAGACCTTAAATTCAAAGAGGGAAGACTATTTTTCTTCTCTCCCTTTCAGTTTTTTAGGAGACCAGTTCTGACTACAAGCTGTATGGAGGAAGAAATGTGCTCTAATCTTAACAGAATTTGGGATGCTATTTAGCCTGCATTGGATTGTTGTGGTTTAACCTGATAGGCAGATAAACACCACACAGCCACTTGCACCATCTCCCCCTGTCACCAGTGGGATGGGGGAGAGAATTGGGAAAAAGGAATAAAATTCATGGGTTGAGATAAAGACGGTTCAATAGGAGAGAGATAGAAAGTAAACCAACAAGAACAGTAGTGATGACAAAAGAATTATACTGAGCATCACTTGTTTTGTGTGTTCTAATTGCTCACCACCCACCAACCAGTGCCCCCTAAGTTCCCATGCAGNGCAGATAAACACCACACAGCCACTTGCACCATCTCCCCCTGTCGCCAGTGGGATGGGGAAGAGAATTGGGAAAAAGGAATAAAATTCATGGGTTGAGATAAAGACGGTTCAATAGGAGAGAGATAGAAAGTAAACCAACAAGAACAGTAGTGATGACAAAAGAATTATACTGAGCATCACTTGTTTTGTGTGTTCTAATTGCTCACCACCCACCAACCAGTGCCCCCTAAGTTCCCATGCAGCAGCCCCTGGCCAGCTTTCCCCCAGTTTATATATTGACCATGCTGTCATATGTTATAGAACATATATGGCCAGTGTGGGCCATCTATCCTGGCTGTGTCCCCTGCCAGCACCTTGTGCTCCTGAGCCTCTGTGCTGGTGTTGTGGGATGAGAAGCTGAAAAGTCCTAGAGTTACATAAATGCCACTTGGCAACAACTAAAACCTCAGTGTTTTATCAACATTGTTCTCATTCTAAATCCAAAACGGAGCACTGTACCAGCTCTATCCCAGAAAATTAACTCTATCCCAGCTGAAACCAGTACATGGATGAAATGATTAAAAGAAAAAAGGGAAATCCAGGCTCAGCAGAAAGGATAGTTTTTGCTATGTGAATGCAGTTGCAGGATGCGACAACATCAGGTAGCCAGGAAAAAACCAATGGTGGTGGTACTCTTAGGAGTGTAAAGGAGCATTGGTATCAATGCTAGTGCTTCCTGACCAGTCTGAGCCCTTACAATGAGACCAATTAATACCAGATTCCTGAGAAGGTGTTGGAATTTGCTAAGCATCCAAAACATAACCAGATCATTTTCAGGTCCTGACTATTTCCTAATGAACTGTTTGACCTCAAGGGCCTAGAGCAGCCATGACAATCTTCCTTTGCAAAGCCTCTCAGAATAGTTCCATTCAAGTACAGACATAATTACACCTCTCCCCACAATATTATATTTCAAATATCCTCCCAGTAATCAGAATCACTGCAGTGTGTGAGGAGTGAAGAGCTCCTTTATCCTTACAGCAGAAAGCATACGAACTGTTATGAGCTAAAGAAGATTTATAATGGGAAAGGCTAATAGAAAAGGCTTTGAGGCATCATCACTGTCGCAAAAAGGGCATGAGCAAATCTGTGTCTGAGAGTGAGTGACAATGCTGTCCCTTCACTAGAAAATGCCCCAATGGAGAGTGACTGAGAACAAGAATCCTCTGCCTCCCCCGCAGAAAATCACAGATACAGAGAAGTTTTGTTTATTTCAGTTTGTTCCCATGGTTTTAATCTTCTAACTTGCTCTAATTATTCCCATTCAAGGGTGATTTTTGTTTGGCAACTTAACATTAAAATAAGTTCTATTTAGCAGAGCAACACTCATGCTTGCAGGCAGGATGGGGGGGATACAATGTGTTCAGATGCAGTGTGCAGCAGATATTTGGCCAAGAAAAAAGTATCTCTGATACTGGTGGTGAGCCTATAGATTTTTCCTTATTTGCAGTAAGACCTTGGCTTTCTGTCTTCCCTTGATGGAGAGCAGCAATGTTGATCTCATAAGGAATTCCTTCCAGTTTGTTTCTCAGGGTTTTTTTTGGTACTAGTTCGTAGTTTATTTAACAACTGCATGTTTTTTACATGAGCAGTACGTAACACAATAGTAAGGCCATAAGAAGTTTCAAGCAGCTGTGCTGTGTTATGCTGTGGCACTCAGAGCTCTGCCTTGCAGAATGGAGCATGAGTTTCTATCTGCTGTATTCAGTATCCTCACACTGGGATAGTCACTTCATGAGTGGGACAGGTCTGACAGCTGTGTAACTAGGAAAGTCTGTAAAATCCCAGCATCTCATAGGTACTAAGTTTTTACAAGTTTTGTCAAAATTGTCATCCAGGTGGTTTCTTACTAAGGGAAATGTAGGAATTAGCTGCTTTCTTTTTGCAGGAACTTCCTGTCATGTGGAGATGAGCTCTAGGGATCTGTTAGAAAGAAGCAGAGGAGTCATAATGAATGTAATATGGCACATGGTAAGGAACTGAGAACAGAAATTTTCATAAATAGCATGGGAATCTGTAGGAAAACAACCTTGGCTAGTTCTGCTCTCTGTACAGAGATGTGGACTTGGCATGTTTTCTTCAATGGATGGGTGTGCATTCACAGCACGGAGATGGATCAGCTGGGGAGATGATCAATTTTTCCAGATAAAAAGCAACTGGTAGTGGTGATTTGATTGTGCAACAGAAGTGAGACCACAGAACAAACAAGTAGCTGAGCTAGAAGAGGAGCTTGAAGTTATAGCTAACTGACTCCCACGGTGACTGATGTGTCTACTGTCACATACACACAAAGAAACACAAGTAGTGTGCAAATTGTGTTTAAAATGGAGGAAGAATTACTAAAGAGTGAGCTCTACACTTGTGAGTGTTACTCAAGAAACTTTACTGAGTCTGCAAAAGTTGTGAATTGTAATCATACACAGAAACAAGGCAAGCTGGTTTGACTGCAGACCTGTAATTTGCTAGACTAGCAGTTTGCAGAGATATAGTTGAACACTAAGTGAAGGTTGCTAACTAAAAAAATTGTTCGATAGGTATTTATTTGTCTAATTATATGCCAGGTTTATTTAAAGTGGAAACTTGTCTGCTTCAAAAAAGGAAAAAAATTGTAGTGAGTGTGTCTGAGTGCATTTACTATTGGAAGCATTGAATTCCCACATGTGGTATCATTCAGTTCATTTTAAAATGTGTAAGAAAAAATGCATTTCTTGATACCAAATTGTCTTATCTTTGATAAAGTACAGGTGATCCCAGGTTATGTCTATGGTGCTATCAAAGTAACATTCGACATAATGAAGGAGATTTTATATGCCCCACAGTCATTAGTATTTCTGAGGAGAATAACAAGGACTTTGTCTGATAATTGCCCTGTGGAAAAGGTGCTGGATGTGCATGGCAAAATGGGTGAGCTGGAGTTGTAGCTCTATGGAAGCCATCCAGGTGTGTTTTCCTTGTCCCACTCACTTTTCATGAGCCGTGGGAACTGTGGGAATTTGGTTTCTTATGATCCCACTAATGAAGAGTGGCAAATGAAAAATTCCTGCTGGAATTTTTTTCCCAGTTTTCATTAACCTCTGTATAGATATTATTTTAATTAAAATAATCTTGACAGCACCTATGAAAAAGCTGTGAAGGTTGTAACAGCAATTAAAAGTGTTGTCAAAAATGATAAGGAGCCTGGTGTCACAGGAAGGAAATTAACACTCTGACCAATAATGGAACAGTAATCTTAATCCAGAGTTTTTGCCTCTCAGGAACTCTTTAAAATGGATGGATTTTGGAGACCAGGCAATTTTAGAACAAGACAGTTAAGCAATCAGTGCCATAAAACATCTCCATTTTAAAAGTCAGTCATACTGATGTAAGAGTGCCTGATAGCCAGCCAGCAAGAAATGTGATGTTAATTAGATATTAATAATGCAAAGTCTTGATGATTTTCCTATATTTTGGATATCAGAATGATTGGGAATTGTATTTGGCATTAGATGCTGGTAGTGGAATCTAACAATGATGTGGATCTGTTTGTTTGAGTCATCCACTGCAGAGAGAAGGCATGGAAATGCTGGCAGGCTGCTGTGAGAAAGATAGAGTTTGAGAGCCTTGGTTTCTAGGTTATGTCACCACAAGTCTTTTATTACTTGGGAGCTGTGCTAAGCACAAAATACACAAGTCTTCTGGTCAATTACAAACTCTCTAAATTATAGTATTTTGCTCATTTTAAAAGCACCATTCATCCTGTAGATGAACTGGCATCACGTTTGCGCAGGCCCAAGAAAAATCAAACCTTCCGTGCTAGCTCAGGTTGGAAGGCACTGCCCACTCTGCAGTCACATCAGGCTCAGAAGGTGCAGATGGAGCTACTGTGGATTCAAGGACTGCCCAGCACACTCACAGGGGGCTGGTGAGAAAGGCTGCCCAGGAAGGAGCAAGCTGTAAAAACAGCCATGGTGTTACTATAGAAGAGGGTGGCAGGGGATTGAACTAAAGGTTGGATTCAAATGGCTCCTTGGCAAAAAGGAACTGGGAATAGTCCATCAGTAGGCACCAGAGCAGATATGGGCTGACTTGTAGGACCTGGGAGTGGACGAAGTTGTGCTTATTCAGAAAATGCGAGGAAAAAAATGAGGCTGAAGAAATTTTATGGTTTCCTGGGTACCCCTGTGGCACTACCTGAGGTAAATGCTTCTCTACTCACCAGCGAAGGATTTCCAGGTATCATTGTATCTAAGGATTAAATGGAGAAATTCAACTCCTATGTCATCAAGAAAAGGCCTGACAAGTTTAATAAAGATAATCCTGCCTTATCCCGTCTTCCCAAATGTAATCCCAGCAAAACGGCACCTTGGCAGCCAGGGCTCCTTTTGCCCTTCCACTGCACCCCTGTGCTCCAACCTGTGCTCCTGTCCTTCACATTTTCTTGTCCATTCTCAGGAAACATGAGAAATAAAGAATGGAATGATAGCGTGTCATGTTCCTGGTTAGAGCAGGAACTACACTATAACATGTCTGAGGTGTTTCAAAGGGAAGCAATTTCCTTGTCCTGCTGAAGCCTTAATGGCCTGTTGTCTTTTCTGGTAGGTAATGTGTGGGTACTCATCTACTCTGTGCACCTGCCCACACAGAGGTTTTTTAATCTCCCTTTTTCATCTCTAAAAATTAAAATGAATCTCTCATTCAGTAGAATCTCACAGAAGCTGTGATTTGAGGAAGGAGAAAATAAGTAGCAAGATATTAAAGAAAGCTGATTTCTTGCTTCTTTGAAATGATGTACAACATTGTAAAAAGACTGGGTCCTGTTATTCTAGAGACTAATACAAAATGTAGGAAGAGACAATTCCTACCCCAAGGACATTCACACTGTAAGGCAATTTGAAACAACTGAGCAAAAAAGCAACATGTAAGCATGGAGAATCAGGGAACAGGGGGACAGCAAGTGCTTCTTTTCTTTGTTAAAATATGTACTGTTTGTTCCTTGCAACCCTCCAACTTACTGCTGCAGTTCTCTCACATTTTCTAGTGCATGCAGATGAAGGCTTTGACCTGAGAGATGGTGACAGCCAGGACCAGCTTACTTCTTGGACTAATTCAGGAGGGAGCTTTCTACGTTTAGGAGTAGCATGGAAGGTAACCCAGCAGGCAGCAGTGGCTGAAGAAGCCCTAAGACTGAGGCAGGGCAGGGCATTCACAGGATCCAGAGACAGGGACTCAGAGCTACAAAGAGGACTAAAAAGGAGTATTAGTGCGTAATGGAAAAGGGCAGTGATGGAGGGCATCAGAGGAGGATTGATGGGAGCAAAATAACAAGTGTGAAAGGGACAATGAGTGAGGAAGTTGGAGCAGAGAGGAGAAGGCAGCAGGGACAAAAGTTCAGCCCCCTTGGTGATGACAGAATTTTGTGGAATTGAACTAGAAGCTTGCCTTGTGAGGAAAGTCTCAGATCTGAAGAGCTTAATGAATCAGTAATGATGTACGTTCAGTTTCAGTGTCACCTTCCAGGCTGAATGTACGCAGGAAATGATCATACTTTCTTATTGATATAATAAGAATAAAACTTAAATGCAACAGAAGTGAAACATATAATTTCCAAATTATTTTCCTACTTTACAAAGCCAAAGGTTTAGAAGGTTTATTTTGTAAGACAGCAATAGGCAACATGTGAAGTACTTTTAAGGAAACACCTGTATTGGGTAAAACCAGTAACATGCCAGATGTATCACGGGCAGTAAAACAAATTTTTAGTGTTCTGGATAACATAATTAAAAATTTTTACTGAAATTATTTCACTAAAAAAGATCAGCCTACATTTGTTGAAAATGTGCTGTTGTCCCACTTCTCCTAACAACAATGGTGTTTAAAAAAAAGGTTTTTACAACTTCTTCCAGTAAACAACATCTGGATTTTTAACTTCATTAAAAGTTTTTATTGTGCTTTTATATCAGGATGTATTGTAATGGAATTGTTATTTATCTCCAGACTTATCCAGTTCCTCCTTTCTGGGCTGTCTTACATTTATCAGGGTCTTTAATTACATTCCTCTACTGGCTGACCACTACAAAAATTGAAATCCTCACCACAAATCTGTAAAAATGTTTCCACTTGCATTGGGAGACAAAAATAGAATAATTCCATGTCTTTTTGGATGGATGCCTAGCTAAAACTATGCAGGGTTTGACTGACAAGAGGATGTAGTCTTTGCTGAGAGCACTTTCTTTAAGGTCCTTTTTAGTCTTCAGGAACATTTGAGTAGATGAATGGAGAGAGGATTTATGCTAGTTTCCCTTCATTTTTGTTAACTTTGACTGCTTTTTTGTAACTTTTGTCTCCTGCAACAAATCTTTTCAGCTCATCGGGCTTACTGAATATATAATCACAAGCTGGTAAGTAGTAACTTCAGGAGTTTTGGTTTGAAATGGCACTTTATTCTTTTGTGTACAGCTGTGCTAGAAGAATAAAACCCCTTTGTGCAGATAAGCAAAAGCAGAATTATTTAAATGCTCAGTATTTGCCAGGGTTATAACTGTAAAGTGTAGTCTTTCAGTGGTGAATAAATATGGTTAACACATAGCACAGCCTGCAAATGCAGTGGAGAGACTTTACTTGAGTAAGTTCAGAATTATTTTGCATCTGAGTGAGCTCTCCTCACTGTGCTGCACGGCACGTTATCCGTTTCCTGGGGAATGTGGATGGGAGCTTACAAAGCACAGCAGGTAATTGGCTGCTTCAGTTGGAAAAGCAGAAAAAGGATATTTGTTGGTATATGCAGAAAGAAAATGAGAGCAAATGGTAATTACTATTGGGTGATAATATTTGTCCATAGTCTTCTGAGCTTTCTGTGAGATTAAATCCATACTGGCACTTCATAAGGGTAGCGAGTGTGTTAAATGTGAAGTTTAAGCCGATGAGTAACTTTTTCTTTCAATGCATTTTGGACTGGAACTCTCATATGATTTGAATGTAGAAAAGGAGGTGAATGCTTATGAGATAATACAGTTTTTCAGAATGCTTTCTTCTGCTGTTCAAGGCTTGTGTTTCTGTATCTTAGCATGCATTTTTGTATTGTTGCTTATTTTGAATCGTATCTTCATTTTATGTGAATGGTCTTACCTGATGTCTGTGGAAAGTGAACATAGCTCAGCCTTTAGGAACTTATTTCTGTATTTCTAAAACTTGTGTATGCAGAGGCAAATATTTCCTCTTGGAAAGGGAAAGCTATTACTGAATTAGATACTTTTTCTCAGTTGCACATGTGGCAATTTCTACAGAGAGACAAAAAAAAAGCTGTAATGGTATATCTGTGTTTTTTGTTTTAAGTGGGTAATATCCAGATGGGCGTGGAAGTGTGTTGGCAGTGTAAAGACAGTTGTACCAGGTTCCTCCTAAAATAGGGCCATTTTCATAGAAAACTTTTTATTTTCTGTTTTTTCTCTCCTTCCTCTCTTTAACTAAATGAACTATGTGGTTTAAAGTCAAGACTGATAGATACTAGAATAACATCAAATCTATTTTAATTTTCATGATATTGTGTAAAACTCCCACATATCTTTGGTTTGATATTTCAAAGATTTATGCATACTGGGAGATATATATGATGAATTTCACTGGAGTTGATTGACGCCAGAATATAATATTTATTTCAAAAATCTTCACAGTTTCATGTTGCAAGGCTCCAGTCCTTGGATAGTTTGATTCTAATTTGTTTGCTGAAAATCCCACCAAGAATCTTGTACACTTAGTTGGAGGCTGAAATTGTGCTGCATCTGTAGAAAGAGAGAAAAATTATATTTTTTATAGATTTGGTAGGTCTACATGTCTGTATGTAGAGAGAATACTTGGAAGACTGAAAAACAGAATATATATTTTTAGGAATTTACTATCCTTAACAAACAAAGTTTGTTTCTTCCTCTTTGGTGAAGAGGAAATCCAAATGTTTCTTTGCTTCTTTTATACACCCTTGTAATCTTTGAGGTGCCTTTAAATTTTCATCAGTGTCATATGAAGTAAAATATGTATTAAAGCATTAAGGAAAATGGGGTTAAGATATGCACTGTCTAATAAAAGATATTAGTATCTTTTGGCAGTCATCCTGTGGCCTATGTAATTTTTTTTCAAAGGGCATTGACATTGATCCTGGTTTATTTACGACCATCCTTCTGTGTGTAGATGTGTTTTTTACCCACTGACTTTTTTTTTGAATGCCAAATACTTATTGTGTTATTTCTGGCAGAAATTTTTGGTGATCAAAGAGGAAATAAAATAGGCTTGAAGGAAGTTGCTGGAAAGGCACATACAGGGTGGCACAGACATGGAAAGCTCTTTTTTCCTGCTGCAGGAGTTGCGTCCAGTCTTCATACCAACTTAATGAACACAGGAGGAAGCACATATTTTTCTTGGGCCTGGAAAGCAAACGTGGTCTCAGAGTGCAAGGTTTACTACCAGTATAATCAGCTAGAGTGGCATAAGCGACTATGTGCCAACTTTCTCTTGCCTCCTGTGTACCTGGCACAATTAACTCCATTCTTCACTCTTCAGTCATCTCCCCAGGTAGCTACCTGGTCTTAATGGACCATAAAATGCATGGCACTGGTCCATATGGAAATGTTGTGGGTTATAGGTTGTGTCTTAGCCCTTCGTAAGGGTCTCTGAGAGTTTCAGAGGTGGAAGTGCTGTCTAAAAGGAAATTCAGAGGATGTGTACCTGTGCCCTCTCCCTGACTGCTGGAAGAGTCTCTTTGAATAATGTAGGTCATCTGATGAAAGCCAGATTAGTTTGGGAGAGCTGCACAGAGGACCCAGCAGAGTGAACTTCTGTTAAACACAAAGGGAAGAACTTCAGTTAGGATTAGATGCTGTTGTTCTTATCTCTTAAACAAGATTTCTTCTTTTTTTTCTGCCTGCTTGCCTGCCTGCCTCCCTCCCTCCCTTCCTCCTTCCCTCCCTCTCAAGTGGGGATTAACCATACTTTTCTAATTGGACTTCTAAACGGCTTGTGCTTAGTTACAAATGAAATAGCTCAGTTCTTTCCCTACTATTGCACCTATGTTTTCTGGACTCTAACCCTCCTTCTGCAGAGGTCAATGAGGTGGGAGGTAGCTGGAGGCAGACGATTTGAAGGAAGATACTCATTCTGCAGACATCAGATTGCAAATAAAAGCCCTAGAAAGGCCTGAACTTCTGCAGATGAAGCTCTACAGGGAGGGAAAGCACCTCATGCTGTGAACCCAGCAGAAGGAAGGAAATCCACAGCTTTTGGGTAGGCTTGTACTTGAAAATGCATTGAAAACATTTTAGCAGGCTTGTGACCTTTAAAAGAGATTAGAGCTAGTTATTAGTTCATTTCTACCTCAACATGTTTATTTGAGTGGGTGCTCTATATTAAGTGTGAAGAGTGTGCAAGTGGCTTTCTTCAGTATTTCATAGAAATTGTATAGAGCCAAGGGAAATATTTGGTTACTTATACCTATTCCTTGGGGTCTTCCATAGATATGTACTCAAGCTCAGGATATTATTCAGAGCATCAAAATCAAAACTGTTGATTGAAACTAGAGTAGATCAGAAGAGAAGGTCTGGGACTCTGCAGAACTTTATGGCTAAACTAACCTTTTCTGAGCCTGTCTTCTGTGTATATTTCTGAGTGTACCTTTGACATCCAGGTACTCCTGTATGGATCTTGTTAGCATAAGAAATAGGTGTTGCCAAACAAAATACTAACAACCTAGCAAGCCAAATCAAATCTGCTAGGAGTGATTTGAAGGAGCACTGAGAATTGCAAAGTTGGATTTCTGACTCATGTTTTGCTGGCAAAGTGGGATAATACAACTGCTTTGTGCCATTCTTAGTCACCTAGAAAATTTATGGTGTTTTGTGAATTTAAACCTTCCTAGCTCTCCTGTCATACAGAAAAAACCTGTGGCACAGCCAAAAATGGTGGGAACCATTTCCTTGGGAGCTTCTGTGGGGACGCAGGGCCACCTGTGGCATGTGTGGTGGTCTAAATGGTCATAATTCCCCCACTGATTGTAGAGGATCCATTTAATAACCCGTTTCTCTTCTTACTCATTGTGTTTAGGAGGAAAAGGGTTAAGTACTGCTCTGTATGCCATGCCTAGGTCTGAAAAGTGATCACGGCATTCAATAAATGAAATTACTTGATGCATTTCAGGAATCAAAAATTTCTTCTCAAATGTGCTTATTTTTGGGACTTCACCCTTAGTTAGATCATAACAATCTGGTTTTGGTGGTCCTGAGCTCTCTCATATGGAGCTGTGCATGATAATTTCTGACATCTGAATGTCAACTCATCAAAATTGCAATAATTCATGGTTATGGAGAAAAATTTTTGGTCAGACCTAACAGAGACCAGTGTAAAGCTACTTCTAGAGAAATGACGCTGTTTTGATACGCTCACATCCCCAGACTGTGTCACTGTGTCACCCTGGCAGAGCCCTAGTGTAATCAGTAGAGATACATTAATTTCTCTCTGGCCAGGATAGGCCCTCATAGTTTTAAGTAAGTCATATCTACATGAAAGAACAATAAATTCTGTGACCTTGGATCATACAAGCATGCCTGAAAAGGGCAGAAATTACAACCAGAGGTACTGGCACCTGTCAGATTTAATTTAGTGACCTTTCATTGCAAATCCAAATGCACCTCACTAAGTCCTAGAATTGTTAGGGAAAATCAAAACACCCGGGTGGTGATGGATCTCTAACAGTCAGAAATAGCTTGCTCCGATGCTTTTTGGGTTCTTGGTTAGGAAGGAGTTAAAACCAGTGCTGGAAGTGAGCTGAAATATTCAGAGTAAGAGTTTTCCAGAGGGAGCTCTGCTGTCTGAGGTTGGACTTAGCACATTCAGCTGCTCTTCTGCTCCCTCAGAGCAAACCCATCAGCTGTGAGGTCTCCCAAGGAATGGCTCACACAAAAGTCATTTGGTATTGACCTATTTGAAGCATTTTCAAAAAGAGTCAAACCTGGCTTTGAGTGGGGGCAAACAACAAGGTGGCTGAGAGCCATCCTGCATTGCCCATGCCAGGCTGTCAAGCTTCCCAGGTAAGCACATGTGCACCAGCACCCATATCCTTGGTTTGACTATGTGTGGTAGCTGGGATACAGATGTGCTGCCTTTCTCAGTGCAGTGGAGTCAGGGTTAGTAAAAATGTGTTGCTTTCTTTCACTGCTGCAGTTTCAGCAGAGCTAACATGAAAAGGAATAAAAATCAGATCATCTGAGCAACATGGGCTCCATGTTCCATTAGAGATTTGTCATAAGCAGATGATCCACCTCATGTGAGGCAGGAATTCTGACTCTGGCCAGGGCCCAAACCCCCATTTCTTTCCATAGTCATGCACTACACACGCCCTCTCTCACCAGCTCTGTCTCCCCCCTTGTGAGGATGCAATCTTCCTTCCCCAGCTTTTTCTGCGTAGCAGTGGCTGCCAAGGTCCCGGTACTCCAGGGAGGTCATTTCCAGGGCTAGACCCAGGGAGACGAAAGCAGGAGTGCTAGACAAACTTTGGCAAAAACTGATCATCTCTTGGCTAAACTCTTGATTCCTCTGGCCTGCCAGAGGTCTGCTGAGGCTCTGCAGCTGGCTGTGCGTGCCTGGTGCAGGAGTTAAAACTCATTGAGACAGTACAGCTCTGTCCTTTGTCTTATTCTCTTTAAAAATGTGTCAACCCATGTTAATTATCCTTTTCACATATGTTAGAAGTGATGTGTGATTCATAAATATGAATATTATATGTGCTAACTTTGATACTGTGTAAGTCAGGCAGTGACGTGCCACAACCAGTGTTCACAGAACCCTTATTGCAGGGGATCCTGCACTGGAGTCCTGACTGCAGCACACAGAGCTGGTGACAAGGCATAAAACTCTTAAATTCAGAAACTGTCTTGGAAGCATTTCTTGAGAACAGAAAATACTGCAAGTGCTGTATTTCCAATCAGCGAGGCCTGCATGACGAATAGCTTTTCTGTTAGCTAATTTTTGTCCTTAAGAGGAAGCCGCTTCCTTCCTCCCTTCATTTAATTCCTTTGCTGTTTTGACCTTCACCTGTGTGACTCGCTCCCTGAAATCCTCTTGGGAGGATCAGTGTCAGTTCTAATAAGCCAGCTGTCACTTTACACCAAACAGAAAGTAAGTGTTTCATTTGTTAAATGGGCCAGAGAATACATCAGCTTTTTCTACCATCCTTGATTTTCTTCTAGGGGAAAGTGTTTTACTTTTATGTGACTGAAAGTGCATAAAGCGGATTTGAAGCTGCAGATTTAAGTGTCTTGACTGAAGACTGTTATGTAAGGCTTTTCTTTATTTATCAGTTGTACTGAAATGTGATCAGTGTTACAGCACAGGGTCTGGGTGCAGTGAATTTTCTTGTGTTTCCAGTAAGAAGACAAGGGATATGCTGTGTAAGGAATGCACTGGGAATTTCTTCTTTTTAGAAAGCTACACAGGAAAAGTAAGATTATTGCACTGAGCTCTTGGCTGCTGATGCAGGTTGTAACACTGCTTCTTGTTGGGAGTTTTGCCATCAACTTGATTGCAAGCAGGACAGGTTTTCTCTGTCACAGCTTCCATTGTGTTTATTTATTACTCCCCTTCTGCTGCTGTTTAGTGCTGATAAGCACAACCTGTGCTTCTCTAGCAGCTTGCACAGGTGGGTTAGATTTACACCACTAAACCTGAAAGTATTTGAGAGTGGATGTTGAGGGGGAGTCTCTTCTTTTTTGTACCTTTCACACAGAAGTTGGTGTTTGGGGCTCGAATTCAGCAGCTTATAGATTTTCTAAATAGTGTTTGACAAACATGAAGATAGTGCGTGCCATGGATTAATCACTACGGTGAGAGCAATTTGAGACAGGAAAAGAAGGCAGCATTTCCAGTGCGTGAGAGGAAGGCCATGGCTTTTTTCCATGAACCAGGAAATTGTGTAAGTATGCTTCTGGGGATTTGACTCTGTGGCGAGCTTCTTTAAGCTGAAGTGCCCCCTGTATATGGAGTCAGATGATGGTGATGGTGAAACATCAACCTCTGGCTCTGAAGTTAAACTCAGGGCAGCTGAGAGTCTTCTTGCTCAGTATTGTTTGGAGGTATCTCCACAGCACTATGCCAATATCCCTCAGGCTCTCCCCTCCCCATGGGCAGTTCCCTACGAGCTCTTCAAACTTCTCCTGTCACTGCTCTTCCATAGAGCCTTTGCCAACAGTGGCTGAGGGACAGCAAGCTGCTTAGTGCTTGTTATGGGAGGCTGTCTGGAACTTTTGCCTTCTTGGCTGCAGAAGTGGGGAGGGTAGCTTGTCTCTTGCTCCTCTGAGCATTTAGTTTGTCCTTGTCTCATGATCTGCATAGGCTGGAGGCTTAGGGCTAAAATCTCTCTTTGTTGGCACCCTAATTTATGCTCTAAACTGTTTACAGGAACTTAGATACCTGTGAGAATGATTTCAAGGTATTAATATAAGTTAAGTCTCCAATATTCTGTCCATCAAGTTGAGTGAGCTCTGAAACTGCATATGTATGATAAATATATATCTGCCTTCTATTCAAGTATCTCTTCATGTTTCAGGAAAAGCTTTAAAAACTTCAAATCTAGAACCTTGTGCTTGGCCCTGCTGTGCAATGAGCATCCCTAAATTGCAAAGAAATGATTTTGGCTTTGTTGGTTCAGACTTTATGTTGGGTTTTTTTCCTGAATGTGTTCCTATGACTTGCAAAGAGTGGCGAATCTGATATTTAGTAAAGTGGTCCTCTTCCCCTATCCTCCCTAACTCCCTTGGTCTCCTTCAAACAACTACAAAAGGGGGCTACCTAATCTTTAGGAAAAAAAACCAAATAAAAAACAAAAACCCAATACAAAACCATGAAACCTTCTGGCCATAACAATACTACACCCGGAACAAAGTACCCCTTTAAGCAGCATTAATCTGCACAGCTTTGAATAATTGATTTTCTCAAGAGTGGCTCAACAAAGTTTGTGAGTTTTCAAGTGAGTGAAATGGGAACCCACAAAATCATTGTCTATTAAAGCCATGGCCCAGGTGGGAAGCAGTGTTAGGGTAATGATCCAAAACTTTCTATAAAAAAAGAAAAATGGATAGCTTCATTTTCAAGAGATCTAGGATGGATTAATTTTAAAAGTGTATATATGTATATGACTACACAAACTTATATAGAGAAGCAACAATAGATTATCAGCCTGTAAAATGTGTAAGCAATAGATACCTTTTGGCATGCACTACCTAGAAAAACAAAGAAGATTCTTTTGTGGTTAGGTCTCGCCATGTGTGAGAAGTCAAGTGTAATTGGTAGACTGGGTGTAATTTCTTGCTGTTAAATTTGGAAAATAGGTAACATGCAATTCAAAAGATACTTCAGACCTTTAATTTTGGATGAAATTTGGTCTGTGTCACTCCCTGTGATTGTGAACACAGCTACTGGTTAGGAAAATGCACCATTCCCTTGTGTAGGTACAAGGCCCTGCGGATAGCTCATTCAGACTCTGAGCATGAAACTGGGCAACCAACTCTTGCTGATACTTAAACAAATTGTGATTTATGAACTCAAACTTTGTTCTGAACTTTATATAATGTAGAAACTTCTATGACAATCTCTGTCCTAGAATAAAAAGTCACAGCATGACGGAGCACATTTTACATACAGTGAGTGTATCTATTTCAGAAATTTGTCCTGTCCTACACATAAGGATTTTACTACTTATAGTCTGTCCTTCTTAGCAACTTATGATTTAGATATGGGTTTAGGGTCTTGGACATTGCAAACATACCCTGGAAAACCAGATGGAAAACATCAGCATCCTCAGATTATTTAATTTAAAATATTCTCAACTTTCTTGGCTTGAGCACCACCTTACTTTCATCACTCACATTAGCCTCTCTACAATCCAGTTCAGAGAAAGCTTCCCTGGCCAGAGAACTGCTTTTCTCTGTTCCATCTGTTAAGGATTAGCTGGTTTAGTAACTTTAGGACTGCATTTCTTTTTCCTAGCTGTATTTTTCTGAAAAGTACTGTTGGTAGGTACCCATAGCAGTAACTGAGTATGATGACCCTGAGTGGCCTGCTGCAGAGACGCCACCTGTGCAAAGAAGTAAAGTTGTTTGGAAATTAATTACCACAAGAAAGCAAAAAAAACTAAACCTCTGCTGGCAGGGCAGTCAATATTGGGTGATTTGGTAAAGAAATGTATGTCAATGCTTTTTTAATACAGTGTTGTTTTGAAATTAATAGTGTCTCTGAAGCTGAGATGAATCTTAAATATGCTTCCTGGTAAAGTATCCTGTAAGCTTTCATTGCTATTTTGTTTTTCTCTACAAATAGAGAAGCAATTAACTACCTATGAAATGCAGGATTTGGAGAGAAAATTTTACACCTCCTGAATCTGTTTAACTTTGAAAGTTAAACTGCTGTTGAGTGGTTGTGCACTCAATACCTTTGCACTTTGCACCTTTGTACAAGCTGCAACTGAGTTTTTGTAAGTGGGGATGGATATTTGGGTTGGTTTCCTACGCTTTGGAAGTTAGGGTAACCTTATTCTATTTATTTTGTTCTGCTCAGCTAGACATAGGTGGGCATGTTTGCTGGAGGGTTTTTTTTTTAGGGGGAAATGGAATATAAAAAAAAGCTTGGCTCATAATTACTGTGCAAGTGGAAAATGTGTTCCAAATTGTGTTAGGATTAATACAGCCAACACCTGTGAGAACTCATTTCAGTCATACAGCAGATGCTGTAAATTCCTTAGTAAGTAATTTGGAGTTAGTATTCTTCTCCTGAGTGTATAAATCTGTCCTCTCCCCCACTCTCTTCCTCTAAGCCCCTCAGATCTTCTTTCCCTTGACCACAAGCACCCACTGTCTGTCAATTCAAAAAAGTGTGCAACTTCTCATTGAAACCTCTAGAATACCTGTGTAGAGTGAAGATTATCTCCTATTGGATCTGTTAATCTTTAGCAAAAGTTGGGGTTTATGCAATTATTTTCATAATATCCCACAGGACACAGCGTGTGTTGCAGAAAGGTCAGTGATGAAATAGGCCTGGGTACTACACACAGATCCAAAATGATGTAACAGTAAATTGTAGTGCTGGTGTTGTGTTGGCATTGAAGGGTGGCAATGTGGCAAAAACAGTCTTTGTTTTAGTCTGAGTGTCACGGTGACTGTTTTGTGCAGGTGTGAAAGCAGAAAGAAGATATGCTGTAAATTGCTAGGACTGCTATGAAGTCCTTTGCCAACCTGTTAATGTAGCTTGTTCATAATAAAGTACTAAAATGACAAAGCAGTTTAGTCATAGTTATGAATGTGCCACTGCTGCATTTTGTTTTTAAACAAAAATAGGACAAATATGAAAACAAGGAAACCAAATGTATAGTTTCTGTTTCTCTTTCAATTAGGTAATTTGAATTTCTAAAGCTTCTGAATCCTTGATACTCCCTTCATGATCATGAGTGGAAATCAAACCACCATCTTAATTTTACTGCTGATATGAGCATACTAATAATTCAGATGAGGTTCAATAAAGATTGATAGAAACATAATGTTTGTCACATTGTGTAGACTGATTGCAGTACAGCTCCTCTTCCAAACTGAAGCCAAAGGTGGAAGGATGCTCTCTGGGTGCTAAGAATTGTGTATTTTGTTATTTTCCTTATGAAGTAACTTAACTCAGTTTTCTTAGGAAGTTATTTTAAGACAGAAAAGAAAAGCAAAAGCCTTGTTCTAGAGGTGAACAAGGGAACAGCAGGACTTTAGAATCCTATAAATTGTTTTCTAAAAATGATCCTACTAATAAACTGCATAAGGGAAAGACTAGGTTCGTCTTTTGTGAATTGTAACTTCTATGGGAAATACAGTGATCAAGAGCAGTGCCAGAGCTCATGGACTACTGCTCTGTTCCATCTCTCACAAAAACCTCACATGCACAGAAAAACGGCCTTGTGACAGGATGTGATCCAGATAATATTTGATTCAAGAATATTCTTTTTTTCTCCTGTTCCTTGGTGGTTTCAATGGATAAACATGCCACCTAAATGAGGTGTTCATAGAAACATGCATTTTCCTTGAGTGAGGTAATTTCACAAACACCTGGTGGCAGATTTTGAAGTTATTTCTGTGATGAGGCTGGCAATTGTGCCTCAAGAACAGGCAGGAGAATAGTTTGAGATTAATCAGGTTCCCTATATTTTGAGTTTCCTTTCATGGTTTCTGCATTTATGATCCTAGTTGGCAGCTCTTGCACTTAATGGTACATAGTACAAGAACTTCAGCTTTTCTTTTGAATCTTACATTTTTTGGACACAGCTAAGAAAATGGAATTACTTGTGTCAACCTTATTTGTTTCTATTTTCAGCAGAATTTTAACTGTAATTGTCAAAACCTGAGCACAAGAAGCTATGTCACAAAATAATAGTAAATAAAACTTACCATAAGTAAAACAAAAATATTGTTTAGTATTGTGAATCTCTGTACTATTTGCCAAAGGCAGAGTAATCCCAGTTTAATGAGATTTCAAAATAGAAATGTTAAATTAATCAGATCTATTTCTATGGAAAATGAGGCAATTCTTATCACATGAATAAGTTGTTCCTTTAGAATATTGTTTTGCACCATTATTGCTTCAAGTACCATTTATGTAGTCTACTAATGAAAGGTCTCTGTAACAGCTAGCACAGCAGGTACAGAAAAGGCTAAAAATTCTCAATTGCTTTCAAAAGTGAATAGAGTGTGTCAGAAAGGAGAGAAGAGGAAGAAGAGTAGGGAGCTAGAACTTATTTTTTAATAATAAGAACAGTGAACTAGCCTGGGGAGAAAAGTTCATATGAAAGGATACATATAAAGAGTTTTTCACACTGCCTCAAGTTTTCTTTGTTAACAATGTATTCAAGTTTTCTAGAGTTTTTTTCAACTTAAAATACTTTTTTCTCTTCCAACCTAGATACCTCCAAAATAAATTGAAGGAATGAGCACAAGGGTAATTGGTTTGAAGAAAATGAGTTGGGGGTGCAAAAAGTTGAATAATATTGCTAAAGAGGGAAAAATCTTCTTGAAGGAGGCAAGTGGTCCATCACAGCGTTGTGAAAGTATTCTTTTAGCCTTCAGATTGTATTAACTAAATTGCTTTATTAGCTGTTACATATACAAAATAGAACTATGATTCTAGATTTTGGAGGAATAGTGAGGTGTGACTTTACTTGCCAAGTCAATCTGTTTATTACTTCTTATGGATTTGATTCCATAAAAAAGTATCCATGGGTGGAGATGAGATCACATCTGAAGTGCCAGATGAGCTTTCTAATGGTTCCAGATCTGTGTAAAGCAGTGCCTGCCTCCCTTTGACCTGGCTAATGACTGCTACTTTTGGAAAAAATATCTCAAGCTGTTGCCTGTTGCTCTTTTTTTTTTCATTCTGCCTTCTCAGCCCAAAGGGCACAGACCAGGATTTTGATGGAGGGGAGACCCCTAGTTTGGCTGGCTCAACCTCTGATTTATTGAGACTGAGCTGCTTCACAATTTCTGGTAAAAACAAAAAAAGTACACTGCTGTCAAAGACTTCTTGTTTTCAATTTGATTGCTGTGGAGTTTAACTGCCTCAAACTGGAGCCAGACTTTGTTCTACCTTGCAGTTAAGTAATTCTGGCATTTCTGATAGCCTGCAATTACTGAACAAACTGTCGTTTTTCCATTTGAAAAGTTAGCTTTTTTTGTGCTTGCAGCATTATCTCAGACACCACAATTATGTGCATCCTCAGAAGGAGGAAATGACTGTGGCACATCACATACTGTGGTGTGGTGAGTGTAGGGAAATGTATTTTGGAGGCTTATGTCAAAGGCTTATGGAGCCAAGTTTTCATGTCTGACAAGAAATAGTTCTCTGTTCATGCTGTAATGTCTTCCTAGGAAGACTTTAGGTCTACTATTCATTGTTAAGTGATTTATACATATGCTTAGAGCTAAATTGTGGCAAAAAAAATTTAGCAAATATCCAAAGTCTCATTTAGTCTTAGGCCACATGAGGACAGGATCCAGGAGTTGAGAAGAACAAAAAGATTTTTCTAAGTAGGCGGTGGTCTCTAACATTGAAATGAAAACTGATGTGCATGGAGACCACTTCCTATGGGAACTGCTAAAACAGCAGATTGGCTGTGCCAGACCTGGGAAAACTGTGCTGTGTTGGATTTGTTTGTTCCGATTTGCTCTTTGGCTTCCTGGAATTTATAGAGTTCAAGCTCAGATATGTGGTACCTAGAAGCAAAGCAAGAATAAATCCCCATCTTACCTTTTTGTCAGGGCTTTGCTATTTATTTTTTCAGACAATATGTAATCTACATGTGACACAGTGCAAGTGAGGTGATGGGTTTCACAATTCTCTGATATCTGAGCTGGGTTTCTAATAGCTTCAGTATTCTGGAAACTGAGGGATATTTGCACGTGGATTTTGATGTATAAGAACTGCTGCAAAAATAGATGCAATTTTAACAAAGCCTGACAGAAGAAGCATATAAATTATTCTGCCTTTTGCCAATGTGTTAGCTAGGAATATTGAAAAGTTATGTCAATCTCTCTTTTGCCAAAAGCTGTTGGGGGAACTTTCTAATCTCATAGAGCTAATCTATCAAATGAAATGTTTTTAATAAGAGACTAATTTTTTAGAGGTATGTTGACTAATTGTTCATTATACAAGGGTAGTACAAGATTGGTTGTTTATTTTTCTTTAATATTAACAGAGATGTAACAATAACAATGTTCAAATGCTTTGACAGTTTGATGTACTGGGATGGCCAAATACTTCAGGTTTTGTTTTATGTTCTTTCATAACAGAGTCTTTCATGAATTTGAGACAGCTGGTAAACACTTGCTTCATTCTTCATAAAGGGTAGAATCAGCTGTGTTTATTGTTGAACAATATAGTGTTGATTTGGGGAAGAAGAGGCTAAAAGTAATGGGAAAGTGTAATCCAGAAGCCTGGCTGACACCATTGTTTGGCAGCCTATCTAATATATGAAGGCTTGTCTCCTCCTCAAAGCACTTTGGAGTTCAGGACAGGCCTGCCTTATGATCAATCTGCTTATTCTGGTCTGTTCTGTGGCTTTGCTCATGCTTGTGTCTCACCTGGAGGAGGGGAGGCTGCAATCCCTTCCTGCTGCAGCAACATTTCCAAAGGCCTTCTTTCCCAAAGACCACACACAGTGCTTTATGTGGCTTCTGCTGTAATAAATAAGGCAGTCACTCACATAGTGCTTGCAAGAGCCGACTTCTTGTTTTGTCTTCGCGGTGGTTTGAGTAGTATTAGTACTGTGTCCTTCTAATATTAATAGAAGAAAACAAGGATGCAATTTAAAACTTGTGTTTTATAATGGCTCTAGTGCTGTCTTGAAAGATGAGAAAGATTCAAATGAATTGCTCTGAAAATTCATTTATACAGTTAATGGTATAATATTTACATGACAAATAGTTAAATGTGCAGTGGTTTCTTAATATATTTCTAAAATTCAGTGGATGGCCAGTTAATAGATAAACTATTTATAAAATGATGAGAAGTTTGTCTAGTAGAAATCTCTTAACTATGTGTGAAAGAAGATTCAGTTCTGTAGTTACAGGCAACGGATCTGGTGAAGGGTCTAGAAAGTAACTC
>WEIV01010201.1:46181-69181 GCA_013390005.1 Calyptomena viridis | reverse complement strand
GTCTGGTTTATCACTTTACCGTAAACTTGCTTGTCTGAGAAGGGGAGTGTGGTACCAGGGAGTCCAGTAACCTCCAAAGTGCTACTAATACAATTAGTTATTGCCTTTCTGTACAAGTACACAGTTTGTGTGGAATGCACAAAGCCCTCCTCTGTCTCCTACTCTCTGTGTAGTCCTCTAAGCAAGAGGGAGAATTACTTTCAACTAGCCAAAGAAGTAGCTTTGTCTGTTCTCATACGCTTTTGAAAAAAAAAAGCAGCCAGATGTGGCTCTGATTTAATAGTAGCTGGGTGAGGTCATTCCTTGGGCTGGGAGAACTATTTTGTAATATTGCTTTCAAATACTGTACAAATGGATCAAGACCATGACAGGAATACGCTAAAAAACAAGCAAACAGTGAGAGAACTCCTGATAACATTTATGGTTAGTCCAAAATAAAATATTCTTCTGAAATAACAAAAGCAACACATCACAGAAAAGGACTTCAGTAAAATTGTTTGAATGCTGAGCCATTGGCCAGAGTTCAGTGCAAGTCAGCTCTGTTAGACAGGAATCAATCACAATTCAGTGCTGATCAATGTTGGTACACAGCAGTCCTTATTTATGGCGTGAAAAAAAAAGACTATTGATAAAAGGAAGTGCAAGATATTGGTATAAAAATTTTTGCACCTCAGGGTATGTAGCTGTAGCTTACACTTCTCTTCAATAGCACTTTAATTTTGAAGTGCCACTAGAAGTTTTGGCAGTAATGTCATTATGTTTTTTAACATTGCACTATTAAAAACATATTCTCAGGTCCAACAAAACTTTGGTGATTAAAAGAGGGCTTGTGCTGCCAAGAAGTCAGTCAGTTTGCTTGATAAACAATGTTTACAATATTGGACCATTATATTTTTTCTGTAGAGCCCTTATCACTCCTTTGGGATGCATATGTCAGATGAAGTTTTTTGAGTATTGCAATACCAGTTGCTACATTGGAAATCCTGTCCCTAGTCTGAAGGATCTGTGGTTTCTAGGGATATATGAAAGAAGGCATTTCTTGTTGGGTAGTTAAATGAGATTAATTTACGCTAGCCTTTGATATCATGGACAAATACATGTACTCATGCTGTTCTGTGCACTTGCAATTAGTTTGAAGCTCCTAGGAATTATTGGAGTCCAGCATTTTAAGTACTATGACTGTATCTTCACTGTGCATATGCTTCACTTCCACAGGGCTGAATTTATGATAGACCTATGCTTGGATTTCCAGCATTACTGATACATGGCATGTGTCCAACAATACTAGGATGTTTCACTTAATAATAGCCTTATTTTGTGTTGGGGGATCCCAGATTAATGGAAGGATTCCTCAAAAGTTCTGTGCACAATGAATTCCTGCTTTCTACATGGGGAACTTAGTCCTGTGTGGGTTTTGTATTTGTTACAAGGTCAAGATGAACAAGTATGATGGGTTAGGACTAGAACCTGGGATTTTTTGGTGGTGTCACTCAGTGAACTGATGTCACAGAGAAAATGCAGATGCTTGTCAGCCACCATGCTGTCATCCCCGCAGTGTGCTGACAGTCTTCATGTGTTAAAACGCTGTTCTTCCAACAGATGTGTTGCTTTGAGTTGTCCCTTGTTACTGAAAAGGGAAGTATGTGCAGAGGCTCTGGAGCAGTGATAAAGAATGAAATAAGCTTGCATATAACCCAAAGCAGTCTCAATTTGCCACTCTTGTTTCTCTTAATTTTTTTTGTTCTACATTATAAGCTGATTTTTATCTGAGGTTGTGAGTTGTGATCCCATGTTCAACTTGTTATTATCAAGATCCTTTCCACTTGTGTTATTTTTTTCTATGTGAATCTATGTTATCATTTGAAAGACCATTGTTTGCCTACAACTATGTGTTTTTGGTACTATTTCTTCATTGCAACACACATTTAAGGACAGTGCTATGCAATGTGTTTCTAGTGTGAAAGCTCTGAAAGTCTGTGCAGCATATTGCTGTGCCTCTTTATCACTGGAAATAGATTGCCAACTACAATCTCTGTACATTTAATTTGTCTAAAAAAGTGTTGGCCAAATTTTCTCATTTTAGAGTTATTCAATTTACCCTAATGGTCTTTAACTGAGAGTTATGTTCACACAATAGAGGATAAAATAGACTGAAATTTTTTTCAGAGCTATTAAATTTTTGAACTTGCTATGTTCCTATCCTGTCCAGAAAATACAGGTTTCTGAGTGTGTCCTGTGCATGTGACAAATCTCACAACCGAGAGCTGGATTTCTTGAGGCTATTGGAAGATAAAGGAATAGTATAAAGCAAGGAATAAGGGGAGGAATGTGATTTTTATTTTTTCCAGTCTGGAGTGACTGGAAGGCTGGATGAGCAACTTGTATCCAAGTGATATTGTGTCAAAAGCAACCTGGAGAAGGTAGTCTTCTGCATCTGCAATGGCACTTGCTAGATTATATACTGATGTTATTTCCTTCTTTGAGCTTGAGGGGAAACAAAAACTTTCCAATGCTGTCATTTTGCTCTTGATTATTTTTAAAAGAAATCCATTCTGCCTCAAAAAACCACCCTCCAAGCCTTAATGTATTTAAGGACATACTTTGTAACTAAGCATTACTAAGAGCCTAATGCATACTTTCACTGTGAAGGTGGAGTCCCACAAAAGAACTGAGAAACCTGTATTCAAAACAATTCCACTGTGCTAAACATGAAGAGGCATCCTAAGGAAATTTGAGGAAGTTCTTCCTAGTATTCAGGTGAAACTTCTTTATTGTATGGGTGACTGTCCAGTGGAACATGTTGCCTAGAGAGGCTGTGGTGTCTCTGTCACTGGAGATATTCCAGAACAGTCTGGTTGCAATCCTGTGCAATGTGCTCTAGGATGACCCTGCTTAAGCAGGGAGTTGGACCAGGTGAGCCACAGTGATTTCTTCCAACCTGTGACCCATTTTGTGATTCATCTTTGTATAGCTAATTGACTAAATAGGCAGGACAGAAAGACAAGTGAACAAGAATAGCAGCTCTCTATTCTTCAAATTTTTTTTTTCCCTAGAACTTATCATAAGCCTGTATTCCAAAAAAGCAGAAATTTGCTTAATTGACAAAGAACATGCTCAAATATTAATGAAATAATTTGGCCTAAAGCATATGCTCTATATCTTCCTGGCTAGACATGCCTTTTGCAGAATCAGGATATGAATGACTCACTGGTCTGTGTAAGAAATAGAGACAGGATCAGACTGGTATTCTAACCAGAAAACCATGTCTGTCCTGAAAAGCATGTCACTTAAAAATGAGCTAGTGAGGGCAGCTGCTTTTAAGGAAGGTGTGCTGTGCTGCCATCCTCTATGAGGCAATACAAACCCCATTCTGAGTCTAAGAAATTGTGTGGGGGGGTGATGTTCTTTCCAGTATTGTTCTTACTGAAAGTTTCTGTACCAGATTTCTTTCATTTCTTCAAGAGCTGTGTCAAAGGCTTGGAAACCACTGTTACTCTGCATTTTAATAGTGGGACAGCAGCTGTGTGGAGACAAGCCCCAGGTGGCCCATGCACAAGCCGTGGTATGTTTGGAGAGGTTAAAGGCAAATGCCAAGGGACAACTCAACTGATTTCAGTGAAGATTCACAAGCAGCTTAGTTGAGAAGTGGCAAGTTGCTGTCACACAGTTGAGTTACTGTCCCTAATGTAGCAAAGCACTTAAGCAGGTGTCAGGTTTTAAACATGTGAGGTTTTTCATTGTGTTTCCTATGAGCATCCTTAAGTACTTTGCTGGATTAGGGTCCTGGCAGGACTGAAACTCTGCATATCTTTGCACATTAAACAGCATAAGTTATAGGAAGAATTTCTTTGGATTTGCAGTTTTTCCTTAAATTCTGTAACAGAGTCATACTTTTCCTTTTGGTTGCTCCTTCTTTTAGTGCTTGAAAGAATTCACTAGGTTTTATAATGTTTAAAATTACATGTTTAAAGAGCTTGAGGGGGAAAAAACCCCCAACCAACAAAATCCACAGAACTAAAACTGATGGGAAGTACTCCTTTGGACAACTTTCAGGCTGTCCCTAGAAAGAATTGCAGTCTTGTCAAATAAGTCATTGCAGAGAAGGAATTATTTGTGTTCCAGCCTGCAAAAAAAAAAAAAAAAAGAGTTTGAGAGCACTTAGCATGAAGGCAAAGATAAAACACACTTCATCATAAGCTCATCTGAAGTCAGCTTATCTGAGCTATAAGAACTCACATTTAACAGCAAACTATCATAAATGATGTATTAGTTCTTCTACAAAACGCGTGCTGTTGAGCTTGATTCTGCTTATGTTTCACTATTGCATTACACAACCCTCTGTCTCTAATGATGATATCTTTTTTGTTTGTAATGTTTCTTTGTGCTGTTTTTATTTATTATTGAAGGAGGAATTGGGAGACTGGATGACAAATACTAGATGCAATGAATTTTTCAAAAGGTGTTGGTTGTTCACCAGAACCAGTTGAATAAAATCGCTGATAATAATCAAACGGCTTTTCAGCACAGAATAACATAGCTTTTTTTCTGATTGATGAGAAGAAAATTGAACCAAGGCTGTCATGATACAGGCAACAGGACCTGGACTGTACTTGCCCAGTTTGTGCTGCTGTAACTTGAAGATTTCCTGTTGTTCGTATAAAACAGAGTTTTTACGACTGATTGAGGGTTTCCTTTGGCTTGCAGGGTGGGAGAATACGGCAGTTTTTCAGTGCAGAGGGGAAGTGTGTTCCAGCTGTAGGTTCTCTGTCTGCTCAGCTAATGAGTCTGTCTGAGGTAGATGGACTTCAGCAGTTTCCAATACCGAAGACTGGGCCAAGGAATAAACCAGGGAGGATATGATTTCAGAAAGAATTTTAATTAATTAAAAAAAGAGTATTTTTAGCAATTAAATGTCCTTCTTCTGGAAATGAGCACCATTTCTTCTATTCCTGCAGCCAGATAAATATAAACTTGGAATTACAAAAGCATGCCCAATAAGCTGGCCCCCAAAATATGATACTAGCTGCCTCAGTCACAGCACTGACCTGACTATTATTTTGAGGTTGCATAGATTTTCCAAGGGCTGAATTGGCCCATTCATTTGTCTTCTAAAAAATTCCATTTTGGTAATGAAACATGGTCTGGGCTTTAATTCCTTGTTCCAGTGGAAGTAAAAGGAATTGAGTCTACTTTCAGTACTATATCAACTGCTGGTGAAGGCTTCTGTTTAATAGTATCTGATACTCCTGTGGTATCCAAATTTGCGGGTTCTAGTGTTGACAAAAACTGCAAAATAAGTAGAGTCATGCACCATTCACCCCCCTCCTGGTGAGCCTGTTAATTCCATGATGGTAAATCTCTTGTGGAGCAATTCTCTGACCTTAGCTGTGTTACTTTATCTCTGTTTAGGTTGCTGAAGCGGGAGCACATGGAAGGCGTAACAACGTCTTGGGCAATATGTATGGGATTTATTAGGAGAAGTGTCTGCACTCAATGCAGTATGAGATACAAGGTGCCTGTGCAGTGCTAAAGCATTTACTACCCTTGCTCTCCCCTCTGCAGGCCTGCAGTGGGCAGAAATGCACTCACTAGTCCTATAGACAGCTTGAAAAAGTGGCTTGTAGGATGAATGTCTGCTGCTTTATTAGGATGGATTAAAAGACAGGAAGGTAAATGTCATGTCTAAGTACTAAGCTGTGCTGCTATGCTGTGTAAAACAAATTGAACTTTACATCTATGTTGCATTAGTGCACCGCCTTCTTTGTTCTTGATTTATAGTTTTGAAAAATACTTTTAAGCCTTAATGTGAGCATTTCTGTAGTCACATAATTAGAAGGAACAGTTCATGCTTTAAAAGGGAAAGGTTTTTTCCTATTCACTTTTTGGTTTGTACCATTACTTTTTAAAATTCATGAACTTAAATGTGCTTTAACTGCTACAAAAAAATGACGTGAATACCAGAATCAAAATCTGTCTTTGACTGGAAGCAAACATTTCTTTCATTCCCGGTGATAAGGACATCTGTTCTTTCTTTTAAGTCAGGCTATTTTAATTATGATAGCAATTAATGTGGTGTTTTCTAATCGTTAAATGCCAATTGATTTTAGTCATATGTTGTATGATTGAAATTCTAGTACACAGCTCACAATAAATTTTTACTGAAAATTATGGATAAAGTTACAAAATTTTTGTAAGAGCAGCTAAACATTTTTCTGTTTTATGTGAAATATCTTCAAATTGTTTTGTTTTTAAAATTATACTTCATATACTCTAGTAACAACGTAAATTATTTTTTTAACTAGCTTGTTATTGATAAGTTCATATTTACAAAATTTAATTTCTATATCCTGAAGTAAACTTTCTGAATCATACAGGTTCATCTTGTGCTCTGATCTTGCAGGAAAGCAGATTTTCATTTTCACCTAGTGACCCTATGCTGCAAGATAAAACCAGTGAATGGGGGAAAGAATTTACCACTGAGTTTTCTGTGTAGGGCAGTGGTACTCAGAGATGCTGCATTTCCTCAGGGGTAGTTTGCTGCATTGCATATGCTGAATTCTAGTTCACTTTCTACTTCAGGGCAGAGTGTAAAAATTTCAGAGAATGCACAACAGCTGGAAATTTGCATTACAAACTTGGGCTGTAGCATAGTGTCTTTTAGATCCTGGCTCTCTATGGCAAGGGAAGTGAGCCATATTTTCGGCTGGTAATCACTGGCGTTGCTTCATGATTGCCATCTCTTGTTGGCATCCATGTTGTCCTCCAGTAAAACAGATGATGTTGATTCACCGTAGGTTATGTTCCTAACAAATCTATATTACAACATTACATTTTGCTTTAGAAAAGTAATTTTCCAGTTCGTGTCAGATGTGTGCCTTGTGTTATCCTGGAATCCATGTAAGTGTTTGTCAAATTTAGAAAAGATTACTTTCTTTTTTTTGTTTTCTTTATTTGAAAATCTGATCTCTTGAATCTGGTCTGACTTCTTGAGAAGTTATTGTTCTTTGGTATCTGCTTCATGAGATCTACTGGCATGTGGAGCAAAAAAATTTATGAAGCTTTGTTCACTGGAATAAAATGGTCTGTTGATCGTTATCTGTCTTCAGAAGACAGATGGAGAACCACCAACATATTAAACAGGTGGAAAACATCTATGCAAGAGCTTTGCTGTAATCAGAAACAAACCATTAGAAAATATTGTAGGGAAGTCTTTGAGGGCTGGCTGGGTTATATATTTTCCCAGGTGCTGGAGGTGGGAAAACCAACCTGTTGAGAATCAAGCACATGAATAATTAAAACTAGGTCAATTCATTCTCGAAGATCAGGATCTGAATAATTTGCAAATGTCAAGTTTCTTCATATAAGGAAACTACACTGCCAAGAACACCCTGCAAATAGGATTTGAACATGCCTTTTCAGCCCAAGTGCAAAGGATTTTGAAGTGTTTGATTGTACCAATAATGGATGGACCTTTTGATGTTTCTTTTCTGTTGGCTCCTGTTTGTTACAGGCCAGGTAAGACATTTTAGGATGAGTGCCTGATTGTGTTTTAGAAGCAGTACTCATTATGTGTCTCAAAAATCATTTTGATGATGTGTGATGGAGCAGGCAGATGAAAGGGTTGATGTCAATCTCTGCCACAGCAGTGACAGACTGAAATGTGTGCTCTTGTTTCTTGAACTTGTGTCTCTATCAGTACAAGTTTAACGTGTTAACATATAAAGTGTTAGAGAAGGCAAAACCAGCTCCTGGGAGTCTGTAGCCATGAATACCAGGTCAAGCTGAGAACTGGAGTTATATTTTCTTTAAAAACCATGGTATTTAATGCCAGACTTTGTCTTGGAGCCTAAAGAGTTTATGTATATTGGATTCTGGAACTCTTGTTTCAAAACATAGCATCGAAATGACAAATTTACTCCTTGCCTGTTGGAACAGACTTGAGTTTTAGTTTGTTTCTAAGCTGTTAAGAACAGAAAGAAAAGCAAGAGAGAGGAATACCTAACCTGTGCTGGAAACTGGTTTCCTTTGCTGCTTCTGTTAGCTAGCCACCATGGTGTGATAGATCAAGGTGCAGATGTGCTAGAGATGGCATTTATGTAAATGTTTTGAAGTTTTCCACAACACCGTGATTATTCATATTCAAGACAGTGCAGGCAAGAAAAGTCACTATTGTCTCTGGAGCACCATGTTTCTCAGGAAAGTAGAGCTAGATGTCAAAGCAAATAGTAGTAGTGAAGATGGTGACCCTACTGCTTTAGTCCCTCTACATGCAGTGTTTGCACATTCACATGAAACCCCACTGTGGTTGTATCCAGAAAAGAAAGGCAGAAAGTGAGCTTGAAGCACTGTATATAGTGATTTTTGCATATTTGATCTACTGTGTCTAAAGAAACATGCTTACCTTTGATTTTTATAGATCTGATTTCTGTCCCTTGCAGTTTCTCCTTACTCTCTCCCACAGTCTGCAACTATTCTGCCAAAAATAAGAAAATACACCGTGTCTATACTGAGGAAGTGGTTTCCTTAGAAATGGTGATCATATGAAAGTTATAAATGCTGATACCAAAACTATAGTTGATTATATGGATGTGGGCCCTGTAAAAAAGGGAAATGGGTTATGTTTGCTAGCTAATGGGAAAAATCTTGTTGCTGCCTAGGCTTTTTGCCAAGTTGCAGCTGAAGTAAGATTATTTTAGGTGTGTGATGTGTAAGAGCTTTTTGTTTCTGTTATAAGGTGCTTCTGGGAATGTGGCTATGAACAAAAGCAAGTCTTGTTTGATTTCATGTTTTCATGGACTTGTAACTGAAAAGGTGAGTGCATACTTTAACAATTGAGCATGGGATGGGATTTCTAGTGCTGCCTTCAGCTGTGAGTTCATTCTGCTTAGCTCCCTGACACAGCTGCTGTGGTGTCTGGGCAGACACAAGGCAGATGCTGCTCTTTCTGTTCCCACTCTAGCGCTGGTGAGGGGGTTTGACAGCTGGAAGTGGTCAGAGGAGCAATTGCTGGCAGAACAAGTGGGAGGAAAACCACATGAGACTATATAGTGTCAGTAATGCAGAGCTCTGTCCTCTCTGCCTTCTCTAAGTGTCCATGCTAACCAACAGAGACCTTCTTTCCAGCCCTGAGTTACAGTAGTGATTTAATATAAATGTGGTGCTGGTTCTCATTCTGACAATATGTAGGTTTGTGAACATGGGGTGGATAAAAAGTTGGAACTGAATTTCTCTACAAATGTTAGAATATGGCCATGGTGTGTGGTGCTGTTAAACACCAGTGTAGAGTCAGTGAGGTGCAGAGCTTTACGCTCATCTCTGAGACAGAGATTTGCTATTAAAATCCTGTTATTCTTTTACCTTTTAAGGTATAAACTTTGGTAATTTTATATCCACTTTGTTTGTTTTTATCTGCACTCTAATGTAAGTTGCAAAATCGGTTAATCAATAGATTTACTTTAAAGGAAAAATCAGAAATGAATATTCAGCAGCTGTTAAAATATTCTGGCAATTGCTATCTATTAGAGGTAAAATAAAAAGCAGAAGCTGATTAGGATTCCAGAATATGGGATATTCTTCTATTTATATATTTTTGAGTCTTCATATTTTGTAACTTAATGCTCGGAACATCCTTGATTTTAAGCACTTCTGGAGAAATCATTAAATGAAGGAAAAGTAAAAGGAATGTTTAAAGAGCCAAGTTATGCTGATTTACAAAAGATAAATGTAGCCAACATGAATTGTCTGGTTGAAGGACACATGGGTAAAATATAACACCGTGCTATGTCTCAAATGTGCTCTCATCATTGCTGAAGCATTGTCCCATGCCAGATGCTTACTGTCTCCAACACAAACTGTGCTAAGCTAGAAGTATAGGATCTAATGAGACCTTTTCATGGTGCATTTTCTTTGCTTATTTTTCAGACCAGGTCGTGGTCCTTTCTCTAGAGCAGATGTTTCTTTCATATCTATTTTCTTTCATTCTTTCTGAGTTTTGAGTCCTCTTCTCTCTCCCATTTCTAGCTCCTGAGTGTGTCTTGGGAGAACATTTGTAGGACTTGTGAAATGGAAGTGACCTCTGGCCACTGAGAAAATATAAAAAAAAATTCCAAGACTTCCACTTCTATGGAGATGTATTAAACAGCTCCCAATGTTGTGGGAAGCCTGGAAAGCCTCAGGGAGTTGCTCTACGTTGTGTTTAGTTCTATTAAAAATACTCTGCACATAATTTTTAAAATGTAAACGTGCAAATTATGTAATTAAGGGCTGTTACAGAGCACCATACTCAACATCTCATGTGGAAATGTTGCCTGTTTTGTTTTCTAGCTATGACAATACTTAGGTAAATAATATGAAAGGTTTTAAGGTTTTGAGAGAAAAAAAAGCCTCAAAATGAAGCTAAGCAAAGCTTGATGCTCTGTGAGCAGGCTTGGGCTAACTAATCATGGTGCCATTTTCTATCTGGTGTGTGCCTGACCTGTAATTTTTGTTAATTGTGACAGTGCACCTGCATAAGGTGGAGGGAAATTGGACTGTATATTGGTATGATTTCACTGTGGTCTGCCTCTTGGTGGGGGATGTTCAGGTGCTTTGTAAAAAGTGCTTGGAAATTGTGTCCCTTTGTAGCAGTTCATATCCTTGTGCACAATATGGCTCCTGCTCGGGACATCAGGGATTTGCAGTAAATGAGGATGAGGACACAGGAGCTGTGAACTTCAATGTTCCTGTCCATACCATCTGAAAGGAGATGATGTCAAGTGACTCATCCTAGGTCAAGTCGTTCCTTCCAATAGGTACTCTTACAAATTCTTGGCAACAGTATGGCCAAATTATTAGGCCAACTTGGCTGTGCTGTCACTGCTGGTGTGAGTGGCCCAGAGAGCTGTGCCACCAACTGCCTGGACAGCTAATGCACCCATTACAGCTTGGTCCAGGGAAAGGAAAGATTCCTCTGTGAAGACTAAGATTCCGCTTAGGGGTAACTGAAGTGCAGCTTGGACTCCTGCCTCCTCCACTTCAGCGCCTCCTAACTTTTTCTACTCTAAACAGCCTATTCAGAACCGCTGATCAGAAATACATGTATTTTGTATGCCCAAAATTCAATTTTCAGTGCTGCTTGGTGTAATTGATGTGTAGCAACTTTACCGGCAATGTGACTTGAATGTCTCAATTCCTCTGACTTCTTCTATTTGGTTGTCTGGGGGGATTTTGGAACTAGAAAAATATAAATATTAGTTATATGAGGTAGAGAAGTCTATTTTATTGAAATAAGTTATTAAAAATGTAGATCCAAATTCACATTATCTGTGGGTTTTTTGTCATCTGTGTTTTTTTTTAAAGTTCTTTTTAGTAGTTTAAGCTTACTGAGTGACTTCAAATGCCATGAAAAATATTTTCATTATTCTTAACCCTTTACTAGACGAAGGATTAGCTTGCAGTCTAGTTTAACTAAATGCCTTTCAAGCAGGTGAAAAATTTAGTGGAAATTAACTGTGGAATGTTTTAGAAGATCATCTCATGTTTAAAGGATTTAAATCCAAGCCACTTCCTTGTGCACCAGAGGTAATGTCAGCAGATACGAGTGTTTAGTCTGAGAGCAGGAGGGTAGACAAGGAAGACAGTGTGTGAAGAGGTGTAGGTCAAGCAGAGACTGAAAGACCGGAGTATTGCTTATTAGGGTTTAGAACTTTTATTTCTATGACTTGTATTACTATAGCATCAAAGATGGGGGTTTTGAATTTCTGCAAATAATAGTGGAGTAATCTTTGCCTAGTAAAATTTGGTATAGCTTAGAGCCATGGAAAACCTGGGCCAAAATTTGCTTAATAAATTTAATTCTGGTAGAGCTAGAAATTTAAATAATAAATATTTCTAAAGAGGATGAAGGTAGCTAGCCAAATAACTAACACATTGAATTGCAGAAAACAGGATCTGGAGCCATTGAAATACAGTCCTTCCTTAGGAATTCAGGGATTGTATTTAGGAAGTGTCTCGAACAATCTGGCCAGCACTTTTGGCTATAAGGCACCAAATGACTGTTAAATTTATAACAGTCTAGTGGCAAGCTGGTCTTTTGACTAAATTCATCATTACAAGCAGGCAGCCTGGATTCCTTGCTCATAGAAGTGAGTGAATACACGCTGAGGGTTTCACTGTGCCAGCAGCTTTAGAAGAATTAAAAGAAATAAGGAGGAAGAAAAAAAGAGTAGTCCATTCAAATGCATCCTTTGAATACAGATGTTGGCTACACTTGTGTTTTCTGTAGTGTGTTGCAGTCCCCCAGCAAACCTTCACTTGCTGGCATAGGAAAGTGCAGCTCCTGTTAAGCTTAGCAGGAGCTGTGCTTGTTGAACTTGGCCCTCTGCCTGTAGAAAATTAAATGTGTTGGCAGGTTAGCCAGAGGATAGTGTTCTTCTATTTGGGGTGCTCAGCACTTGTTCTGAGACATTCTGGGCTTGCAGAAGAGACAATTCTCCAAAATCAGGGCTAGCCAGGAGGGCTTAGACAAATTGCCTCTTCCATCTTTCCCTCTGTGTTAAATGATGGGAGGCCTGAGAACTGTGTGAAGCATGGACATTGGCAGGCTCAGCATGCACAGCAATCTTTCCTACACCTTGGACTTCATGTTCCTGTTTATAATGATAACTTCTAATTTATTTTCTCTTTTATGAGGCAGGGGTTTGACAGGGGACAGCAAAGTCACAGCTTCATCCTTTTTCCTCCAAATGTGGTGGTCAGACTTCTGTGCATACAATGGGGATTGTAACATGCATATGCTCACACACACCCTTCAGCACCTCAAAAAGAACAGAAGAATGTGTAAAAATAGCCATAAAGACTATTTTTGAGTTATTTCAGTGCAGTCATTCTCCCTTCTTCTGGGCTGTGTTTTAGCCCTAATCTGTACTTCTCTAACTTGTTCTTTATTTGATCATTCTTCTGAATCTCCCTCTTAATTTGTGAGGGCAGTTGAGTTGTCCTACCCTGGGATTTTGTAAATGAAAAATCCCCCACTCTTCAAATGTCTTGGGACATTGAGTCCTGTTTTGGAAAGCAGGGTTGGCAGTTAGTAATATAAATACCATTACAAATAAATGGGATTCAGAATTGCTCATGCCTCTCTTTTTATTTCAATGGAAATTCGGTATCCTGCAAGCATATGGTCCCTTTTTCAAAAAAAGTAATTTTGTGTGTTACTTGAAATTATGCCTAATGTAAAGCAGTTCTATAAGTTGCTGGTTACTAGCATTCCTTGCATTGTATGATGACTTACTTTTGAAGTGGACAGAATTGTATTGTCTGAAGTTGCAACACTTCAGTATCTCTCAGAATGTTTACAATAAAAATCTGACGCTGACAAGTGTCGTAGAGTATATTTATTCTCTTGCTGTGGATTAAACAATTGATTCTGAAAGATTAAAATGCCCCACCTGCCTTCTTGCACACTTCTGTTTTGCCGTGTCAAACAATATAAAATGAATACTGCACTTCCCTCTATCTAATTGAATAATTTACTGTAAATAGCTGTCATTTACTTTAGAGCAGTAGGGGATCATTAGCCAAATGGATGTGAGTAAGTCATGCCTTTAATGCGTTAGAGAGGCCTAAAATGGAATCATCTAAATGGGACCATCAATACAGCATGCTGAATTAAGTCAGAGGCACTTAAAGCTTTAAGTCCTCTTTCTTGTAAATTACATGCTCCCTCGGCAGAAAGGTAATCAAGAACTTGCATAAAATATGGCATCTTTGTTTCAAAGCTTTATTTTTAATGAATAAAATAGTACAATTTATATGACATGATTGGTAGGTATAACTATGTTTTGGATTTCCCTTGTTTTAATTACATCCCTTCCTTAATGATTGAAGCCTTCTTGCTTGCAAGCAGCTACTTGTGCTGACTAATATTGGCTCTGTTCTGTGAATAAGATGAGCAGGTAATAAAATATATTTTCTTGACTTTTATGAGTATATGACCTGACATTATTTGCAGAGGCTGGTATTCTGTATCTGTAATTTTAGGAAGGTCCCAGTCAGTCTTAACTCCTAAATGTACAATATGTTTTTGGCTTCTTTCACCGCCGAACTCAGTGGGTGCTTTAATGCATTTGTTGTTCTCACTGACTCCTCCTGGCCCTGTCTACTACTTCCATTCAGTTTTCTGTTATCCTGGAAGAGGTTGGTCTTCCATTAAATCAGAAGCCAAATTTCAAGGGCATTCTAAGAGGAGGATGAAATGCAAGTAGCAATTTTCTCGAGGTGCTAGAATTGATTTAAAAATTTTTGGAATTAATTTTAACTTTGGTAGTTTGTATTATCTATAAGAATTTTCCTTCTGAAGTTTACTGAGATCCCTTCATCCCCAACCATTCAGTGGCTGTGATACCAGCTTCTCAGTCACAGTGGCTTTTTGGGAAAAAGCGGCACACATTTTACAAAAAAGCATTTCCCATCTGAGTTTTGACTTCACAGTTTTATTCTTCTGAACTTTTTTAGGGGCTCTAGGGTGTTAAGCTTCCTGATATATTTTTCCATTTTTATTTCTGACTGAATTTCCCTCTTAGTCATCTTTGGTTAGTAGTCAACTACTTGACATTTTTAATAAAATTTATTTTTCTGCCTTAGGCATAACACACCCACATGTATTAGGTCTTCAATTCCTAGAACTAGATTTGGGCTGATGTTTTAAAATCAACTTGAGGTTCAAAGGGCTATAAAAAGACGCCCTAACCTCCCCTTCCCCCATTGCAGACGTAATCTGTCACTGCATCAAAGAGAGTTGAGGAATTTTACATAGCATCACTTAAAGTATGAAGAGAGGATAAATAAGATCCTGTGTAGGTATGAGGAAAATGGTTGCAATCATTGCTGTGGAAAGCAGGATGATTTCTGTATTTTCATTCCCTTGTTGTAACCACTGCCCTACGTTTCCTGTAACTGATTTTTTTTTCCACCCATCTTACTGAAATGTTTTTTTAAAGGTAAATTCATCTTGTGCTTTGAAACTTTTCAAAATTTGCTTATGGACTGCTTTCCCTTTTATTGGATGAGTCATGAGTAGAAAGCTCTGTCCTGTAGTTCTACCATGAGTAATGCTTAACATTTTCTTGGGTTCTCTTTTAGAAGACTATTAAATTAAAAGAAGAATCTGTTTTTTGATATCTTAATGGACAATTAGGTGGCTGGGTCTCAGAACTGATTTACATTTAGCACTGCAGTAATTTAAATTTTCCCCTTGCATGTACATGTTGCTGGTCATAGCAATCTATCTTTAAATAAATAAAAATACTTCCATTTCTGGGACTGCTGTAAAAGTACTGATTCTGCTTTTGGGGACAGTTTTATAACTGAGGTCTGTGTTGATAACAGCTATCAGAGCTGGGCAATATACACAAGCTTCAAATTACTTATGTGACATAGAAGTTATGGTAAAGAATATAGTGCCTTCAGGATTCTGTTCTTTCACCTGAGCACTGAGAGAGGTCACAGGGTATTTCCCTGAAACCTGAGTCTTGTCCAAATAATGTATATATAAAGAAAAACTTCTGTGCTGTTGGAGCAGATTGTTTGCGTGATTGCTCAGATGGCAGATCCTTCCTCGCTGATGCCAAGGCACTGGCACATCAGTAGGTGGGTATTGGCAATACCTAGCAAGTTATTTGACATGCCTGACCCTTAGGTATTTACTGGTATAATGCAAGTGTAATTGGCACAGGAAGTTCTTTGGGTCCTGCTGATGTAAATGCTGGATTGTTGATAGCATCTCTAAACTTAGCCACACTGAAAATAATGAAAGCTGTATTTGCAGATGGAATGTACACTCTGTCACCCTGAGGGTTTAGGAATGTGTCTGTTTTCTTGCTGTGGCCAATTATGGCCTTCAGTTGCGTTGACAATATTGGGAGATGATGTTTGGAGGTGAGCAGTTTTCTGAGGCTGATTATGGAAAATGGAGATGTATGGTACTTCATTGTGAAACTATCTCAGGAGGTGGTAGGTGAAAAATGATTGGTGTTTTAATAGTGAATTGAGCTCTCTAGAGGAATTTGGAGTTTACTTGGCTACTCCTGCAAATGGGAGATAGTCTGCTCCACAGTCCACATATTAGGCAACAACAAAAACAAGCCTGGAGTTTTCAGGGCAATGTATCAGCAATGTGACCTCTGCTAAGTTTTTGTGCATTTGCAGCTGAAATGGTTAATGTCAGATTTCTGGAAATGGAAGTTCATGGAGAACTTCACGCTTCTTTGTTCCGACCCATCTCATGTGTCTGGAGGATTAGTAGTGCAAAGACTTGCATTAGAAAGGAATGAACATTATGCTTTCCAAATGTAAATCTAATGTGCATCTGTCTGTTTGACCTGAATTGAAAAAAATTGTGACATAGTCATAAATAACAGCAAAGCTCAAGCCAAAGTTGAGTATAAAAACCTCATGGTCACTGTGGTATTTTTCTATGGGGAGGAAAAATAAATTCTGGAATCCGAGAACTTTTGAGCCTAATGATTAGGAATTCATTGAATTTGGCTGCTAGTAACAAAGTCTTGGCTCTGGGACCTTTACTTCCAGCTAATTCCAGTGTATGCATCTCTGCTTGTGTCATCATAAACTGTTACAACTATATGATAATAAAGGGAAATATTTATCACAACATTATCCCTCTTCCGCAATGAGACTTGTACTATTTAAAATACAATTTTTCTTTCAATATCACATTTTAGAAAATCATGAGAACAAGTAATGCAGCCATCCTGGAACAGACTGTGTAGAAGTTCATTGTGTGCCAGTTCCTTGTGTAATGTGTTACCGAACATCAGCTGAGGAGTACAGTCAGTTACTGTAGTTCAGCTGATAGATGTGAAGTTCTTGAACTCGTGCAATTTGCTATGTGTCTGGGAGTTACCAATGCAAAAGAAGATATAGACCATAACTTGTATACTTTCCAAATTTGAGGATTTAGTAATTAAAAGTACTGTGACACATAGTCACTCTTTAAATGAAAACTACATAGGGCCCCACTGAGTTACCATATTTGTAGGAATGGCCCTATGTAATGCAGAATTACGATGTGTATTAGTATTGTTATAAACCGATGGGGATGTGGTGTTGACTCTACAGTGTGACTGGGTTTTAAACAAAACACAACCCCCTTGTTATTAACCCAAAAGGCCTGATACAAAGCCTTCTTTGCTCTACACTAAAACTATTTTCCTTGTACTCAGTGCAAGTGGCCAACATGGGAGCTTGCTTTCCCATTTTCACTGAATCCTTAGTCAGGTAAGCTTTTCATTGATGGATGTATTTCTCATAAAGGGCATTCAGTTATGCTCTGTACAGGTGTGGCACAGGTCTTCATGCGTACATCCATCAATATCCAAACTTCACTTGCTAACAAAAAATATTCCTCTACTTATGTTTCTTATTATTTTGGTGCCTGTGCTCTCTTCCTTGGCCCTTCCATACTAAAACTGCAACTTAGGAATTGGGAAGGGGGAAACATCAAAAAAACAAACCCAATAACAACATCACCAAAAATGACAGAACCAAAAAGCTCTGAAGAAAACTGTGTCCTGTGCAGGACCAGGAGTTGGACTTAATGATCCTGATTGGTCCTTTCCAACTCTGCATATTCCATGAACCTGATCATAGCCTACCGCTTCCTCATAAGGGGAAGAAAAGGGGTAGGCACTGATCTCTTTGGTGATCAGTGACAGAACCCAAGGGAACATCATGAAGCTGTGTCAGGGTAGGTTTAGGTTGGATATTAGGAGAAGATTCTTCACCCAGAGCATGGCTGGGCACTAGAACAGATAAACAGACTCCCCAGGAAAGTGGTCATGGTACCAAGCCTGACAGAGTTCAAGAAGTTCAAAGTTTTGGGCAGCACTTTCAGGTACATGGTGTGATGCTTGAGGCTGTGCTGTGTGGGGTGGGGAGTTGGACTTTGGTTTTTGGGGTCCCTTCCAATGCAGGATATTCTATCATTCTAACAAACTGCTATTACATCAGGTAATATCACTTGAACTTTTTTTGCTTGGTCTTCTGGAGCTCTTCAGAGGCTCAGGAGTGCTCATGACGCAGACTGAGTGCAGAGCATTGACTTGATGCAGGCTTTGCACTTCCTGTTCCAACACACAACCTGATCTCTGGCACTAATGTAATGTGTACAGGCTGCAAAGTGCCTCTGAGCCTTTAGCTTTGCTACGAGTCTCTGGATGTGCTCTGCTTGTGTTACACCTGCTCCTGAGACACTGAATATGGGAATAATCCTACAGAGCAGTTTTGCCTCTAGCCCTGCTGGGGATTCCCCATCTGTGTTATTGCTACAGCTTTTTGGCTCCTCCACACTTTTTGTGTGAAGGACAGAGGAAGAAGAAAATGTCTGATGATTGGATACTCTTTGGCAGTGGTTCAAAAATATAAATGCAGCATTTTCTCCTTGCAAACAGAAAATGTCCACTGCTGCTTTATTACTTGTTCTTTATGTAGAATTATAATGACTAGGCAGCATAGTTTTGCTGACAGGCTGTCTGGAATTGTTAATTGGAGTTCATTAAAGGAAAAAAGCAAGAAATAGAAACTATACTAAAATTTTGACACAGGCTCAATGTTCTTGTATAGGTAATTTCACAACATACTCTGACTTGACTTTTTTCAATTAGGGAGTTTGCCTGCCTGATTTGTTGTGTTTATCTAGAAAAGGCAAGTTTAAAGGTAGAGACTGCAATTAATGTGAAGATAGCTTACTGGAGGGGAATCATTGTTCAGAGAGCTGTGATCCTTGAAAGTACATAGCTCAGCCACACGTTTTACGTATTCCTTGGTGTGTGCTGGTTCATCTTGTATGTTTGTTGCCCAATTGAACCTCCTGTTCTTGCATTCCGTTGAGTTAAATTATTAGCAGGCAGAACTTTGGTCTCTCTTATCTACTTTCTTCCATTTTAACTTCTCTGTAGTCCTCTGATGTCCTTTTTCCTCAATATGTAGAGGAATGGTGAAAAAATAATGCTGAACTTTATTAATAGAAGTAGTAAATTTATTTGTAATTCAAATAGAGGGGTAGCTCAATGGCTAGAGACAGCTATTCTTGGCCTTTTGTGATTGCGTTAACTTTAAGATAAACATGTGTTTATCTGTACTGATCTAAAGCTTTTTTTAAGGTTTTTAGAGTTATGACAAAAAAAGGCAATTTGATATTAACTCTGTAAAATGATAAACTTAATCACTGCTGGAAAATATTGGGAAAATACCACCACTGTTTACCATGTAATGCCTTGTGATACTTCCAATAGAGACTTGGCTAGTGTGGGCTATGACCCGAGTTACTAATATTTTTTTTCTTATCTCTGGTAAAATGTCAGATTTTTTTTTTCTTTAGAGAAATATCAATGTAAATAAAGATGCCTTTCAGACTGCTGGTCTGACTAACTGGAATGGATATTAAGATGAAATCCTTTCATTACAGAAAATGGATTGTACACAGAAATGTACAAATATATTTTTGTCATGTTTCCTTGCAGCGAGTTGTGTAGGTCCTTATTCTTTTCCCTTTGAAGTTGTTAAATACAGTGTTATCTTCTCTGTGTACTTGTTAACACTAGAATATTTTGTTTCAATTTGTACTTGCATCATATTTAACTTTGGGTAAGTCACTTGATTGTTTCTCAATTTTCTGCCTCAACAGGGAGAGGGCTTTCTTTTATTGCTTTTTATTTTAAAATCCTTTTGGAATTTTTGCCTGTTTGTAGGGGAAATAATGAATCTTGACTGCAATTTCTTTGCACTTCTAAGACTTGTGCTAACTAATAACAGAAAACCATGATCTTCTGCAGACATTTCTTCTGAACAGCATAATTTACACTTGTACAGTTGTACATTTATACAGTCTAATGTGCAAAAATCTTCTGTTTTCCTTTGTGCTCTACACAATGGCTGGTTGAAATAGCAGCCCTTCTATTTCTGATTTCCTCACTTGGATCCTGGGACACAAGATACCACCTGCTGCTGAAGAGATAAGACGAAATCCTTTAGACCAGCTATGGTGTCAAAGTCAAATGAGACCAAAGCAGCAGAGCTTCAGTGGAATTAATTTACTGCTAATCAACGCAAAACATGGACCTCTAATACCAGACTGGGGTCCCCAGCACAGGAAGGACACAGAGCTGTTGGAATGAGTCCAGAGGAGGGCCATGAAGGTGATCAGAGGGATGGAACACCTCTCCTATGAGGAAAGGCTGAGAGAATTGGGATTGCTGAGCTTACAGAAGAGAAGACTCTGGGAAGATCTTAGAGCAGTCTTACAGTACCTAAAACTGGCCTACAGGAAAGCTGGAAAGGACTTTTTACAAAGGCACATAGTGATAGGATGAGAGGTGATGGCTTTAAATTGAGAGTAGGTTTAGCTTGGACATTAGGAAGAAATTCTTTACTGTGAGAGTGTTGAGGTGTTGAAACAGGTTGCCCTGAGAAGCTGTGGATAAGTCCAGGTTGGATGGGACTTAGAGCAACGTGGCCTAGTGAAAGGTGTCCCTGCCTATGGCAGGGGGGTAAAAGTGTGGGGGAGCCCCAATCTGGCCTCAACTGCCCTTATTTTCAGGGAGTTGTGGGAGGTTGAGGTGATGCCAACACTGGTTTTCTCTCCGTCCCTGCCATGGTGGCTACCGACCCCTCCTCAGGTCAGCCCTGTGGGTGCAGACCCCTTCCCTGCTCTGGCAGTGGGCTCTGGGCTGGGTTCTGCTGCTGCTTTTGTGCTCACCTGGGGCTGACTGGAACCATCAGGTGGGGGCTCCCTTCATAGGCAGGGTGGAGGCCCTCAGAGCCATGTCCATGAGGTGCTGAATTTACAGCTGCCATGTCCCTGATTACTGCATTATGTCCAGTCTTGGGGATGTGGGAGAAAAAGGAAGAGATGGAGGGAATTTGTTCTTCAGCCTGGTGGCAGCTGGGCATCTTGGAAGAGAAAACCCTGGTGCCACACGAAGGCGACAGATGCAGGAACTGACATGGCTCTTCCACAGTGTAGAGAGCTGGTCTTCAAACCGGATGGTGAAAGCCTGTTTTATCTTATCTGTTTCTCTTAAGAAATATCTTTGAACCCAAGTGACCAGGAACAGGGATGTCCCTATTGTGCATTTGAATCGAAATTGGTGTCGGTACAGGTGATGTTGAACTGGCTGTTTGGTTTAAGGAAATAGGAAAGCCCTATGCCATCTGTCAGAAAGCAAGGCAAGTGTAAATACCAATGAGTTGTACCCACCAGAAATTTAATTTTATCGACTTGCATTACTTCTGCTCTGAGAACCAATAAACATTTTTATATGGTGATTATTCTGCATTGCATTAAAGACAAAATCTAGCTCCAGAATGCACCAACTTAGCACCTATTATTCAGTTCCTGAACCTCAAAAGTAAATTCTTTTCCAGTGAAAATGCCTCCAAAATGCTAATTTCTAGAAATGTGACCACTAATCAGTTTGTTCCCATAATACTGCCATCTACAAAAATTGATGTACCCCTTTGAGAAAGAGAGATTTTAATGATTTTGATAAGATTTTGTTTTAAAAAAAGTTGAATCATTATTCTAGTGGCCCATTGCCTAAAATAATTTTGAGAAGGAGTGGAACAAAGAGAAGAGCGTAATAGATTTTATGACTTCTTGTCTCCTTATACTAAGTATTTTCATAATGTAGTCCATGATGATGTAAACTCTGTCTTTCTAGAGACTTTGGATATAAATGGGAAAATTTGCTCAATATGCTTTGTAAGAAAACTTATGCCTTGGCAAAAACACTTACTGTAGTGGATGTAATGATAGGTCTCCTCCACTCCTAATCTTGGAGAAAGTTGGATTACCTGGGTAAATATGCATCCATGCTTTCCCTCCTGATGCAATCAGTGCTTCTGNAATTTCTAACAAATATATAATAAAATATTATATATTTTTGACAAATATGAAAATGAAAGTGAGCATAACAATGCCATTAAATAAACAGATGTCAATAAATATGTATTATATATTTTTTGTAAGTATATANCTGAACCTCAAAAGTAAATTCTTTTCCAGTGAAAATGCCTCTAAAATGCTAATTTCTAGAAATGTGACCACTAATCAGTTTGTTCCCATAATACTGCCATCTACAAAAATTGATGTACCCCTTTGAGAAAGAGAGATTTTAATGATTTTGATAAGATTTTGTTTTAAAAAAAGTTGAATCATTATTCTAGTGGCCCATTGCCTAAAATAATTTTGAGAAGGAGTGGAACAAAGAGAAGAGCGTAATAGATTTTATGACTTCTTGTCTCCTTATACTAAGTATTTTCATAATGTAGTCCATGATGATGTAAACTCTGTCTTTCTAGAGACTTTGGATATAAATGGGAAAATTTGCTCAATATGCTTTGTAAGAAAACTTATGCCTTGGCAAAAACACTTACTGTAGTGGATGTAATGATAGGTCTCCTCCACTCCTAATCTTGGAGAAAGTTGGATTACCTGGGTAAATATGCATCCATGCTTTCCCTCCTGATGCAATCAGTGCTTCTGATGGCATTGCATATATTCTACTTAGTACATTTTGATATGATCCACTTGCTCAAATAAAGATATGGAATCAACAATCCAACATGTCTTGGTTTAAAAGCATATTTTTGCCTTGTAGTGATCATAAATAAAAAAGGAGGGCTTTACAACCGGGAAGTGAGTAAAGGAACTGATCTCTGTATGCGGAGGAATAGGACTGGCTTCAAATTTCAGATTTTTTCTCCCACTCTCAAGAACCTTATAAATCAACCCTAACAGGGGAGAGTGTTTCTTTTCATTCACTTCGAGTGTTTCTGGAGGTATTGTTCTATGTTCTGTGTTTTTTCTCATTTAAATATATATTTATAGATATATTTTTATTATATATATATTTACTAAAAGAGCTGTTTTCCTCTCTGTATTTTGTTGTCTCATGTCTTCAAGTTTAAGTAGTGTAGTTGTCTTTAAACCAAGACAATAATTA
>WEIV01010201.1:2641-46145 GCA_013390005.1 Calyptomena viridis | reverse complement strand
ATCCCTACCCAAACCCTGGGGAGTTGGAACTAGATTATTTAAGATCCCTTCAAAACTATTCCATGGTATATTAAAAGAGAGATTGTCAAAGGTAGAGACTTGTTTAAAATGAGATCCTCTCTCTGCAGAAAGTAGAGAAAAAGATAGGAAAAAAAATGCAATAAAAATCCTCTGTGACTAAAAATGGGTTTATGCTTGATCGTACTTAAAGTGTAAGGCATAAACTGTTGAGCACTGATTTATCTTTGATTGTTGGTTCTGCAAGAGCAGCTACCATACATAAATGCCACAGGTAGTGCCTGTTACCACCTCTCTCTTCTAGTTTTAATTTTGCACTCTAGGAGTGTGGTACCTAGATCTGTGTGTATGATCCCATGCTAAAACAACACATTTTAATACATCATATAAAAGACTCTTCGTTATTTTTGCACCTGGTTTTACTTTATCTTAGACTTTTGACACCCAGCTTAATTCTAAGTTGGCTCTTACTACTGTAATTAATTCATGTCTCTATAAGCCGCTTATAATGCAAAATGACACAGGATCCTGAGTCCTCAAAAGGCTAGTGTGAAAAATTTCTGATGGACTGGATGCGTTGCTGAAGGACGGAATGTATGTATTTACTTTCTGACCTATCACATAAATGCTGTCAGAATTTTGCTCTTAATTTGATGTATGGCATTCCATTAACAGTTATTCTGTGTACAGAAGAATAATAACTAATGATTCCCAGACTCTCAGAACTGTAAAATAAGGGCAGGCACTGTTTGGCAGAACAGAGAATTGTACTTTAGTATAGACAGGAACTGTTCATATTAATCAAATGATATCTAGTCTGAAATGACTTTTAGCTAATGACTTCTTATTCTCAGGTTAACAATATTGCTTATAGGTAGCATGCTCTTCTAATTCAGATGGTTATTAATAATCAAAGTCTAAATTTATGGATGTCTTTTTCTGAAAGAGAAATGATGCTCTTGATCGACCTTATTTTAAGATATTGTTAGTGTTTGAAATTATGATGTTAGGGGCTAGAAAGAGAGTGGTGAAAGTTCATGGATTTGCCTTTTGATTTCAGCCTTTACAAGATTGGGCATGTGTGATGTGAATGAGCTCAAAAATGTGAATTTAATTGTGTGAAGTTTCAGGGCTTAATTATTAGGGACATGATTTTGTGATAAAGAACTTTATGGCTATCAGTAGTAGAAGAAAATGAGTCACACTTATTTCACTTTGAATACATTTTTTTTACCATGATACTTTTGGGCAGGGATGCTGTCTCTAGCAGAAGCCTGACTGCTGAAATCCTCCTAATTTCTAGCTTGTTAAATATAAGCTAACATGTTGAATGAAGGAGAAGAAATTTAAATTGGGAGATTTTATGAGGTGTAATTTGTTTTCCTAGCAGGAATAATATCTCTTGTAGGTTGTTCAGTGCCACATGGCGTTTTTAGAAGCTGCTCTTCAATGCTAAACTAACTTGAGCAAGAGGAGGCTCTCAGCAGGGAATTCTTGTAAGGCAGGAGGGGTCTGCTGTTGTAGAACAAGTGGGTTAACATCTTCCAGACGCATCACTCTACTAATGAAGTGTTGCACAGTTTTCACAGGTGCTACCATGCCTGTGTAAGTCAGGATGAGACTCTTCCTTCTTTAACTTACGGGTGGGCTTGTTTGACAGTGTTTTAGGCTGTTTTTAGTTCTCTGTTTCAGTTGGTGGCAAGGCCTGGTGCTTGTATACAAGCAAATTCTCTCTTCCTAGTTTTGTGGGTTTTGGGGTGTCTTTCAGTAATGAAGGTCATAACCTCTGCCTATGCTGCTTTTTCTGCGTGCTGTGCTGTTTCAGGTGTGATGCTTTGTTTTCTTCTGAAGTTCAGTTCTCTGAAGGAAACTTTTGGCTGGCTGTCTTAGATGGGATCGAAAGGTGGTTTGTGATCTGCTTGTCTGCATCTATCCAGTAAACACGAGGAAGTAACATCTTAAAATCTAATTCAGTGTTGACATGACACAGACAAAAATGCAGAACATGGAGACAGCTGCCTTAAATACATCTAATTTCATAGGCATACACTTCTACCCACCAGAAGAATCAAAGCAATTATAAATCATTATTTACTATTGCAAGTCTATGTGTAAATAAATATTTATGTAAACTCCTATGTAAGGTGTTGAATAAAAGGCCTTATGATAGTCCAAGAATATAATTTTAGTATGTCACTCAAGCTTGTACCAAAATCACCAATACTGCAAACACTTATTTTGTACAAGTTTACCTATAGAACATCTCTGACCAGCTGTAGGCCCATTTAGTGGCCACTAAAGCCACTGGAAAAAAAACAGACTTTCCTGCAGAACTCTACTGATGTTTTCTATTAGTATAAATACACTTAATAATTGTGAGTATGTGTATGTATATAGACACATAACATCTATGTGGTCATCTATAGTAGAGGACGTTGCTTTTAGGAGTGCTGGCTAGAACTCAACACTGCCTTGTGGACTTGGATAAAAAGCAGTGTCAACTAAATAGGATTTATCAGTCCTCTCATAGTCTTACTGGGAAGCAGAATTGCCTTGGTCTTGCTGAAAAGATGAATCAGAGTACTAAAAACTGAACAACATCTGCCACTGAGCGCTGTAACTGCCCAGCAGGTGGAGGATCCATTCTGAGCAGGACCAGCAGCCTGTACCATAACAGTCACTGGTTCTCCAACCTCTCTTGTAGTCCTGGGGGTGCTGTGGGTCCTCTGGCAGACTGCCAGGTGCTTGGGGAGAGCAGTTTCCTTATGTGGCCAACATTAACTTGGGATTAAAGATTTGAGCTAATATCTAATTATAGTCTTGAGCCAGACACTCTGGTTAAGATATTAATGTGGTATTTTGTTATTGTTCCTGGAGCATAAGTAACCTCTAAGTAGGAGTTGATCATGTTTTTAAAGGCTTTCGGACATAATATAAAAGTGTGTTTTGTGGGAAGACAGCATATAAAAGCTTGCATTTTTGTCAGGTTTCTAATTTATAGGGAACAATGACATGCAATAGTCTAATTTATGTCTGTGTACATTATGTCACTGATCACAAGTAATGGAGTACAAGCAGGTGGCTTTGATTTGTATGTGCAGAAATTGTTGGTAGGCTGAGCTAATAGTGAAGTAGCTTTAGCTTGCCAGAGGGAAGCTGTTGATTTAGTGTTGGTAGCATAAGAAGGTAAATCCTGGTCTGATGCTGAGCAGAAAGAGATGGCTAGAGTCCATGAAATTTGCAGTTCTGCAGACTGGAAGATTATGTTCTTGATCCTTTACATGATAAGATTCAGGAGAGGAAACTTCATCAGATTAAGATTTTATGTAGATGTGCTCAACTTTGATTAAGGGTTTCTCCTCCAAATGAAGACTGATAATTGTGATATTTGACGATTTCTGGTAAATGTGACAACATGTGACTACTACTCTCTTGTATTACCAAAATTGTTTGGTAATCTTAAATGTCTTTGAAAAAGAAAAAAAATTCTACTAGTGAAAATTAATGAAGATAACTGATTTATTCCACTTGCTAGTGAAATCTGTACATCATATGCAAGTGCTGCAAATAAACAATAATAAGCTTGTTTTTCAAATCTTGGTGTGTAGTGGGAGCAGAAGGATGTATACTAACATTTTCATACTTGGGCATATAAGCTTTCAGTCACAGTCTATCAAATATCTGCAATCTTTTTAAAACTGAGGGTTCAGTAACACTTAAACAGTTTATTTTTATGGGTTTTTTGGTGTTTGTTTTGGTGGGGTTTTTTTAGCAGATTCTTCTCCCATATTTCAGTCTTCTTGGTCCATACACCTTATTTCCAGGGCAATTTGAAGGGTAGTCAGGAACACAGTGACACCATTACCAAAGCAATCTGATGCTAATAGTGGACAGAGAATGTGAACGCATTATGTTGGTTGTAATACTTTTAAGTACTCAGGACAATGTTCATGAGATCTTGGGGAAAAAATTAGGACATGCATTAGTAATGAGATCAGTTTGCTAGGAAAGACACTAAGAACCACTCTGTGTCAATTAGGAGCAATTTGGAGTGGCAAATATCTTAAATGCTGGCTGACTCAACTTGCAGAATGTCGCCAATAACCAAAAAGCAGTATTTCACAAGCAGCTACATCAAAAGCATTCTGCCTCAGTTGGTGACAAAACAGCAGTAATTTCCTGTATAAAGTATTTTCTCCAAGAGTGAGATCCATTGTTCTAATTTTTCAATTCACATCTAAGAAACCATAATTTTCCCACTGTTCCTGTCTCCTTGTCCAAATTGGCTCATCTCCTCCTTGTTATTAATGAGTCATGGATTAGTCTTTTCATTCAATTATTTTGCATTAGTTTTTTCTAGTCACGTGAGTGAGTGCAAATCACTTCTTTTGGTAGAATAAATCCTCTAAAGCTTTTGTTGTGGATGTGCATGGATCTATAGTAGGTAATGACCTAATGTGAAGTGAGGCTACTTAAAAGAAGAAGAAAAGACACATCACTCCTTCCTTTTCTGAAAATGACAAGTCTTCTCCTCTCTTGTATATCCAAGTATATCTTGTATATACAAGTTCTTTCTTGTACTAGAAAGAAACATCTCTTGGTTACTGGGTATAAAGAGGAGATATGGAGGAGAAAAATGTCTGCAGTATTTAAAATGGATTAAAAAATTGTTTAATATAGGAGGTGTTAATACCTCAATAACTTAGACATCAAGGACCTTTCAGTAAATGTAGTACTAAATGATCCTGAAATCATGAGCATACACTCACAATCTTTGAGAGTAACGCAAAATATTACAATACTCATGAGCTTCTCTCTAGCATTCAAGTTATTATGAAATAAATGAGACTAAATAATAACTCAATGTTAGCTCAGAAATGTTCAACTCGGATGGCTCTGACCTGTGCTGTAGTCCAGGAAGTTCAGGAATAGGCAAACTCTGTTGCTTATGCCATGAAATGTATTTAAGGACCTTGGTTATCCGCTGGAGTTGTGGGGTAGCCTGCAGAAAACAAACTTTTTGAATTTTTTTAATGGGTTGTCTCCACAGATAAGTAGGACAATACCATGCCACCCTGGGCTGAAGAGACCCAAGTTTTCCTAGGTTTACTGTATGTCTGTCTGTTTTCTTTCTAGATCCCAGGCTATGGAATAGTGCACATAAGAAGAGAATAAATATGGCTTTTAAGGGCGAGGACCACTTAGATTCCCTTTCATTACCAGTTCAGCGGTAAGTGGTGCATTCTGTCATCCAGATTTGAGTGATTAAATGCCTCTGAGCTGCATCTGCACTTTCCTTTGAGGATCCAAAAATGCTTAAAATCTCATTTTTAAACTCAGTACTAGGTAATGTTCCTACAAAGTATAGAGAACGAATGTGGAAATCTGAAATACATTTCTTGAGACATTCGCAAATTTTTATAACTGAAGTCTGGTAAATCATGACAGTGACTATGTAGCCATCATTATAAATGGATAACCATGTTTGCAGTAGAGATGGGATTGTCTTTACTGAATCAGTTTCGTGTCATGATGGACATCCCTGGAACTTGCTGTACTTGGTGAAAACTGCTAAAAACGATAAACTTTCTTCTGGTGTAGGTATAGAGGTATGGTAATGATATGAAGCCTGTAGTATAATCTCTCCAGTCTGTGATGCCCTGTTGGGACTGAAGAGGCTGGTGACTGTTAATCAACAGACTGAAAAAAACCCTATCTGTTGGATGGCATCTGGTAGGTGTATCTAAGTTTTGCTTCTAACATAATGGAGGTTCCATGAAAAGAAAAGAAATGTATTCATTATGCTTTTCCAAAGAAACGGAATTTTTATGAAACTGAGTTGTTTCTCTGGGTTAGAGAAAGGAATAAAATGGCTTCTATTTAATGGTAATTTAAAAAGATTAAGTGAGTTTTCAAAAAAACAAGATTCAAGTATTATTAATTCTTTAATGTTCCTCTATCCAAGCCTTGGATATATGCTTGTCTCAGGATTCCAGTTCATGCTCCTTTTTTTTGTGGAAGGTACTTGATTAACTTGAAGTTGTGTGTTGCTGTGTCCTGTCACAGGGAAAAGGTAACAAAAATCCAGCTGAGGGTTAATCCTGTGTAGCACCTCAGCAGTGTCTTGCTTCATGTTTAGGTCAGAATCTTTCAGAGGTAAAAGCGAACACATCCTCCAGCAAGAATATCTGTCTCAATAGGAAAAGTGTACCATACCTATGAAAATAGATTCCAAGTGTTTCCACAGAGGTCATTAAAATCAGGAGTTATCTTGGCTCCATAAGGGAATTAGAACGGGGGCCTTGAACCAAGTCTCTGTGCTGTGTGAATTGTTGTTTATACTCTTTCCTGGGATTTTATGGGAAATCACAGTCTGTATTGGAAAGTCTCTAGAGTACTGAGTCACTGTGTTAATGGCTTTCTAACATACTCTCAGACCTACTTTTTCTAATTGACATCTAGACTGCTATGGATGCAATATTTAAAACTATACAGCATCCCGAGGAAAAACAAAAATTATTGTTAAAGAAACTTTATTTCCTATTTCATTGGGTTAGGAACTTATTGATGGTTTTGTCTCTTAGGAGAGAAAACAACTGGCAATAGATCATTTTTATAAAGGATTGATCTAGTTACTGTCCAAAAGCTGTTAATAATCCTTTATAAAGCATTTGACAAGTCCATAAAAATTATGTGTTTTCATCGGTGATGGCCAGTTCACTACAGCATTTGAAGTGTGTATGCATTCCTTAGCAATACATATATCCCCATCCCGAAGCAGCTATTTTTAGTATAACTTTTGGAAAATGTCGTTATCCTTTCCTCATATCTTTCTATTGATATTGTTTTTCCCTATTTGGTGAGATTTTTCCTTGGCTTTTGCATCTCGAATAAAACTTGCCGCCTTGTGTTCCTGCCCCTTTTCCTGTGTAATGAAAGTTCATTGGACTTGTTTTCTGTAAGTTAAAATTGTAATCTATGCAGGTTTTTTTCATTGTAGAAATGGTTTCTTATACTTTCCATATTGAATGATAAATACGACTTAACAATTGGAGTTCTGAATCTGTAGTCTGTCAATTAAAGAGGAAGTACTCATAACCAAAAGTGAAATAGGATGCTATTTTTGCATCTTGGATTGCTTGTTTTGTTCAGTGTTGCAATTGTGAGAAAAACAGTACAATTAGACATTTTTTGAAAATAATAAAGGAAGATCTTGTATGGAAATGAGGTTAAAAAACCCAGCACAACTGTTACCACCAAGGCCCTGCCCTCCAAAAACAACCACCAGGCAAAACCAAAATGAAACAAAAACAAACTGAAGAAAAAGGTCTTGCTGAAAGAACTTGAAATGTGAGCTACTCTTGAAGATGAAGTGGGTAGAGATTCTTTCTAGTCTTCAGAAATGCAACATTGCTGAACTCTTTAATCCATTGTCTAAACATCTTTACATCTTCAAAAGTGAAAGTTAATTTTGGAAGTTATAACTTAAACTTACATACAAACAAAGGGTAATGCTAATTAGTTGTTGTGGTTTTAAATAGCCAGAGTTTTTTATTAGCTGGGGGGGCTAGGAGAGAGGCTTCTTTAAGAAGCTGCTGAAGTTTTTCTCTGCTCTAAGCTAGCCAAGGTCAGGCAACAACGCCTCTGTGATAACATATTTAAGAAGGAGTAGAGAAAAAAAAAAAGCTGCGCAGAACATCATGGCCGCTTAAGAGAGAGGAGGGTGAGGAGTTTGATTAACACCAAGGTCAGAGAGAGGAGAAAGAGAAGATGCCTTAAACACTAGAATAGGGCCCCAGGAAAATTGTGGGGGATCATAGGAGCAAAGATTCGCAGCACACCTGTGGAAAGATTGGAAGATTTCTGCGCGGAGCTGAAGTGCTGGAGGAGAGAGGCTGTGATCCTGTGGGACATTTGCTGGAGCAGAGTCCTGATGGAGTCCTGTGGGCCGTGAGAAGAAGAGACCCACANATTCTAAGTTAGAGCCTGTTTTGCTTGTGTGAAGCAGTTAATAAACAGTTGCTTGTAATTCTTATCACAAAAGTCGAGGATTTTTTTTCCCTTCTCTGAGAAATTTTAGATCTATGTGTGGGCTCTTGGCTTTTAGCCAGTCAAACCATGACACTAGTTAAGTGGGATATTTTGTTATTGTTTACAGAAGGTCAACACTTTGAGTATGCGGACCAGGAAAGAGGACCTAATAGGAGCCTGTTTATTATGTCTTTTTCTGGGGGAAGTTTATATCATGATTGGGTTCTAGATAAGAATTTTTGTAACTGTTTCAGATCAAGGAGACGAGGCAGAGAAAGCAGACAAACCTTTCAATCCTTGTGGTTAAGTTGCTTGTAGTATTTCATCTATCAGAATAATTTCTTTGATTTGATAATCCAAAGCTAGAAAAGTTTGCCATAAGGGACTTCTCTGGCAGAACCAAAAATAGAATCCAGGTTTCCAAATTATTATTAACCATTATTAACCATATTATTCTCTTTGTTACTTCCTTTTTTTTTTTTTCTTGAACTAAATATTGGAGTCCTATGAAAAAACAATATGAATGAGGTCACACCACACATAATTATAACCTTGCAGGGCTCTTTAAAATGTACTATATATCTTCAGGTGTTCTGGTAACTTCCCTACAAGTATATATATCTATATTACTGTATTATATCAATTAAGATGAATGTGCCTTCATTATAAAGAACATCAATATTAGAGTATCTTTGCGCTTTTAAGAAATCTGAATTTATTCTAGTATGCCTTTCACGTACTTTTTGTTTCTCTTCAATTTTTTATTTCTTGTGGTGCTACTTTTGCACATGAGTGGTAGGGTCACATTGTGACTGGAGATCTGTTCACTGTGCACGCATGCTCTCTGTGGGGAAAGGAATTATACAAACTGTAGAGACTTACACTATGTAAGATATGGTGGAAATTACTGAAGAGATACATAAAAGGATTTAAGGAAGAGTCCTGTCATAGGCACAACTTTACAATGGAGGTAAGAATGTGGTTAATGTAGGTAGAAGTGTAATCGTCTTGCCTCCAAATGAAGTTTACTGAAATAAATGAAGTAGTTAAAAAAAACCCAAACAAAACTGAGAAGCTGGTATTTGCCCATGTCATACACAAAAATCAGTGTGTTGTTTGAGGTCAGTTTTGAAACCTTTTCCAAAGTAATAATATGTGCCGAGGAATATGCTTCACTAACATGCAGCAAGAATAGGCCAGTAGAAATGTCTTTGTAAGAAGCTCACACACAGCTGAGATAGGAACAGACCTATTGCAAGGCCCACACAGTTGATGACCCTTGAATTAAAGGAAGCTTGAGGTATAGTTGAAATTGGTACTTAGAAATTTGTAACTTGTTTGTTCACTTAGATTCAGAGGAATTGAGGATGACTTAAGAGTTGTATGTACCTATGTGTAAAGAGTGAGGACTTGCATTAAAACAAGAGAAGAATGTGTTAATTAGATTCAAAATCCAAGAAAATGGTGAAGGACTTAAGGACTACACAGTGAGAGAGAAGCCAAGCCTTTACTTTCTCAGTGGGTAATATGAACTGGAACACCACCTCATTGCAGACTGCAGGGAATTCTGGATGAACGTTGTCCAGAGGGACCTGGACAAACTAGGAAGGTGGGCCTCTAAGAGCATCATGAAGATCAACAAGGCCAAGAGCAAGGGTCCTACACCTGGATTTGGGACAATTCCAAACATGTATTCAGGCTGGGCATTGAGAGCAGCCCTATGGAGGGGAACTTGGTGAAGGTATTGATATATGGAAAACTAAATATGAGCCAGCAATGTGTTCTAGAATCTGGTAAAACCAATCGTATCCTGGACAAAAGTTGCGACTTGAAAAAAATCAAGATATATTCAGGATTTTTATACTGTAGAAACTGCATTGATTCTACTTGTTCCCCTGCCAAATCGAGATGACAGACTTGTGGAACTTTATGGAAGGTATGGATATCTGAGGTGAAAAACATGGAAGTTTATAATGGATTTTTTTATAATGGAAATTGCATTTCTAAACCAATGCACTTCCCTCCATCACTTGACAAAGGAGTGCCAGTAATGAATATATGTTTAAAAAAATTAAAAACTAACTTTGTGAAGGAAGATAATTTCTACCTGTTCAAGAACTGAATTATTTCTTGAGATCATTCATATCACAATTTACTTCTCCTTTTAGAGCTTCATGTGGCCTCTATACTGCTGAAAACAGGTGTTTCGAAAACACTGACTTTGGGGTGTAAGACATGTGAAGAGCCTTTCGATATTTTTAATACTGTGCTCAGGTGGGGCTGTCAGAAAAAGAATGGATCCACCTGTTGGTTTCTATCTCTAGAGTGTCTAATTTTTCTCAAATACTGGGTGGTTTAGTCCTCGGAATCAAAGACAGGGAAGTTTTTGTCACATCATAGGTAGTGAATCTTGACCGAAATTGCACAGTAAGTTGGCTTTTCTTTTTCCAGCTAGCTCATGATGTTCTGTCCCTTGTATTTTGTAGGCAACAAGAATCTACAGGTTTTGTTGCCATTTGTTCTTCTGGCCCTTAAATTCGGGCAGCAAGTCATTTGGTTGCATGTCACTTGATTGCAGTATTCTTGTTCAGTTAGCTATCTATTTTCTTAGATGGGAATCCCTCAAGTGAATGATTTCTAGGGATGCAGCTTCTGTGAATTAACCTGAATAAAGGTTATTCTCCTTTATCTCACTCTGGTCTATTTTTTTTAATGATCTCAGTTCTTACCTTTCTACTTTGAATCTTCTTGGCTCCTGCAATTTATCATCACCTCTGTTAGTGCTTGTCCTCACAAGATTTGTCTCACTTTCTCTTTTTATAACTCTTTTTTTCAGTCTTCAATGGTAAGACCGGGCTCTAGTTATAATGAATCATAAAATCATGTTTAAGTGTTTTGTCTGATCAGTGATTGTATATGTCCTATACTTTTAAAATATTTTCTATAAGTGCTGAGTTCTTTCTATTTCAGTTTCTTACAAGTCTGCTGCTAATAATCAAACTTGTTCTGTATTTATGGCTTTTCTCACCTATGTTTTCAAACTGAACTTTGTCTGACAAGCAGTCCATGCAAAGCATAAAATATTTGTATTTCCTTTTTGTTTTTTACAGACTACTCAGTGTGCATAGATCTTGCACTGCTAATTATAATTCTACATTCTTATGATCAGTTTTATTTGGATCATGCAGGGAACTTGTTCTTTGAAAGCATTCATATAAAGATTGCAAGAAGCTCTAGAGAGAAAAATGTATGTTAACTGTTCCACAAAAGCTAGAGCAGATTTTCAGAGTTCCAAATTCAGTGTACTTACAGGACTTTATGAATTTACTGCTTTGTAAGTTTTAAAAAATCTTTCAAGAATTGAATGCTTGCTGGGGAATTGAAAGTGTTATTTGAAAAACTTCCATTTGCAGTAGTCTGTAGTCCTTCAGTCATAGTGAAGAAAGGAAGGTGCTTTGCCAATAATGCAATAAAGTTACCTTCTGGTGACAAGAAAGAAAATCAGTTCAAAGCACTAATAATGTCTGATTTAATGACTTGGTATTCTTTTTCATTCAGTTTACCTTATAACAATTCAGCAAATAATTTTACAGTAAGAGAAAGGGAGCTCACCTTACTACGAAGGATTTCTGATTTTAGTGATTTATATTCTACTTGCAACCAAACTGGAAGCTGAGTTGTTTGTGAGATTTTTGATGGTGGTAATAAAACAGATTTGTGTGTCCAGACAGTCCTTCTGGGAAGGATTTTCAGACATGCTATCTGACTGAGTTCAAAGGGTGATGTTAGTAAAGCAGCAACTATGGATTTCCTATCGTTTGGTGGCATTCATGAAGAATATGAACTCAACAATTTTTTTTCATTGAATCCATGGGTAAAATATCTCTTCTCTTACATACAGGATATTAAAATATAGGTCAGCAGTTTAGCTTGCAAGCAGCAAAAATAATTGCATTTCACTTGTACTTCAGGCATTTTTGGGGACTGCAAGTCTGCCAGAATTCAGGATATTTCCTAACCTTTTCCTTCTGATACTTTTATCACTATATCTTAATATTTAGTTGTATAATGTGCTGCAGAAACAGATTATACTACTTCTCAGATTTATGCAGTAAAATATTCTGTGTTCAGCTGTAGAAGTCACAAAAGAATTTTTGGCTTTTAATCTGAGGGAAATGTGAGTTTGTCCTTTATAACAATTGTGAAATTATGGTGTCTTTCAAATGTAAAAAAATGAATTTAAACAATCTGTTTTACTGGCCTCACTAGACCTTTTTTTCATTAAACTTGGTATTTCATATTTGTGGCTTTCTGTTACTTGGAAACTACTTTTGAAAGATCAATCGCCATCTTTCATCTCTAAAGACAATTAAGAGTTTATCCTGAATCCCTCCTGTTAGGGTCAGTAACATGTTTCATAGCATGTGGCACACAAGCACTGTAAAGAGGTCAAGCTAGTGCTGGTATGGCTTTTATCACAGAAACATTTTGGCTGATTATTTTGAGAATACATATTTTTTTAAATGCATGAGTCTAGAAGAGACTCTTTCTGTGTCTTAGAGAAGTAGCAGTCTCTCGCTGCACAGTGAATATCTAGTGTTTGGGAATTTGTGTCCTTTTCAGAAAATGTCCTCAAATTAATGTGTTTGAAATCACAGTGACAGAACTTGCCTGAATGTTAGGTTACCTTGTCTGCCAGACATAGGTGTTGTTTTCTGGCTGTATCTTCACAAGTACTGCTGAAATTTTTATTATGACATCATGTTAGTAATCCTGCCAACTTTACAACTTGTAGCTAGCTCTTCAAGCCATTGTTTTGTGGCTTTGACTCCATGGTTTATATACCTTTGCAAGATTTCACTGGTGCTCGCAAGACCTTTTCAAACCATTCAGATATTGTTTGTGGTCTGTTATGTTTATTTGCATTCCAATCTTGTTGTCATTTTCTGCCTATTATGAAAATGATTTACACTTTATACCTCCCTTATCACTATTTTCAGTTCACAAGTGGTGTACCATATACTTCCCCTGCCAAAAAAGAAAAAAAAAGACAAAAATCAGAGCCTGAAACACTTTACTTTTGGTACAATCTAGACATCTTGCATGTACCACACCTTGCTTATTTGCTACACCACCTTAGAAAAAAACTTCTTCTAAACCCCTACCATAAAAGTGAAATAGTTCCTTCAGTTGAGTTGCTGTGCAGCAAGATCGTGTCACCATAACATGACATTTCAGCTGTGGGTAGCTGGTAGGAGCCATGTTCTTGACTTCTGTATTGCCCATGTGAACTTCCTGGCATTAAGCACTACTAAATTTGAACTACTTTCTGAACCCAGGAAAAAAGGAATACAGAGCAAGAAACATTAGAGCACGACATGATTAGGCCACCATGATAACTTGATGTGTCTTGTGACATACAAGATTAGGAGAAGTCAAAGTTATGTTTGAGTGGAGGAGCTCAGAAAGCAGTGTCTTACAGAGCTCAAGCCTGTGCCTTGCAGTGCTCTCACATGTGGTCACAGAACAATGCTGTGTGCCTGGCAGTGATGCTCTGCTAAAGAGATGAGGTTGCTCTCAACCACTGCCTCCTGGGTATAAGAAGCAGGAAGCCAGAAATGGTATTTCTGGCATTGTCTGGTCATCCTGAAACTTACTGCATTCTTGGCCCTGCTCTGCTTCACAAGAGCATAGGAGTGCCTCAAACCATGTCCATGAATTGTGCAGGGAAATTTTTTTGCTACACTGCCTGCAGTGTTGTGTGTGCATTTTAAAAAATTTATTTGGATTTTTTAAATATTTTGATTGTTTTGATCCTGCACAGAAGAGTTTGCAAGTTAAATGGAGTCTTCAGGAAGACAAGATTTAGTAGTTGTGGTAAACAGCACATCTTACAGGGAAAACGTAGAACCTGCAGTGTCTAATCCGTGACTTGTTTACTTTCCAGATCTTTCTGAACTTCGCAAATCATAGTAAAGATTGCTCTTTCACAGAATATGCTGGGTTGAAAGGGACCCACATCGATCATGGAATCCAATCCTTATCCTTGGTGTTTCCATTTGCAATATGGACTTACTTGTTTTGCAAAACTACTGAGACACTTTGATTTTCTGTGCAACTTTATGCACATTAAGCAATCTGAATTTAGTATTCTTGCTCACAAGAATAAAGATCCATAGTTCTGTCTTTCCTTTTAGCATAGGCCATATTATTGTTGTTATCATGTTGGTAATGTAGCTGAAATTGTTCTTGTTAGCCCTGGAAGGCAATTAAGGATGCTATCTTTTGACATCAGTATATCCAAAGCATATCCATTTTCCTATATAAAAGGCCAGCTTCTTTGAAGCATTCCAGGCACGCAGGCCTTGGTTCACTTTGTTAACCAAGAGGGAAAAGGACCAAGTGGTCCTACTTAACAGGATATACATCTTCATGAAACTCGAAAAATCAGACTATGGAAGGGATCCTAATGCTCAAGAAGAAATCAAGTTCACTGAAGTAGTTATTGACTTATTGTGAGAGAAGGGTGATGCCATCTGTTTTTGAAAGGGGACTATGGTTTATTGAGACTTTAATTTTGATTTACCATTACACATTGTTCCTCCAGATTCTCCTCTGGTTGTAATGCTGATTAATCTTCTTGCATTAGGCAAATCACTTTACTTTCCGTTGGTTTTGCCCTCAACCTCAGCTGAGGAAACATGAAGGAAATCCTTACTAGCCTACCTTCACAAGTTGCTATTTAAATGATACTTATGAGTATCACTATGTTATGAGCTCATATGCCTTGTTATGCCTGATGTGTGTGCATCATCCTCCTGTGCTGTGGCAGGCTGGCAATGCTGAATATTACCCAGCAGATACTTTCAGTAAATGTGAAGAGTATGTTTCTGTTCACAAAACCTAACTGGTTCCTTCCATGTGCTACATTTTATCATCATTTTCACTGTAGTGTTGCCTCTCAAGTGAGTTTGTTAAACTCTTTACAAACATGGCTATAAAGAAGGATGATAAGTCCCTATACCAGAGGTGTTTTCCCACAATCCAATTTTCAAAAAAATTAATCTCTTATCTCTTTATTAAGGATATTTTATATGATCTTACTATGACTCGTCTTCTCAATTATTTATTACAACTATTTGTCACTTTATTTTGCATTTCCTGGGAAATTCTTCCTTATACAATTGCCTGGTCTCTCTTAATCTGGTTCACTGCCGCCTGGGAATGTTGGGAGGATCTTGTAATCAGTTGTTCAGTAACTTGTAATGAGCAAATTTAAGGAAGCTACCAGGACAATGCTGCAACTTTGTAATTTTTTTTTTTTTTTTTTTTGGACAAATAGTATAGTGATCATAAGAAATGTGCTGGTTGGTCTGACCCCATTTCTAGTCTCATTAAAATTGTTAGTGTCTGTTAGTGGTTGGGTTTCTGAGCTCGTATTAGCCCTGAGGGATTTGGAGTGAAATGCATACAAGAGTTTAACATTAAGCTGAAATGTAACTGTTAGCAATTCCAAGTTGATTTTTATGCTCCTTAGAGTATTTCATGGCACGGTGTAAATTGAGTGTATGTATATCTCTGCACACTTTTTAGGGCAATATGCCTAAAGGACAACATGCAATATTTTACTTGTTTTTAAGGAAAAAACTCTTTATTACATTGCATGTATAAACTATGCTTTCAGGTATTTGAATTTTGTATTTTGCTATTTGTGGATGCTTTATTGTTGAAGTTGTTTCAGGGGTACAATGGAAATACAGAAAACATCTACATCAAGAACATAAAATTCTGACAAACTAAAGCTATGGAAAAATTTTTCCAATATCTTAAATATCAGCATGACTGAACTCAGCATAAATATTAACCAGGAGCAAAGCAGGGAAAAGCTGAGAAAATTATTAAAAGACAAAGGGAAGAACTAGACAATGGTATCCCAGTAGCTGAGTTTATTCAAGGGATGACAAAATAGTTGAAAGCAACATTTTGGGAAGTGCTACAGAGTGAAAAACTGTCTTGTTTGATATCAGCTATGCACACATCAATGTTTGATTTGGGAATTTACCTATTTTGCATTTCAAAATGAACTTTTTATAACCAACTTGAAAAATGTGATTCAAGAAATGAAGTACTCTACTACAGAAATGAAAAATAATTTTTGGTATTTCTTATGCCAGATGGGCAAATTAATTATTTTTATCTATAATTTAAAAATTGGTAAATTGAAAAGGGAAGAACATTACATGACTAGGAATCTATGTTTTTATCTAGATAGGAAGCAAACGTTCATGGTGACATATTCTACCAAATTTTTGATCTTAAAATTTTTTTTCTGAGTTCAGAGCACAAAGTGTATTGCTAACTGAGAGAACTAAGTGGTAACTTTTAACCATGTTCATTGTCTCTCAGTAAAGTAACTACACTAGCAATAAAGAGAGTGGGACTTCCCTGAGAGTATTGCTGGGGTGCATGAGATAATCTCATCACAGATGTTTTCTACCTTCTTTGCTTTTGTAGCATAGCCAAGAAGCTTTGAAAAACTAGGCAGAATTACAAAAAGAATTACATTCTTTTTGGTGTGCATATCATTAGAATTAGTTTTTTATTAGATTGGAATTAAATTGTGTCATCTTCATCAAGAGGAAACAGTTTATATGTGAAGAGGATAATCTTTGTTCAGTGTGTGAAATTTCTGTCTCAATGACTTCATTTATTCACCTCTGATTTTTGAGATTTAAATAAATCATAGAAATTGGGGAACAATTTGGTTTGAAAAGAATCTAATGAAATATAGTTTCAACCCCTGCTTGCAGAAGACTATTCTTTTCTTTTTTAAAATGTTAATACATGTACTATATTTTATATTTTTATATTATATATTTGAATATTATTGAAGTCCTCAGGCTTCCAGAGTTCAAGTAACAATCTTTGTAAGATACTATTGTTTAACATTTTTGTATAGTCCGGTGTACCCTGTGGGAAGTCAGGGTGGAAGTATATGGCAGAGCAATATCTCTCCATTATTTTTTTTATTTATTTGACAGAAACTTCCCTCAATAATAGTTCAGGCATAAAGCTAATATTTCCAACTCATTTAGAAGGACACAAACTTTTCTCAAGCCTGTCTTCCTATGGCACAGTCCTGATGTGGAGACATAAGGGCTGTGCTGCTGTTGTGAGAGATATTATTGAAGTGATTAGATGGAGACACTCCCGGTTTTGCTGTGTAGAGAGTCTAACCTTCTGTTGCTCTTGGCTGAAGTACCAGGAGCAACCTGGAAAGCAATCAGGTGCTACTGCCAAAAGAAAATAAGATATTTATTTCCCTGAACATGTTGCTTTGCTCTGAAGGGCTGGAATTGTACCGAACACTCTCTGTAGTTCAATTGCTGTGTGAGATGTTGATCTCAGTAATTTTGAAAGCATATATTTTTCTTGGTAAGATATAATAACAGTCCAACTCATTAAACTTCTACACAGCTGCCCTGCTGTAAAAGAGGAAATATCTTAAAAGAGTGCATTGGAATCAGCATTGTTCTATTGTAGGTCCAGTTGCTGCAAATGCAAAGACCTCAGTAAATCCCTTGATTGAGCACTTTTTACTGTTTAAATTGACATCAAGATGTTAATTTACACACCTCTTCAACAAATTACACAATAACAAAGAAAAGAATTTGTATGCCACAACATGGGAAGCAGGGATCTTGCTTTTTGTTTGCTCCTGCTCCTCAGTTTGGGTTGCATGAACAGACTCACATGCACAAACCACAGTTCACCCACTGAAGACCTTCCACAGAGAGGGTCTCTACATCAACAGAACTCCTGCAGCCTGATGGGACTGTTAAGTGCAGTTATAGCATCCAAGAGCAGATATGCCAGCAGACAACATGTGGAGGATGTTTGCTGGCACACAGCGTTACCAGTGCTTTGTATATGCTAAGGACTACAGTAGCTGAAGTGAAAGCTAAAGCAGACTAAGACTGACAGCTGCAGTAGAGTCACAAGTATACTGCAATTGCATGCCCTCTCAGCCTTTCCTAGTGTCAGGTAGGATGAATCAGGCACCATGGCTTCATGAGGTGTGAAACTGGAGTAATAAAGCTTAATTACTCTCTTTATAGTGGTAGATAAGAGTTCAAGCCATTTTTCCTGTTACATTAGTGAATTTTCCCACATCTAAAAATGATACTGCTCTTTAATCATCAATTAAATTTCAGTGTGTATATGTATGTCTGTGTTTGTGGAAGAAGCAGGGAAGGTTTTTGGACAGTTCTCATGTTCTTTTTCATTTGAAATTTAACACAGCATTTTGCTATATGCATTTTAATTTGGCACAGGATAGGGATATATATTGTATACATTCTGTACACATCCTGTTCATAGTGCAATAGTAAAGAAAATTTGATTTCAGTATATTCTTCTAGAAAATCTGTGTAGGGTCTTGCATTTCCAGAAACAAAATTGAAATTTCTTCCAAATTGCATTTAGAAGAAGTAAAAATGGTACCATAGGTTTCAAAAGCTTATTGCTATTCTCTGTATTGTTTACTTCTGTCTTTTGTAGGCATTTTTTCAGTGATTCGTCCTATTTAAGGGTTATAAATTTTTTTTTTACCTGTAGCTCTTTTTTATGCTGTCCCCTCTGTGTTTCTCAAGGAAGGTTTCTGTGTCACTGCTCTTTCCATTTTGTCTACATGATGCTTTTGGTAAAGACATTTGAGCTGAGATTTTATCAGAATTTCTTGCAAAGGCAGGTTACAAAGGAAATCACAACTATGTGGGGAGGTTGTCCCCTATTTGTATTAGAATCATAGAACAACCTGGGTTGGGAGAGACCTTAAAGATCATCTGGTTCCAACCCAGCTGGCTGTGGGCAGGGACACCTTTCACCACACCAGGTTGTTCAAAGCTCCATCCAACCTGGCTCTGAACACTCCCAGGGTTGGGAAATCCACAGCTTCTCTGGGCAACCTGTTCCAGTGCCTCACCACCCTCACAGAGAAAAATTCCTTCCTAATATCTAATCTAAACCTACTTTAAATCTAAACCTACTTTTTTTTCAGTTTGGAGCCATTCGCCCTTGTTCTGTCACTCATTACATGTCCTTTCTTGGAGGCTCTTTCAGTTACTGGAAGGCTGTAATTAGGGCACTTAGCTTTGTATGTGCTCAGTGTTATGCCACTCTCTTTCTCCACCTATTCAGTGTTTCATTTGGAGCCCCCTCAATGTGTCCTTGCACATGGACACATGTTCATGCTGTAAAATGATGGTTACATGGACCATGAAGACCAAGTGAAGCCACCCCTTTGCATTTTTCATATGCCTCTACACTTATTGCCTGTTTCATGCTCTGACGAAATGCCTTTGGCAAATACGATCACCTCAGCATTAAATAAATCAGGAAAGAGAAAATGTAATACATGAATTGTACATGTTTCCTGCAGGTATGTTAACCTTAGTTTTATTTGAACCTATATATAGTCTCTAATGGCTCTTGCACCTGGAGTATGGCAGTGCTGCTTTCCAGTTTAGGTCCTTAAGTCATCTATAACTAGAAGTGAGCTTCTAGAAATTATGTTTTATATATCAAAGCGCATTGACAGTGAAAACAACCCATTATCATCAGAGGTCTGTATACTTCTCTGGAGCTTATTAGGACAAATTTTTCTGCTTGAAACAGAAAAATGTGGTACAGATTAACTTATTTACTACAGTTACACAAGAGAGGACAAATTAAAATTTCAGACATTCTTTCACATCAGAAACGGTCAAATTTTTTGTTAACAAACAGCAAAGTGCTGCTGATATTTGCCTTAACACTGTTATTTTCCTGAGTGCTCTTAAGCTGTGGTGCTCAGGATGCTGTCACTGAGCATCTATGCAAGGGGTAGCCAAGTGGTACACTGAGTCACATAATTGTGAAGCAGTGATGAAAGGGTATTTTAACCAATGGTAGTGTTACCCAGAGATTATTCAGCATGGCCTAGAGAATTTGCTGGAAAAGCTTTTTTGCACTTCCCAAGAAATAGGAAGGTAGAAAGCTGAATGAGTCTTGTATGCATGTGCAAAGTGATTATTTCACAGTAGCTCAGGCCTATGAAAAAAAACGAAGGGAAATAAGGTGTTGTGGGATTGTTTATCAAGTCTTTGAATTTGATTTTCTCAAGGCTGATGTTGTGCAACAAATTGACAGGAATTCTGAGTACAGTCAGCTGAGAAATTGTCCTACCGTTTGAACATTTAAGATTTCCAATGTATTTGTTTTACCTCTGTGTGAAGATAATGTTTCTTTTCTGTTCCACTTAAGTATTTGGAATCAAGAGGAAGATCTTCCCCTCTCTGACAGCTTCTATCTCATAAGACCATGTCTTGAAGGGGGGACTTCTGTCCAAATTCATTATAAATGCCCTAATATTTTTCTGGATAAATATGTATATATGTATTGATAGGCAAATGGTTCCAGCAGAATCTACTGCGTAAGATTGTTAGAACAGGAAATAGCTGTAATATGGGATATGAGGTTAAAATGTGCTAAAAGAACAACTTAGGGGTCTGAATCAGGAGATATATGGCCAGTTATTAACAGACTCAGGTGCTCTGATTTTGGCTGGTGTGGATTGTATGTGTGTTGCACTCTTCATTGTAAGTGCAAGTTAAATCTGGTACATAAAAACTGATAAGATAAAAAAAAGAGGGAGGAGGGGATAGAGCAAGAGAGAAACAACAAAATTGTTCAGAAAATGGCCAGCAACTGCTAGATCTGATGTGTTAAACAGCATTTTGATATTTATTTTGTAGTCTCATGGATATAGTAATTACTTTTCTTTGTATGAAGTATCACGGCATTTGATTTAAACTGTGTGTGTGGACACAAATAAGATAATGAGTCAGTTGGCATTGTCTCAAGCTGTGCCAGGGCAGGTTCAGGTTAGAGATTAGAAAAAAGATTTTTACAGAAAGAATAATAAAGTATTGGAACAACCTGCCCGGGGAGGTGGTGGAGTCCCCAACACTGGATGTGTTCAAGAAAAGATTGGACGTAGTACTTGGTGCCCTCATTTAGTTATTGAGCTATGGTGTTAGGGTATGGGTTGGACATGATGATCTTGGAGGTCCCTTCCAACCCAGCTATTCTGTGAATCTGTGAATATGCCCTGTCATGGTTTCACTCCTGCTATCACTAGCCATATTTTAAGGCAGCTGTGAAGTACAGGAAAGTGTATCTCCAGTAAGGTTGTTTGATGGGAAATCCAACCATATATTTAATAGATCAAGGGCGCTGTGAGACAAAGGTGATATTTCATGAATAGAGGAAGAGGATACTGTCCTATCCCTCCCCAGTCTCAGAGGAACCAATGACACCTATATCAGTACTGCTCTTCAAAGCCTCGCTATCACCCTTTGACCTGAATAGTGTAGTCTGGAATATCTCAAGTCTTCAAAACTTCTGAGTTCAGGTCAACCCAGCTCAGGGTTGAGGTAGCGTAAAAAGGAAGAGAAGTGTAGGAAGAGAAAAGCAAAAACACAAGCACACAATTTTTGTTGTTGGTACACATCTGACAAAATACAGACAGAAGACATTTAATCATATTTTCACCGATTCAGTTGTAGGAGTAAATTTGCAGCAGGTAGCATTGACTCCCCTCCACCCCTGCCTTCTACATAGAGAATTGAATGTAATTTGAAGGAATGAAATTGTGGTGAACTGCTGTTGTTTTGCTTGTTTCTTTACACTGTTTCTAATGCCTGCTTTTTTGATCATCCTTAAATAGGTTCATTGGCAAGTCTTTTCTGTTGTCCATTGGAAACCAGTTGTCTTTGGCTTTTGTCTATAGCAGTAGTGAGAAGCAAGAAGTCAGGGGCATTTTCTAGTTTGATTCCAAGAACAGAGGTATTTGTTGGTGCCTTTTGAAGACTGCATCTATTTTTAAATTATAAATTTCTGGAATATATTGAAAAGAAATGCTGAATCCTTCCCTAGATAGGAATTGTGTAATTAGATATTATGTCCTGATTTTTGAGAGAAAGATTCAGCTGCTTTGCTTTTTTTTTGCATAATCAGTCTAAGAATGAATTTAGCTCAATAAAAATTTTGGGGGAGAGAGTGACACGAGAGAAAACTACATTTCTCTGCAAGATAGATATGGCCCCAAATACAGTGTTGATACTGTTTCAAATGTTTCAGATTTACTCTCTGGTTTTCAGGACATTAAGTCCTTCCAGAAGTAGCTGTCAGGTGAGGTGGAATCTGAGTTGCACGGCATTTTGCTTGCAGTCGATATGCCAGGTTAGTGCTGAGATTCCTGACTTCTTTGTATTAGCGGTAGCTACAGAAAAGTGTATCCTGCTTGAGAACTGATAGACTTGAAAAACCTACTGATCATGTGCTTTGAAAATTTTATGAATGACGAAAAGCCTTTAGTAAAGCTTAATTGCTTTTATACTTGCACTCCGGACGACAGAAGAACATAGAAATTACATAGACAACTGGATCTACCTTACTTGCTTCTCTATACAGTGAAGTCAGTTGTTTTGTGGTTATGTGATGGCAGTAGAAAAGGATTGTTAATCAGACACTTAACAGATAGCTTTTCTCCTTCCTCTAAAGACCTTACTCTCACAGAGACAGACAAAGGTGAATTAAAAGAGAATAGCCAGTAAGGAAATAACTTTCCTTTGTTTCACACAGGTATTTCCCATTTGTGAGGAAGTTCTGCTATCCCACAGTAATTTATATGAAATAAATTTATTTAGCTAAATCTGGTGCTGATAACAGTGAATATAATGAAATACTTCCTTGCTTCCATTTTTGATATGTTTTCATGTTCAATTTGCTTGTTGTACTGTGAGATATCATAAAGGACTATAGTAGGACAAAAAAGCTAGTTGCATGTATCTTTTAATTGTTTTTTTAATATACTCACATAAAATATCCATTTATTTATATTTGGTGCCAAAGGCTAATTTGTTGAGCCTGGGATGTATTATTGCAAAACAATGGTGTTTGCCACACTTTTTTGCTCTGTTAGCTGTTTTCCAGGTTCTTTGATGGCCACTAAAAGTTTATTAATGCTAAATAAATAATTAAGAAGGCATAATTGACTTATTTTTGTGCAATGATACCAGAACGATGCTTTGCTTTTTTTTTTTTTTCTGGAAAACATCATTGTTCTGTTTTTAATGTACTGCAGAATGTGGAACCTGCACACCCTTATGAATCACAGATAACTCATTTGTGCCAGGGATTCACTGACAGTGACCCAAACCCTGCTCTTGTTAAATGAAGAGGAATAAATAGATATGCTGTTTCATTCTACTCACTAAGAAGGGGGAAAAGAAGAAATTTTTATTCTGTCTTTTTCTGTCATCATTTGTAGTATTCTCTCAATCCTTGTGAAAGCCACTCAGTTCTATCCTTTGGGGTATGTAATTCTTTTCACTTTGTCCCTTATGAAGATGGAGATTGACACCTGTGCAATGGGGCTCTTGTCAGCAAGATTTGCTCTCTCCCTTGCTCTTTATTACACCTGATGAGTTGCTGTGAACAGCAGCAAGGTGAAAAGTCCTCACTAATGAATTATTTCCAAGGAATGAGCAATCCACGGGACTCCTAACATCCACTTATCTTTACTTTCACCAGGAAACCAGGCTGTGGTTGTTTCTTCAGCTCATTTTGTCTTTTGAAGAACCCTCCTGAACTCTGGGAATCCATTTGCTTTGGATTTTATATTTTAATGAGACTGTTCTAGTTCAGGTATTCTTCATACTTCAGCTGTTGTCCCTCATTCAAAAGCAACTCTATAGTAGTAAAAATAACCATTCATTTCCTTTTTCCTTTTCATATTTAGTCTTCAGAACTCCTCTCAGGACTGCTTTGAGACACTTAGATTTTTGCGTCTTTCCACTACTTGGATTATGGTAGTACCTGGAAGCTTCAGTCAAGACCAGGACACTGTGTAATGCTCAGTGCAAAAACAATAAAGTGTCACTTCATAGGCTAAGCAGAGAAGGGAGAGAGAGTTAAGCAGGAGGTGATTAAAAATTCTCTAAGTATCAGTAGGAAAGTGAAGAGTAGAGCACAACTTTCTGAATTTTTACTTGAGTCTATCCACTAGATCACCCTGCTGTTCTGAGTAATGCTGTTGCTGGAGAGACACACAAACTCTAAGCAATTCACAAAATACCAGTCTGGCTGTGTACAGCCTCCAGTCACATCTACATAGATAAGATGGACAAAAAGAGAAAAAAGATCACATTTCTCTTTCTGTTATGAAATAAAGCACAAAGCTTACGGCCTTAATCCAGATGTGGCACTTAGTGCCATGGTGTAGTTGGTGAGATGGTGTTGGACTTGATGATCTCAAAGGTCTTTTCCAACCAAGTTATTTCTGTGATTGTGTGCGATTCAGATTTATGCAGAAAGCAATATGGGAATAGCACAATACACTATTGAGCCTCTGTGTTCAGCCCAGATCTCTGGAAAGATAGTGTTTTTATGGATGCCTCAATCTGTTTGGTGGTGGTTCTCGCACAATTCTGGCCATCTTGGTACAGTACTCAGTGCTTATGCAGATTTCTCATCATGTGTTATATTTCTTTTTGAAAAGTAAGTTCTGTGAAGAGTATTGCTTATGGAATGGAAAGAAGCAAAACTTTGAAATAAACCTATCCATTTAGTAGTTGTTTAAGCAGATGTACAACATATGCCCTGCATATGAAGTGTTTCTCAGCATCCCATAGTGTACCCTACAAACGCTGAAAGTTAAAAGCATGCACTATATGTTCAAATATCCATTAATACCTCCAAGGAATGAAGACCCTCAGATTAGCTCAGTTGGTTAGAGAATGGTGTTAACAATTTCAAGATTGTGTATTTGATCTCTGTATGGGCCATTCACTTAAGAGTTGGATTTTGATGATCCTTGTGGATCCCTTCCAACTCAGAATATTCTGTTGTTCTTTCTTAATTGAAAAGTGTAGGAAAGTCTATTGACATCAGTGAAGAAAGTATTTCCTACAACTCCACCCCAGAATTCTACAGTTTTGAGATTTAATATTCAGTTTAGGAATGGTTTGTCATTGTTTAAGCCCAGTCATCAGCATCAAACACGTTTAAACCTTTTTCTCAACCATTCTACTCTTATCTTTCTTGCCAGCACTGAATAACTGCGTAAAATTTCATTCTAAGCAAGCAATTCTGCTTTCCTTATTGCTGAAGGAAACAATGCTAAACTATTGTTTCCCTGCTTTCCAGTAAAAATGTCTACAGCTGCTCTGTGAATCATCTTCTTGTAAGTTTCTTTAAAATTTAGTGTAGTAAAGAGTAAAAGTCAATTAAATGAAGTGTAATAAGCACATCCATAGTATTTTGCAAGCATGTTCTCTATTTCAATGTGTTTGTTGTTTGGTCTGTAACAATAATGCATGATGCAAGGAAAATGTAAGAGTCAAAAGATGAAGTTTTTTGGTCATAAGCAAAAAAATTCTGACAAGTTTATTCCTTTGCTGTAATCTGTCTTATTTCACTAATGGAAGTCCAGGATTTATAACAATATACAAAAAAAAGGAAACTATTAATACATTAAACATAAAGTCTTTGTTAATGGAACAAAGTAATTTCAAAGGTAAGGGAACCACTTTACTTGTAACTAAACAAAGTTTTTCCTACAGTTCTGTCCATATGGATGTAAATGCCTCTGTGTAATACAAAAGGCCCTGTCACAGAAGGCCACTTCTTTCCATGTTTTCACCAGGATCACCTTGTCAGTCTCTTGTTTTTTGTTGTGCTGACAAGTCTTATCCTGTAAATGCTGCCTCCAGAGCTTGAACAGCACCAAGATGGTCAAGGAAATGGCTTGGCACATATGCCGGCAGATCTTTCTTTCTAATTCCAGTTCAGGCCTTTTCAAATCCTTCTGTCTGGATTCCAGGTCTGCAGTTTTCTGCTCCAAGCACAACTGTTGCAGCTGAAGGTTTTCCTCCTGCTTCTTCATTCTCTGGAGGATTTCTTCCCCGTTCTTGGGAACTATTCTATTCTCTTCAGACGAGAGGAAAGGCTGATTGACACTGATAACTGCCATCAGCACTAGGGACATACGGAAGATTCTCATAGCCATGACAGATCCTTCCTTGAAAGAGAAAGAAAGGTAGAATGACCCAAGATTCAGACTATATTCCCTCAAGAAGAGAAAGAAGCTCTATTCTGGAATAAAAGTTTTGGCAACCTTTCTCTAGCCCTGAAAAAAATAGAGTCCACAAGTGCTGCTAAGTGCGTGCTGTTGCTCAGGGTCAAAACCCAGCTGCCCAAAGAGGCTCAATTGTCAGATGTTGAGGAGGTGAGAAAGATGTGAAAAAGATGTGAAACACAGCCAAAAAAGATAAGCTGTCATGTTTTAGGAGAGAGAAGTTCAGAATATTAGATAAAATGGGAAACAAAGCAAAGTCACCACTTCAAACCCTTCAACAGTTTTGAGACAAAGCCTAATGAAATCCTGCTAAGTGTGGGCTGAGCCTGGCCTGGAAGCTGGGTCCCTGAAGGCTGTGGGGTTCCATCAAGACCTCCTGAAGCCCTTCCCTTGGTAGTGTTGGGTTGGGACTACACCTGCTCTGACTGGAGTCTGTGTGCGATTTCCCTTCTCTGTGTCTGTCCTCAGCTGTGAGTCCAAACTGGGCCAACGCGCAAACCGCCCTGACCTCCCGGGGCCTCACAGCCTGCGGCACTGCTGGTGCCTCTGCCCAGCCAACGCCACGACACTGCCAGCAGCAACAGCACAGGGTGCCAAGCATGGGAGCAAGACACCCCAAAGCCCAAAAGGGTGGATCTGCACTCTCGTATCCAAGGGGTTGTGCACTGACCCTCAGGGCCTGTGCTTCCTGCCCTCGGGGTGGCCTAGTTAGGCCCAGTTAGGTAGAGCTGGCCCTTCTGCTTGCAAGGAAGTTGCTATGAAGCACTGTCTGGGAAGTGTTGCTACTGGACTTAAACACTCTGGCTTTTTCAATTAATTTTCAAACCTCAAAAGAGAGAGTTTAAGTCCCACTCTCCCTCTATTCTCTGTGTATAGAAGTTGAAGAACCTGAGGGGATAGTGGAAGGCCGCTTCTCAGCAGGTGTCTCAGTAGTGGGTGTGGCTGCACTGTAGCAGCTTCCTCAAACACCAACCTGCTCTTGTTGCTTTGGAGACAGTCCTTAAGTTCTAGAGTAATAGAGCCATGGCATCCTACAGTCCTAAGGCCATGGAGCCATGGAATCCTAGAGTTCTGGGATCCTAGGATACCACAGATGCATTTTTACTTTGAGATGATGCTGGGACATTAGGTTCCAGTGAATGTTTTCCACTTCAGTAATTGTCTTATATTTTCACTCAATTGCTTGTCTTTTCTCAGTTCTGATGTGGGCTTATCTTATTCTTAAAATTCTTTACCCTTGATTCTTTTCCTTGGGGAACTATAAGGATCCCTTAAACAATCTTGAGCGTCACACATCCAAGAATGACCCAAAGCCCACTGAAGTGAGAGGTGGAATTTACTTTCTATTTTAAGGAGTATTGGAACATACTGCATTTATTTCTCATGTTTTAAATTTATGATTCAGATTTACTGCTTATGTTACAGTCCTCAGATATCTGTGAATATCACACAGAAGCCTATGACATATTACATTACAGTTATTCCATAGAAATATATTTTATAGTGAGGTGGCTCAAAATTCCCATTTTCAGTTGAAAAACACTGTGTGAAAATGTTTTTGTCTTAAATGTTTTATGACAAAGCACACTATAATCGTGAGCAAAGCCTGATGGAAAAAGTGATAGTATAGCCCAGCTTGTTGTTATTTGAAAGGGGGTTTGAGATGCAGGTATGATGTGAGTTTGGTTTTTTGTGTTGGATGTAATTTTTGAGCCTGCCTTATTTTAATTTAAACATTCAGTTGATATCAAAGACTGGCTTTCTTAAGTTCAACACCTGCACAAGTGGAAATGAAAGGCAGCCAGGAGCATTAGCCATTTAGTTTTGATGCTGTTAAGTACATGGAAAGAGAAAGAAATGTGTCTGAAAGAGAAGAAAATCACAACTAAATCTACCAAAGGTAGGAAAATTACTTTATTTAGGTTGCTGAACTTGTTAGAAAAATTTTGTAATGATTCCAAGTGTAAAGTAGTAAAATATAATGCTTATATCTAAGGGTGAGAGAGAGTAGAATAAGGTAATTGGAAAGGAAAAGGAAGACATTGTAGTCGAGGGTTCAAGATCAAGCAGGAAATGGGATGCCAAGAAATGAACCTGCCACTGATGGATAGTAGTGAATAATTTGCTACCATCTTCTAAGGGAAGCACAGTTTCCTTGTTATTTTCCCACTGAACAAAGGAAATTCAGTGGATATTATTCACATGGTAATTTACTAGTAAATACAGAAAACTAGTGATTAGACAAAAGGTAAAATAGGAAAAGATAATGGTGAGGGTTATTTCTGAAAGCAGAGAATTAGAAGTGGACTGTAACTATTGAGGAAAGGAGATGAGTAATTGAAATCTAAAGGTTATGCACTTGGAGATTGGCAACAAGAAGGTCTGCAACAAGTTAGATCTCATTCGATGGGAAAAATTAGGAGAAGGACCTGTGTATGCTAGTTGACTGAGATGTCTGTGACTGTTTGCCAGTAAGATGTGGTGATAGTGAAGGCAGGAAGATTGGTCCTAGTATGTATGAAGTGAGATATTTCTGGTCGAGAGAAGGATGTATTAGTGTCACTGGAAATTACTGTTAGACTTTGGTTGCTATCAAGTCTTTCAGTAAAAAATAAATTTTACAAGAACTACTGATCTGTCAGGCTGTTTAGAGCAGGGAGATTGGCAAGTGACAGTTTCATAAAAGGAATCTGAAGAATTTTGCTTGCTAAGTCTTGCGAAACAGAAGCTGAGAGCATGTGTTTGCTTTCAAGAAATTGAAGATAAAATCTTATTTAAAAGTGATGCCTTAAAAGGCCAGAAAGAACCCTCTAGCACTCCCTTTTGAGTACTAGAAAGCAAAGCGTTCTTTATTTACAGCATGCTGGCTGTGCAGGAATCATTTCCAAAGTACATACACCTGTTACAGAGGTTCTACAGTTTTATACTATAATACTTAGACATTACATCATTCCTCACACCCCACTTCCCAAACCATCTCTCCCATGGTGAAGCCTTCACCACACCTCCCATGCCTCCCATTTTGAGTCAGGGTCTCAGAAAAGACCCCTATCTTCATATCTTCTTCCTCACTTGACCATTGGTTCTTGGCACAGCATCACATCCTCTGGAACAGTTTCAAGGCTTTTTTGGATCAGCTTTGACTACCATTACTGGATGTTATGTCTCCTTTTTAGTCCAATCTTCACAAACAGCAGGGTCCTTTATCTTGCGAACATTCCTGTCTATGGAAAACTTCGACAAAGGTGAAAGGCTATATTTTAGAAAACTAGGAAACTTGTGGGAAAGTAGAAAAGTTGTACAAAGTTGCTAAAAATCTATATAATATCAGCTTTGAGCTACAGTAGGAGAGATAGAATGAATGGCTTTTAAGAAATTTAGATTAAAAATAAGAAATTTCCAACCACCAGAGCACTCTGATTTTAGAATAGCCATTTAATAAAACATATTTTACCTCACAATAAATAATTTTTAGGATTGATTTTTAAGCCATTTATGAACAAATTATCTGATCTGGTTGCTTTTGGTGTAAAAAGAGTGGATTTAATGGTAAATGATTTAATTTTCAGTTCTCTAATTTCTATGGAAGTATATAAATGTGCATAAAAGTTGCATTTGTTTATTGAAAACTGCTTTCTAGTTTGAATGAGACCACCTAAGGTACTTTTGCCAACTCATTCCAGTATCTGTGACACTATATTGCTAATTTTTATCTTTTTAGTTTGCCTGTTGAAGAGTTAATATTTTGATGTGAATCTTAGAAAAGCCAATATCAGGCTATCCTTTTCTCACTCCTTTTTTGACAGTTTTAGCTAGAGCCGCTGTGTAATAGATGTGAATGAGGGTCTCCAAATTTCTGTAGTCTCCTGAGTGATACTGATCTCATAACTCCCTGTAAAATGGTTGTTGCTTCCTTCATTAAGTAATTCAGGCTTTACTTGATCAGTAGGGTTAAGACCTTAAATGAGTAAATAGTAGAAGGTGAAAGGCTAATGCTGCTGCTCATAATGCATGTCATAACTCCTTTGAAAAAGGCACAGAGAACTGTACTGTTTGTTATTAAAGCAAATTAAGGCAGATTTGGAGGAAGAAAAAAACAATGTTCAATGAGGCACTGGTGCTATTTTCATGGACTCTCATGTTAGTCTCCAAATTAGTCCTTTCTTGTGATTGTGTCTGAGCATTTCCACTCTCTATGGCCCCAAATTATGTCCAGAGTTGTTTTTCTCCTCACTTTCATTTCTAGCTCTCCCTCCCTGCTAGGTGTTTACAAGAACTTTTCTCTCTTCCAGCATATTCTTGTTCTTACAAGACCATGAAGAATATTGTCCTTTTCAATTACAAGTGTAGCCTGAGCATCATGAAACAGTGAACTCAGATGAACTCTCTGGTTAATTCTTGAGCACATTCTCTCCTGTTGCTGGCCTTGTTGACTTTTCTTTTTCACAATGCAGGAAACATACCCAGCTATTTATGGGAGTGAAAACTGTGTGTGTACTTAGTAATTTGCAATTTGAATGTATGCTGATGACAACATCTTCAAGAATATCAACATACTTCAGTCACCATGTCAGACTTAAACTCCTGGAAGAATCTGTAAAAATGTTCTGAATACATCTGTCATGCAATCTTCCCCATCAATGCTGTTCTTCTTACTTCAGGCTAAACGAAGCCTAAAGTTATTGATTCTATTATTGTGCACAAAGCTAAGATCCCTCAGCTGTGCTATCTCATTTTTTAGGAAAATTAACTGTTTCCTGTTTTTGCAAGACCCAGGCAGTCATTTGCAAAGAGTTCAAGTCATGGGATTTTTGTCTTCAGCGCTGCTTTTGTCTTTGCATTGGAGAATTGTTTGTTATTTCAACACCTAACCTCAGATGGAGGGAATGTCTGCTTCATCTGGCTCATCAGAGAGAATTTATCTGAGAAATGAAGGGAATCTGCTTACTAACTTCAGAACAAATCATCAAGTAGCATGCTGAACAAAAGAAATAATATCCTCACAAATCTTGGTCAGCAGAATTTTTTTCCCCATCTATGATGTCCATATTGTAGAGTTGCTAAAATTGCCTGTTTGTAAGTCTGGTGGATTCCTTAAATTGGATCAAAGCTCATTAAGTCTGATCTGTACCCATAAGTTTGCTAAGTCTGAATATGCCAATATCACAGGGTTCAACAGCTAATTGGTTTTCGAAATTTTACTCAGTTTACTAGCTTATAACGACACTAAAAATGCAATAATATTCATTGCAAGTATGAAGGATACAATATAAATGTAAATTCAACAGATATGTTTTCGTTGGTAATCCTTGTGACAATATTAGCATACTGTTTGTTCAGCTTTACCTGAAAAGAAGACAATTAGCAGCCTTATACTGTCATTAACTTGTTGATAACAGGGCTTTTTAGCATTTTGCTCCTTTCTCTCAGGAAATTGTATTGTCTTTTACTGTGGTCTAATTTCTGTGAACTCAGTGGCTTATGTGCTTGTCAAGACAGCTACTGTTTCAGCAATTTAATGTACTAGGTACAAAGTAAAAATCCTCAAAGCCAGTTTGAACTATGCCTTTGATTATCCCTCCAGTTGATGGAGGCTGGGAAGGACCTGGACCTATTTAAACTGTACCCATGTAAACAAAGTTAGTATATGATAAATTTACCCTAGACTTTACATAAAGTAATCAACAAGCTGAGTTGATCTGTGATTTTTCAGCTTGACTTTCTTATGTTCTGTAGTGTTGTGTGGTAATTCTGGACTGGTATAGTATTTCCAGACATTTTTAGAGGGGACAACTTACAATGAGGATTTCTCAGAAAAAACATAAAGATCTGAGAAGAACATTGATACAGTACATAGCTCTAAATTATTTATATGACCTTTTAAACAGGTGTGATTAAACTATCTTAAGTTCACACATCATACGTTATATATTATAAATGTTTATAGTGTTTTTACTTTCTTTTAAGAGTTTTCTGCATTGGTGAATAAGATCTCACAAAGTGCAGTAGCCTGACCACAGACGTTTAGTTCTAAGTACTTAATTTGATCTTCCTGCAGTAGTTGGATTGATGCTTAACAAGGTGCAAGCTATTCGTGGGTTTAACATATTTTGTCTATAGTAGCACTGATTTGCACTCCATCATCCTGGAGTACAGATGCCAAACTGCATTTGGTGGTACTAAAGTTTCAGCAAATGGCGAACAGGGACCATAGTCGACTTCAGGTCAGGGGAAGAGACTCCTAGATATCAGTTACTAGAAAATTAATAATATTGAGGTGTCCTTATTCACCCTATTATTACCACTACTGTAATACATTTGTATTTTACTTGTGATCTTTGAGTAATGTACTTTTGTTACCAATACTTGTTTCTTTTGCCTATTGGCATGTTGCTTCCTAAGACTAGTCATAATGCCTCTACTACTTCTGGAGCATTTTTTAAACTCTTAAATTAAATGGAAATGTTAAAAAGTCTAAGGGTGATCACGGCTGGCTGACAAAGTTCTGTCTTCCACAGTGTACTTCAGAACAGCTGGCTGAATATGGTGCACCTTTCCTTCAGTTGTTTTGTTTTGAGAAATGTTTCAAGGCTGTAGTTATGTTGTCTGTTACTCAGGTAATTTGGAGAAATTGTTAGACTTCAGCAACTGTAACAGTTGAGTAATCATTAAGGAAAATTAAAATACCATTTTAATATAGCCCATTAACTTTTTTAAAAACCAGGAACTAACTTGCTTTTATCAATGTATTCTAAAGGCTTAAATAAGTCATACTAAGCTTATATTTTGTGACAGTGAAGTTGGATTGCTAGTGTTCTACTGACAAAGAAGTAGGCAAAATTAAGGAGAAAAAAGAATACACTGCTATATCAATTAGAAAACCCAAATATTCTTAGGACTCTGTTACCTTAGGATTGATCTAGAAAGCAAGTGTGTTCACTTAAAAAACAGGAATCTGCTTCTCAGCTACCTTAAAGCTATTCTGTAGCTTCTAAGCTAGCTTGCTATCTAGCTTCATAAAATTTTGCTAAAATGAATGCAAATACAATATCAGGCATCTACAGGGCTCTTTTATGTGATTAATATCATGTAAAGCAATTGAGGATAAATAAGAGTCATCTCTATAGCTCTTCACTATATCCTTCCACTGAGAGTTGAGTTCTGCTGTCTGTTGTATTGATGTGGAAATTGGCCCTGGGTATATTGCGTACCCATGAATAATTTGAAAAGATGAATTACAAAAAAATTAGAGATTATTTATGTTCAAAGAGGGGGCTAAATTCATTCAAGAAGTTGTTTGTTGCCAATTAATTACCTACCACTAATTAGAATAATAAATTTGAGTACAGTTGTAAGACTTGGCATTGACTTTTGCCATAGGCTTGTCTGGAAGCTGTACTAAATGCTATCATTAGGATTAGTAATAAATCTGTCATATTAGGGGAAAATGTATAAAAAGGCTAAGAAGCCTTGAAAATATAATTTGACTGAACAGAAGTCTTTACACTTTATAAATATGACCACTGGAATTATTCATGTGAATTGATCAGCTCAGACTTCAACACAATGTTATAAAACATGAAACTTTTGCACTTAGTAAAACTCACTGCTAAATTGGAGGTATAACTCTTCTTCATTATAACATTTGCAATTTAAAAAAGAAGTGTATGTGCTGCCAGTAAAATGGTGGTAAAGAGCTTCAAGCTGAAAGTTTTGGACAAATCATCTGGTTATTAACTCTTCAGTTTTATATTCATGTAGCACCAATATGAGAGGAATCAATCCTTTCGATGCCAATCCATCTTGTCTATTCTAAAGATCTTGAATCATTACTTAATAAGCTACTTAAAAGATGATAGAAAATAGGAAAAAAAAAAGAAAAAAGAGAGAAGTGCTGGCAACAGGACCCTGAATATCACACATGTCTTATTAGAAATTTAGAAAGAGAATACTTTTTGTGCAAGTATTTTTCCAGGATGAAATTTGCCTGCAATGTGTTATGTAGTGCAGAAACATCTGTATGAAACAAGGTCTGAACATCTTTTGAAGCAACATACTTTCAACAAGCTGCTGGTCTGAGCTGGCCTCTGTCAGTGACGCCAGATGATTTTGTCAAAACACAATTTTTAAAAGACTCTGTTTTTTGGCAAGCACACTAGAACTCAGAGTATTCAAATTGCTAGTTATTCAAGTTCAGTTGAGTGCTCTTGAAAACTTCATCAAATATTTTACAACCTCAATTAAAATAGAATGACTTGGAAGAAACATTGGAGACATTCTCTTGAATTTTTATTTTGCACTGAATTATTTTTACAACAGTTTTTACATTAAATGCAGCTTTTATAATGTAGAGTCTAGATAAATTGCTGTTTTGTCAATATGCCACAACGTACTAAATTCAAAAATTCTAACTAGTGGGGAACTACTATCTATCTGTGTATCTCTGTCATCTTTTCAAGAAGGAAATCCTAAAGTCCTAGGATCAGACTGTCCCTGTGTGCCAAAAAATGATCCAGTGGGGAAGAAGACTGGCCTGGCTGACCAGAGAACCTTGGCTGGAATTCAGAAAAAAAGATTTTATCACCTTTGGGAGAAGGGTAGGGCAATTCAGAAGAACTGCAAAGATGCCATGAGGTTATGCAGGGAGGAAATTAGAAGGTCTAAAGCCCTTCCAGAGCTTAATCTGGCTACTCCTTAAAGAAAAAAAAAACAATAAAAAAAGTTTCTATAAATTCATTGGCAACAAAAGGAGGGCTAAGGAGAGCCTCCATCCTTTATTGCATGTATGAGGAAAACACAGTGACAAAGACTGAGGAAAAGGCTGAGGTCTTAGTGCCTTCTTGCCTCAGTCTTTAATAGAAAGACAAGTTTTTCTCCAGGTACTCAGCCCCTGAGCTGGAAGACAGAAAACAGAATGAAGCCCCCATATTCTAAGGGGAAGAGGTCAGCAACCTACTACACCACTTAGACACACACAGGTCTATGAGGCCAGATGGGATCCAACCAAGGGTGCTGAGGGTCCTGGTAGAAGTGCTCATCAAGCCCCTTTCCATTCTTTAGCAGCAGGCCTAACTATATGGAGAGGTCCCAGCTGACTGGATTTTAGCCAATGTGACACCCATCTTCCAGAAGTACCAGAAAGGGAATCCAGGGAGCTACAGGCCTGTCAGCCTAACCTTAGTGTCTAGGAGGGTCATGTAGCAGATAATTTTGAGTGCCATCACATGGTGTGTACAGGACAAATGGGAGATCAGACGGGTTCATGAAAGGCAGACCCTGCTTGACAAATGTGATCTCCTATGACAAAGTGACTCGGTGGATGAAGGAAAGGCTTTTAGATGTTGTTTGTCTGCCTGGGCTTCAGTAAAGTCTTTGACGCTTTTTCCCCCAGTATTTTTCTGGAGAAACTGGCTGCTCATGGCTTTGATGGGTACATTGTTCAATGTGTACAAAGCTGACTGGATGTTTGGGTCCAGAGAGTGGAGCTGCATGGAGTTACATGCAACTGGTGCCCAGTCACCAGTGCTGTTTGCCAGTGTTCATTATTGAGGCCAGTCCTGTTTAATACCTTTATTAATGACCATGACAATGGGATTAAGACCACCTTCAATCAATTTGAAGACCACACCAAGTTGGCTGGGAGTGTTGATCTGCTGGAGGACAGGGAGGCTCTGAAGATTTGGGCAGGCTGGATTGGTGGGCTGAGACTGATTGCCTGAGGTCAACAAGGTGAAGTGCCAGATCCTGCCCTTGGGCCACAACAACCCTATGCAACACTGCTGCTACAGGCTTGGAGCAGAGTGGTTGGAAAGTTGTCCAGCAGAAAAGGACCTGGGGGATGTTGGTCAACAGCTGTCTGAACACAAGCCAGCAACGTGGCCAAGAAGACCAATGGTATCCCGGCTTGGATCAGCACTAGTGTGGTCAGCAGGACTAGGGAAGTGATTATCCCCCAGCACTTGGCACTGGTGAGGTTGCACCTTGAGTCCTGTGTTCAGTGCTGAGCCACTCAATTCAGGAAGGGCACTGAGATGCTGGAGCATGTTCAGAGAAGGGCAATGAAGCTGGTGAAGGGTCTGGAGCACAGGTCATATGAGGAGCAGCTGATGGAGCTGGAGGTGTTTAGTCTGGAGAAAAGGAGGCTCTCATCACTCTCTACAACCACCTGAAAGAAGGTTGTAGCCAGGTGGGGGTCGAGCTCTTCTCCCAAGTAACCAGTGATAGAACAAGAGGAAATGGCCTCAAGTGGTCCTAGGGGAGGTTTAGATGGGAAATTATGGAAAATTTCTTCACTGAAAGTGTTGTGAAGCGCTGAAATGGACTCCCCTGGGAACTGGTGGAGTCACCATTCCTGGAGGTATTTAAAAGCCATGTAAGATGTAGCACTTAGGAACACGGTAGTAGTGCACCTGGCAGTGCTGCCTTAATGGTTGGACTTCAGGATCTTTTCCAACCTAAATGATTCTTTAAAAATTAGAATCTCTTCCAGTTAACCAGATACCATTGCTCAATTAAACAGAACTGTGGAAAATCACACCAGTAAGGTCTCTTGTGCTTGAATCAATCTTACTTAATGTATTTAATGGCCTGAAAAATAGTTATAATAGCAGAACAACACAATACTGTGAAATACTAGGGGAACTTATACGTTAATGAATATAAAATAGTGCATGTGAGAATGGAAAAGGAGCTGGAGAACAATTTCTTTCATCATACATGTAATTTAGAGTTAGCCACTCTATGTGTTATCAGTCATGGAAAAGATTCTGAAATCAAAATAAGTAGATTTTTAGAAAGATAAAAAATAGCTCTTTTTTTTTACATTTAGTAAAAAGAGAAATTTAATTTAGGAATTGTTGGAAAATAGAAGCAGCGCAGAAAATGAATTTCAAATGAATAAATCCATAATTTATTTTAACCTTGTATATTATATCCTGTTCTTGTCATCATTTCTTAAGACATAAGAAAGTTTTTGAAAAGGTGGGGAAAGAAAATGAATGATCAGAGCAGTGGAATAATGTCTGTGTGGTGACAGAATAGATAAACTGAATTTTCCTACCTTGGAAATAAAATAGAAAAGACAAGGTGGAGCAAATAAAATAATGAACCTTATGAAGAGGATGAATGCAGAACTGTCATTTCAGTATCCCTTAAAATACAAAAACTAAAGAGCTTGTGTTTATATCTCCAAGCAAGTTTAAAACAAACAGTAAGAAACACTTTTTCATATAAAAAATAATCAAACAGTGTGAGACACTGCCACTAGACATTGCAAAGGCCAAAAGTTTAACTGAGTTCAAAAAGGGATTAATGGCTACTTTTGTTTTGTGAATTATAAAAACATCCTTGTCAGACACAACTTCTGGCAGAGGAAGTTCCTAAACCACTAATTGCCAGAAGGGAGGAAGGAGGGGTTGCTCAGCTCTTGCCACACTTCTTATAATCTTTCCTTATGCATCTCCTAATGGGCATGTTGGGACCAGGATAATGGGCTAGACAGGTTTTTTTTTTAAAATAGGGTGGTTTTTTTTTTCTTTTTTTTTTTGTGGTTGTTGTTTTTTTTGTCTGACTCATGGTTCTTTTTATTTTGTAAGCACAGATTTTTTTTTCAGTAATGGAGAGACAAAATGGCAATTTTCAACTTGTTTTTTGAGATCAGAAAATGCTGTGTGGAATATGATTCTTAATAGCTAATTAAGAATGATCACATTTTTTGCTTTTCTTATTTCAATATATAAAAAGTCAGTCTACAAATTCATCTGCTGAATGCTTAGGAAGATTTCTTGTAAGTCCAGGGAGATATGGGCGAAGGTGAATCATTTACATATTTCATTTGAGTGATAACGATGTATATCTAATTTAAAGAATGTGTCAGAAAAGCTGACCTAGTAAGCAGTGGTCCTTCTCAGAAAGGAGGTGAATAGTATTATTTTTGCCCTTGTTGTCAGTTAAAGGGTACTAAGTTTCAGCGAAAGAATATCCTAAATTCTACAGTTGTACAATTAGTAAGAACAGTGGCAAACAAGGAGAGTTTCTTTAACATTTGTAATTTTTTTTTTACTACTCTACCATCTTTTTTTTCTCCTGAGAGTGAAGTTTGGCTTCTGGGATGAAAAGAAATATGAATAACTTTTGTTGTTTGTTTCTTTTTTTCCTCACTAGCCTTCTAGTTTTTTTCCATGTGAATTTATAATGTAGAAGTTTATTTCTATTTACTAAACAGAGATTTAATCAATTATCAGAGTGCACTTTAGAAATGAAAGATACATTACTCTATGTCAAATGAGTTTATCCTGTTCTGCATGCAAAGTATGCACAACATTATAAATCATGGCCTCAAACTTCTGAAGTTGTTATTTTTATTAGGAAACCTTGCCTCAGATCCAGAAAGGCAATAAGGAGACTACACATAGCAAGAAGAAAGTGAGCCTCAATCGATCATGAAATGCAATTACACAATATTCAAAGCTGAGTGAAATAAAGACCTTAAATAGCAGTAGCCTGTAAAGTTTAAAATTAAAAGTAGTTTCATCATATATGGTGGGAAGGGAGATTGAAACAATGAAACTGATCTTTTATCTTGTTTGCCATCAATTTATATGAAATGATACTTGAGATGAGCTTCCTTTTCATATGTACGTAAATACATTTTATTTATTTATGGAATATTACTGTAGTGGTCTGACAGGAGATTTCTGGAGTTCATCTGGTGCTTAGCGTATAAATAGAAGGACAAGAATGAAAAAGCCTTCCACCTGGTCATCCTTAGCCTAGCTAATGTAATTGTAGATTTTGTTCTAACAATAAGGTTTTATATAACAACACAGAACATTACTGCTGTGTTGCAATAGATCAGTATCTGAATTAAAAGAATGTGGACTTTAAGAAAAACTTCCTTTTTGTCCTTTCTCTTATAACATCATATAGAACTGCAGCATGTATCCAGAATATAGACAACAATCCACTACACTGTTAGATTAACTGTATGTTACCAATAGAAGTTTGGAAAAAAAAATATTTCTTCCTGCTTTCACTTAATTTAATTTCTTCTTTACCTTTCATCTTCAACTCTTTGGAAACCCTTAGTACAGTTGGGGTGAGGATTAAGATATTTTTATCAGGGCCTAGGTACCTTTTCATAAGAAAAGAAATTGGGAACCTCCATATCAAGGATCCCTCATAAAGACAAGCTCAGTACAACTTCTATCTCGGGTATCACATTTTACTAGCTGGTGGGTGCAAGGGCACAAAATCCAGGTCCATTGCCTTTGTGTCAGGGTATACTTATTGAGGAGTTTTTCAGCCTGATTGGTTCACATCCTATTTGTTGTAGTGCAAACATGTGGTTTGGAAGTCAGATGTGCAAATCATACAGAGCAGTAACAAATAAGGGAGAAGATAAAGGTCTGGTCAAGAGTAGAGACCACCTGAGGTTTAAGAGATTATGATATGGCAGAAATGGTTATTGCTGACAGTATTCACTTGTCTTGGTTTGGCTGTGTAAGTTTGGGTGGAAAGGCTTTGGAGAGATGCTGCAAGGTAAAACTTTCTGTTAAGCACTTAATAGGCAAAGTGTCCAGCAAAACATGACAGTCTCATTAACAACAAGCAAACACAGTCAAAGTTTTGCTCCTTCTCCTTATTAAACTCTGAAACACTTTCTCCCTAAAAAATGGAGTCTAAACTTCTGTTTTCTTATCTCTAATATCTACTGATTTTTCAGAAATAATTTTATAGCAGGGAATGTGGTGTAAAAGTGGTTAGAAGAGATTAGTGTTTGGAATAAAAAGTTAAACATGTTGCTGTGTTACTACAAGCCAAATGTTCAATTATTTGCCTTTTGTCAATCAATTGCAACCTAGTAATTGATGCAGCTATATGGAGTTACTGATGGTTATTCTAAGGTTGTTTTGCTTTACCTCATTCTTCCCTCTCTTTCTCTGCCTTCTAGCATGCACTTAATCCAAGTGGACTCTGTTCAGCGATGGATGGAAGATTTGCAGTTGATGACAGACTGTGAATGTATGTGTATCCTCCAGTCCAAGCCCATCAGCATTGAGAAGGATGAACAGAATGAACTTATCCTTTCCTCACAATATAGCACTTGTGACAACTTGCAGCTTCTGTTAAAGAGGGCTTGGATCATAAGCACAGAACTGACTAGAATTGCTCAAAAGCTGGAGAAGAATAGATGGCACAGAGTCCACAGCATGACAGTAAGAGTCAACTGCCATGTGCGGTCAATGATAAATGAATACAATGCATTCACCAGGAATTCTTCAGAAGAAATGCACCAGGTACCTGATGTCATGTTTCTCACTTGTTTTTTTATTATTAATTTTAATTATTTTATTATAATTGTTGAAATTTACTTTCAACAATCTGTAGGAAATCCCTACATACTGGTATTGGTCCCTTTAAGACTTTTTAATCCCTTTCCAATGATGGAAATATTCTTGAATCGTTTCGGATCCCGCTTTATAGGCTGAGTGTTAATAATGTTGACTATTGTTGAAAAATGTTTTACTTTTGAAGACTAAAGGACAAAAATATTTCAACACCCCACCTGTGAGTTTCCTTCCATTTACAATGTAGAAAATACTACTTTTTTATAATCTTCAGTTTTCTCTCTATCTATTTTATTCAGAAAAGTAGATAAAGGGTGTTCATATAAGATCTTGTTTCTGGAGGTTTTCCGATTACCAAAAAAGCATTATTTATTTTTGTAAAGAAATTCTGTGTATGGATATTGCTTTAAAACCACTTTCTATCTCTGCAGTTTGAAAAACTTTTAATAGAGAAGTGTTCAGAATTTACAGCATTCACAGAAAGGTAAGTTAAATTTAGTAGTTAAAATAATAATTTTGCTGTTTTATCCTGTTGCAGAATTTATAGTGGAAGTACAAATCCACTAACACCCTAGATTGTTTAAACTAGGCCCCTGTAGCTCTGTAAGACTTTCTAAATATTAACCTTTGGTGGATGAAGTGAGTTGCTTTTATCTAAACTTCTTAATGAACGATGAGATCTGCTGCTGCACAAAGAGCCTGACATAGATGCAAAGCTGCATGCAAGTGAATTTTTCAGAACTTATAGACACCAAGGGAGAAAGTTTGGCTCTGAAATCAGTGACAAACTTCCCTTCTAGTTCTATGGAGCCAAGATTTCAGCTGGTGTGAAAACAGGTTGCAAGACTGTTGTGCTACATCTTCCTGTATACACATATACATGTAGTAGTAATCCAAACCAAAATAAAAAGACATTCCTTTAAATTGTAGTTGTAGGTTTACTCATCTCCCTGCACTCTGGAATGCTGAGACTAGAAAATAAGAATGTCTATAATTCTTCTCATGATATTTCCAATTCCTAACATTGGTTACCCATTTCCTCCAACACAGTTCAATCACTCTTTTTTGATTTACTTTAAACACTCTGCAAGTCATTGTGCTCTGTGGGATGATCAGGGAAACAGACACCTTCTAATTATCAGGAAATAACGTTTTTTGGAGCACTATTGCTTTTTGCCAAACCCACACAGCTCAGACTTTACTTTCATATTCTATTATGAGACACATTTATTTAATAAGAGGTCCAATCTCAAAATGTCTGCCCCAAATTAGTCATCTCCCTTCTCATCTTTTTGACAAAGATTTGATATAGGTGGCTGACAGATAGGTAAAGCTGAGAAGTGACCTATGTGTAGGTGGAGAGACTGATCAACCAAACTATATCTTCCATTACAGTGGCCTGCCGGGTTACAATGTGCTTCGACAATTCAAGTTAATGTATTTCTGTGAGGAAGTATTAATTATTTCATTTGAATTGTATAAAGTTTTCCATCTTTGTTTCGTTTCTTCAATTATAGTCAAATGTGACTGGTAACAGGATAGCTATACCAACAGTAAAAATGCTTTATGTAATCTTTCTGCATAGTAGGCCAAATTTTATTTTTGAGTAAGCTGTTTTACTTGTCTGGACACACATTAATTTCTGGGTCCCTATACTGCTATCATTAAAGCATGGCAAAAAAAAGGTAAAGAAATGGAAATTATTGAAAGCCCTTCTTTGATAATGAAAGATGAGTGGATAGGCACAGCTGTAGTTGAAATGCAAACATCCCAGAGTAACTGGAACTATCATCTTAAGTGGAAAAGATCAGTTATACTGTATAAACAAACTGCATCTGCAGCAAAACTTGGCCTGTAATCTGTGAAGTAAATTGTGATCCCAAAATTATTCAGTAATGTCCCTTGTTGTTCTTTCATGGTATACTTACTATGTGTAGACAAATTGATTAAGGTCTGGAACGATGCTAACATTGTCTGGAACAATGTCCCTGTTATTAACACAGGCCTCACCACTGACAATCAGATCTGTTGTGTATTTCTTTTCTTCATCTCTTTCCCTTCTCTTTCTTTTCAGGTGCATACAGACTGAAGATGAAGAGATACTGAAGTCAATGAAATCTTGTATTAATGAAACACTCAGTACTGTTGCTCAGTATTTTGGCCAGTTGANATCTTGCCAATAAGACTCTTTCTTCCTTTCACATAGACCCTGCTTTCCTTTAGAAACCTTAAAGAAAAATATCTCCCGCTCTCCATAATTCTCATTGAATGCTAAACTTTCTAAAACATGTATATATAGCAAGTATATTATTACTGCATATGCTTTAAACAGTGCATGTTTTAGACTCTAGGAAGTAGTGAATAAAACACAGTGTTGTGTACAGGTTATACACGTGTGTAACCTTCCTGCTGTATCATTGCAGGCATCGTGTATAGTTTCCACTGGTGATGAAATTTTGATCAGTATGGGTGACTGAGCACTGTAACAGGTTGTCCAGAGAGGTTGTGGAGTCCAGGGACCACAATCCTGAATAATGTGCTCTAGGGAACCCTACCAGCGGGGATGTTGGGCTAGATGACATCCAGTGGTCCCTTGCAACCTTAACCACACTGTGATTCCAATTCTGTTAAATACACTCAGTAATTAGTCCGAGACTGCAAATGAATACATTTTTTTCCCCTTGGACCATTCTTGAAATAGCAGCAAGCTACAAGTCTAACCAGTCTATCTGGACTTACATTGTTTTCTTTCTTGAGATCTCAGTAGAAATCCCTTTGCATCCTCTAGTCTTCCTCACATATGCCCAATTAGTTAGAGGAGATGTTATGTTGACATTTTTTGTTTGTCCCTGCAGAAAAAAAGGAAAGGAGAGGCCTAGTGGAGATTAAATAGTTAAATAGTATTTACTACATTGCTAAATCAAAA